>VWZX01011397.1:193070-377052 GCA_013399015.1 Galbula dea
AAGAAGGAAAGAGAAAGAAAGCAAGAAAGCGAGCAGCAGGGAGTGAAGAAAGCTGAAGCAACCTAAAGTCCCGCTCTTCCTTTCCCCTGCCTCTCCTCCCCTTCTTCACCCGCTGCTTTTTGCCAGAGGTAAGCCAGCCCCCGCGGGGTGGGGAGTTTGCGAGGTAGAGAGTAAAGAGTGCCCGTCCGCCTGTTGCACTGTGTGGGGCGGCCTGCGCGTGTGGCTCCCCCGGCCGGGCCGCAGCGGGCACGGAGCTTCTCTGTGGGCCGCTGATGTGCCACAGGGGTCCCGGTCCGCCAACGAAAACTGCTCTGCTGGAGAGTAACTTTAAAGTTACGGGCGAGCTCAGGCGAGGCCGAGTGGTTTGATACACGGCATGTCTCAGATAAGCGTCAGATAAAGCAGTTAGGATTTGACAAGAAATAGCTCGTAAGCAGACAGAAAATAAGGCATGTATTCCTCCACTCCCCCCTACCCCGCGTTTCTATTTAGCTTAAATTATTTTAACGGTCTATTTGTAAATGTTATGCTAAGGAACTGTGCTTTATTATTGTGTATTTATTTATGATTTGGTTTTGTGACGTTAAGCACAAGACTTCTTAGGTGTCAGTATTTTGCTGGAAATTTTATCAGAAAACAAATGAAGTTCATTCTGAGAAAGTCAGAAAGCCACTAGGATGCCCTAGATAGAAAAGGCAAAGTGAATGATATAGCACCCGAGTACTGCCACAGCAGCTTGCTGAAGTGTACTTAACCAATTCCACTTTTAGCTTTCTTATTCATGCCACATAGTTCCTCACGCTGGAGACTCTGCAAGTTGTTCCGCTGGAATTTCTTGCACTGTGAGGTTTGAGTCTGAGGTAGTGAAGGTGGTAGAACATTTTCTCTGGAAGAGAAGTGTTCGGAAAGAAAATTAAAAACAAACAAACAAAACAAAGCAAACAAAAACCCAGTGCTGACAAACGTCTTGAGAAAGGATGTGATTAAAGGTATTTTGTAACTATCCACTACACCGAGCTACATTTAGTAACTTCCTTGTATTTGTAAGGGGAACAGTTCTACTGAAATTGTTACAATCAGTTAGCTTGCTCTGAGTGGGCCCAATTATTAAGTAATCACTTTCAAAAGGTGACTTGAGATAGATATATATATATATATTAGCATGCTGTCAGTACGGTGATTGCGTTATGTAGATTTTTTGAAAAAATCTTTAATTATCTACAACATATTCTAGGCTTGCTAACCTTGCCAGTTTGTATGCAGCCAAGTACAATGGGAAAATGAAATTCATTACTGGCAAATTTCATTCTGCTCCACGGTTAAGTACTGCTGTAGTGGGTTTTTTTTGTTTCAGGTTTTTTACCTGTTTATTTGGATCTAGTATGTAGTTTAGTAGAAGCTGGGAGCAAGCCTGAACTCGCTCATATTTGTTGAACTGATTGCTTAAAGTGTGATTATCTTGCCATACTTCTTCTATCAGGCCAAACTTCTAAAGGTCTGATGCTTTCTTCAGGCTGATGTCTGTAGTGATCTTAAAGGGAAAAAAAAAAATCTCTCCTGAGCATTTCTACAGTCAACTATATCCTACTGTTCATAAATCTCTTTATTAAAAGTTGGATTGCTTGCCTGCTTTCAGTCTGCCATGTTTCATGTATAAAATAGAAGTAGTAATGGTTCTTGCAAATTTGAAACAGTTTGTTTTGTGCTAGGTAGTCCTCTGCATTGTTATGTGGTTTATATGGAGATGGGTTAAGGCCCAAGTAACAGATAATATGTGGATGTTTGAGTTCTTGAAGTAATCATACTGGACGTGTTCCAGAATAAGGTGTGGGCAAAGCTATTGCATGTAAAAAACCCAGTATTTAGGTACTCTGAAGAGTGTATGTGAGTATAGATATATATCTTTATATAAAAATATATATTTATTTATAAATATCGTTAAAAGATAGTGTTTCCTGAGTGTCTTTTTTGTTAATGCTACAAGGTGGAGGGATTGTGAGAATGACAGTGCCTGAAAATAAGCGCTTTGACCTCAGGGGAAAAAATACTCAAGTGCCACTGTGAAAATCAGGAGTGCCAAGGAAGATAGATGTGGCTGAGATAACCAGTTGCAAATCCAACTTTAAAACACTTAGACTGATATGCTGATATTGTAGGGGGTTTATGTACTTGAAAATGTAAGGAGTGGGGGTTTTTTGTTTTTGTTTTTGTTTTTCCCATTAATGGGTATATGAAAGGCTATTGTCTGGCACAATCAGTGTCTGCCTGATACTTTCTGCCCACTTTGGTAATTTTGGTACTGATTATTTCTTATTTTGTGCTCAGAATATGCAGCTTTGTAAAAGACTGTATATTTGTATATTAGAAATGGGTGGAGGCCAGGCTGTTAAATTTTATCTTTTATGGTTAGAGGCTTACATGAAAAGCTTGAGGAAATGCTGATGTCTGACATTTTTAAAGGAATGATGAGTGTTTAGATAAGTACGCAGGTTAGGAAGGGACAAAGATAAATCTAAAAGCTGATTGTTAATCAGTTTACCTTAATCTAAGTATTTTTGAATTGAAATAACTTGGGAATCTTTCAGTGAGAGTTAACTCCCTAACAAACTTTAACTCTCTTGAGCAGTTGATATCTGATTGGACTATAGAGTTCTTTCTAAAAAGTTTTCATCATGTGAATTTCACATTCAGGGTAATAATTTCTCAGACTTATGGACAGTGATCAAAGTTGATAAAAGCATTGCCTCAAAAATGAAGTTAAAAAGATTAACAAGAATCCAAATACTTATTTTAAATAATGGAACATTTATAGTGTGTTGATTTTTACATGTTTCAGAAAAATCTAGATTTGTTTGTCTTCCTTTTTTTTTCTTTTTCTGATGTCCCATGTATATAGCATAAGTATAAAGAGGTTTGTTTTTCCCTTGCTTTTGATTACTGCTTTTTCAAAGTGTGGGAGTAATAAAGGTATTTACAAAATTTTGCAAGAAAAGGCTTCCAGTAATACAGTTACTTATTTAATAATTTATTTTGTAGTCATAATAAACTACAGTTACCAATAGCAGTGACAGCAGTTGTGCTCCATTCAGTACACGATTTTAAATTTGTATGTGGCTTTGGAGAATGAGAAAGAGCATAAATATTTACTTATGACTTCTTTTGTGAATAATGACTAAGTTATTCAAAAGACATTCAGAAATATTACAGGAAGAGGTTTTATCCTTTATTGGAGGAATTCATATGAACAAAAGTAGTCAATCTTTTAAGCTTCAGTTCTAGATCATAAATAGTGCCCTTTTTGTCAGGAAATAGTTTGAAGAATAAGGTGTCCGTACCTACCTACTACCATGGATATATTCTTAGCATATGATTTGTTTTCTTTCTAATTGCTACTTAAGTCTTATGTTGTTATACTGAAGTTGTTCTTTCTTTTCCGGGCTGCTTAAGGCTAGTACCTGCATGCTAGGACAGCTGCTACAGTCAGCAGGTTTCCCTAAGGCCAAATTACTCTCTATACAGGAAGAGGGAGGTGGAAAAACCTGTTGACTGCTGCTGATCTTAAATCTTCCTTAAAAAGATGTGATTTCGGGCTGTTTCAAGCAGCTTCAGAACAGTAATTTCTGCATCTGCTTTGTAGTTTGTAAATTGTGAATTTGGATATGGCCCTGAAAGAAGGAAGTACTCAAGTAGGCAGTATCCGGACACTGCAAGAGCTGAGCTGGAAAAAAGTGAAGAAAATAGTCATGGGCACTTGTTATACCAATGTCTTTTTTGTGGAGGCCAGAACTTGTCTATGGGGTTATACCTTTGCTATTGTTTGTGGCTAAGAGAAAACTACTTCCTTGACAGAGTTGAAAAACTAGTGCTTACCTGTTTCCTGTTTTTCCTCATGGCAGTTGTTTGAAGGGCCTGACCTGCAGGACATATTTTGATCACCTCCACAGCTTTCTGGCTGTAGTTATTTAAAGAATTAAGGCACTTTCACCCCACACATGCGCTGAGAAGCAATTTACCTTTGTAAACTGTTCTATTGCTTATGGTACTTGTTCAGTTGGAGTTGCAATTGAAGAAGGCTTGAACCCACAGTTTACAAAGAGTCATTTTTCGGTTTTCCCATTGAAAGTGTGTTTCTGTGCTGAAGAGTAGGCTGGGAAGGCAAGGGAGTAGGAACCCTACACTACAGTTAATTGGGGTTAGTGTGGGAATAGGAAAGCTTGGCATTTCAGCTTTGGTGTTTGATTACTTTTTGTCCCCCTCATATCCAAGTGCAGTGTAATAAGCATGTGTGTATGTAGATAAATGGTTCATCTATTAACTGCTCATCTTAATGTTAAATATTGGGATTATATGTTTTAAGATTGCTTTACTTGGACTGAGTTAAGACTTTGATTTCTCTTTTATCTTTATATAGGCTAAGATGAAACAATAGAGTTATGCTGTTTACCCTCCTTGAAATTTTGATATATTAGCAGTTTACAAATATTACTGTACAAATAACAGGGAGACTTTCAGAATTTAATCCAAGATTACTGTGAATTCAGGTGGGAATTTTATTAATTTATTAATTAATTTATTTTCTGTTGGTTTGCAGTCTTTAAAAATAAAACAGCCTGAAGAAACTTGAAGACGTGAAAGTGAAGAAACTTGAAGAAGTGTCTTGAAGAAAGTGATATTCGTCATTGGCTGACTGACACCAAATTTAGAGAGCTTTGTTGCCAGTGAATATACACACATCCCTACTATATTTCTGCATGACTGTGTGGGGCAATATTCGGAATGAAGCTGCCATCATGTCATCCACAAGCAATGGCACTGACATTGAAGAATTCTTGGTCAACATTAATTTGGGGCAGTATCTTCCTAACTTTAAAGAATATGGCTATAACACTGTGACAGATTGTGTAGGAGTAAATAACAGTGTTCTTCAGCAAATGGGAGTGCTGCCTACAGGGCACCGCAGAAGGATTCTTAAGCAATTAGACACCACTCTTTCAAAAATGCAAGGAAATTTTCTTTTCCATGGAAATCTTAAATTCAAAGGCTTGAAAGGTTTAGAAGAGAAGCAGAACATATCCTCAGATCACGAGTCTCCAATAAGCCTTTCAAGTGTTGATGGGACTAGCTTAATACCTGCAACATTGTCAGAACAACTCCTTAATAAAAAAGAAAGGTTGGAACTTGCAGAGCAAAACGTATTGGAAGGAAATGATGATAACTTTACAAATTTGGATTTTTCTAGTTTATATCAGAATTCAAACAGCATACTAAAAGCTATCAGTCTGAGTGGAAGCATTAAGAAAAATACTCAGCCAGATAAATCACTGGAAGAAGTTGCTGCATACCAAGCTGATGAGCACTTGGCTGGCTGTTTGGCATTTCATGATCCTCCTTCTTCATCTGCTCGTTCATGTGAGAGAAAATGCAATGAAAACAAAGATCTGATGTTTGCAGATGAGGATGATTTGTCTGATGGTGAACCAAATTCTTCATTCTTTAAGTTTAAAGGAGAAATGATAGACAATGACTTATATGATTCTTGTACACAGAACTGCGGGAAAGGACTTCCAAGAACAAGCAGGTCTTTTATATTAAGGCATCGACCTGTACCAGAAATTCCTGAATCAAGTAAAGCTCAAGCTTCATCAAGGTAATTGCTGTTTCTTTCCACTGAAGAATCAATGTCATTGTAGCAATTATGGTTTGGGATTCCTGACAGGCTTTTTATGTCAATTTTGTGGATTTTTTTTGTGCTCTAAATACACTGGATCTGATATGAATATTGTCAGATTTACTGAAGGAAGGCTAAGCTTCACTTTTAAGTTAAAAGCACAAATGATAATATAAAGGAAAATTTTAGAACAGTTTTTCCTTAACCTCCCAAATCATCTCTGCATCTACTTATTTTCAAAGAATGGAGTCTTTCTTGTTTTACATGTAACCCTTGTTAAATACAAATACATCAAGCATTTTGTTTTAAACTTGATCCGTATGACGTTAAGACTGAAGAGAATGGAAATACAGAAGTGTTACAAAATCAAGATTTGAAAAATAACAGAAAAAGCTGTTGAATCTATTACAAACCAAAGCATTTCTTATAATATTAATTAGACCTTAGGTCCAGTGTTTCTGATGAAATTCTGATCCATTGCAGAAAAATGGTGACAAAATGGCAATTTTAAGAGGGGTAAACATTCACCCTTTAGTACAAAAATGTATTTTTATGAAGAGACAACAGTTATAGTGAAATACAAATATTCAGGTTGTATCTTAAAAACTTGTAAAGTTGTACCTTCAAAGACATACTGTTCTTGGAAAAAACAAGTTTATTATATTATATATGTGACTTCTAGGAAAGATCTAAGAAGTTTTACTCACCTACACATTTATGTAATTTTTTTCTGAAAAGTATAGCAAAATTTAGAAAATCCTTCTTTTTTGTTTTGAAGTGAGTGTTTTAGCCACCCTGTAAACAAAGTAGGATGTAGCTGATACAACTGCATGCATAGGCATAACAAGACATTTGCATGAGAGCCTTAAAGCACATAAAATTTATATGCAAATATAAATAAACAACAAAAAAATACAATTAGAATTAATTTTGTGGAGGAGCAAATTATGTTATAGTGTGTCTAAAACAAGGACTTTCTTCTAGATGGCTCTCGGGTTAATTTCTAAACTGGTTGTCATTTACTTTTAACTCAGAGAATGAAGTCAACCACTTTGTTGTGTTAGGTGTTGGCTTTTGCTGATGTTCTAGTAACTAAACCTTAACTTTTAACGGTGGTTGTAGTACAAAATAGTTTTGAAATGCCTCAAAACTATTAGGAAAAAAAAAGGGGGAGAAAGAGGAAGTGTTTTCAGAGTTTATGGAATCTTTGTTAGGACAGTTCTGTGCCTCACTGGTCAGGATAGTATTGGATAGAGTCTAATAGAGTTTGTTATGGTAAATTGTTTAGGCCAATTTGTGTTTCAAAATATTCATGTGATATGGGTGTGGATTTTTCTACCTTCAAAATAACTGGGTTCATAATCTGAATCCACAAATCAGTAAGTAGTACTTACTGTCTTGAATAAGCATTAGTTGTTGTAGCTTGTTTTGCAAAAGTATGGAATGTAGGGGAAAATGTCTGATGTTAGAACTTAACTCCAGGCCTCTCTTAATAACATTCAAACAATATTACTTTTAAAAATATTATGCACTGAATATGCAGTTGATCACAGTATCACAGGCTATGTAAACAGCACCTCTCCACAAATTAATTTGTGATATTTTGGTTCTAGTAACTATAAGCTTTTATTCATTATGCTGGTTAAGTGTCTTAGAGAAAAAAAAAAAAATCATGCAAAGGCATATGCAAAATTTTGTTAGTGTAGCTGTATCTAAATTGTTAGGTTGCACTTTTTTTAGTTTTTGTTTTTTTTCTGTTTGGTTGGGGGTTTTTTGTTTGTTTGTTTTATCCTGCTAGCTATGCCTGGAAGGGACATGTCTGAGAATCTTTTGTATTTATCTTTTTCATCTGCATATCATCAGTTAGAAACATAATTATCAAGTGTATACATGCCCTAAATGCAGAGTTTTCCCAGCATTTTAAAGTTCATTTTAGATTATTGAAAGAAGTCAATATTAAATTAGTTCTTTGATTGGACAGGTGGAGAGGCACAGATTCTTAGCAGCAACTACGAGCTTTTTGTGTGCCTTAAAAACTATTTCATCAGTGCCTTCTAAATCACCAAACAAACGTCTTCATTGAAGCGCTGAAGTAAATCCTCCAAATCCCAGTCTATTAGTGATTGATATGTGACTGGGTCATTAACTTCATTCCTGACCATTTTGATTTGTGAGCTCCAGTTTATTTAATTTGTGCTCCAGTTATAACAATATGGAAATGCTTAAGGACAAGTAGCAGTCTGTCTGAGGAAGATCAAGCCTAAACTGTAACTTCAAAACAGAAGTTAAACTTCACAGGAATATTTTTTTATAACCTTGCTGGGTATTTTTTTTAGAGGTAAAGAATTACACCAAAAATTTTAAATGGCAGCTTGCAGCATCATTAACCTCAGGAAAAACCATGTCTGACAAAATTGCATAGATAAACGTTCTCAGCTGACCTTTATTGGTAGATAAAAAGAACTTTATTGGCTGGTTTCATCCTTACTACATTGTATGAAAGGCTTTTCCACAGAGGTAGAGAAATCCTGCTGAAATCTTCTTGGAAGCTCAACATTTCCTTCTAGTTGTTCATGGATATTTGTTGTTAAATTCTTATGCAAGGAAATTCTTTTCTCGTGATATCTTTTGTGCCTTTTGGCAAAAAGAGTTCATATGGTGGATCTCTTTGTGCCCCTTGGTACTGCTGTGACCATGTAACTATTTATTACTAATAATGTAATAATGGAATTTAAGAAGCATTTGGACAGGCACTTAGGCACATGGTGTGACTATGGAGTTGTCCTGTGCCTAAATATGAGTTGGACTAGATGATCCTAATGGGTCCCTTCCAACTCTGGCGATTCTGTGATTCTATGTGCTTCCCTCTCTTGCAGTTATATCAGCTTCTCTGTGCCTCATTCATGTTCCTGGCTCTTGCCTGTAACAATACATACTTTGGAAATACTTTGGGGTTTATTTTTCTTTGAAATATGTGTGTCATCACTGTATTTCTGAGGGGTGCACAATTAACTGAAAAAAGAAGTGACAAGCATACAATGTTCTTGATAGTGGGATTACTGTACAGATTTTAGTAGTGATTTTGTTTGCTTGGTATTGATGTGTAGTTATACCAGAATTTTTCACGTAGCCTTTTCTTTCTTATAACACTTTGAGCTCTCTGTTGGTACAGAATTAGTGAAGATCACTTGAAAGGTGTTTAAAAGCACTGGAATGGCTAATAGCATTTCAAGTCCTCTTCTAAAACTGAATTAATGTGCATCCAAAACATCTTTATTAGACAAAGGCATCACCCTTTCTGAGACCCTTCGTTCTGTATTTAAGAAGTATAAAATTTTTAAGGTAGTTCCCCAGCATGTTGTGGAACAGAACATGACACAGGGTTAAACACAGTGTCTTGGAAGTTTCATGAGTTTCCCTTTGTACTTTTGGTCTAAGTGACTTCTTCCATCCAGACATGAGTTAGAAATGGAGGGGTTTGTAAGGCAACATAGTGAAAGTAAAGCAATGGGTGGAGTTAACCACTGATATGTCTTTAGCCAAGATTAAAAATAATAGTAAGTACAGTATTAGAGGCTTTGGATCAAGTCTTTTAGCAGTCATTCTTTGGTGAAGTAGCTACTGTTGCATCATCACAGCAAGAGTCTCTTCAAAGAAGAAGTTTAAGCAGATTATGCTTATGTTATTATCATGTTATAACATAATTATAACCTGTTTGTTACACAGAATGCTATACAGATAAAATTTCAGGCCGATGAACTCTATATACTTTTAGATTTTTTTTCATGTCCCTCAACTACATTTCCTGTATTATTTAGTAGTTGATTGCTCTGATTCTTTATTACAAGAAATAAGAAGAAATAGGCCAAAAGTAATTCTGGAACACATGCTGTGTTTGAGGGGGAATATAAATAATAAAATAGATAATGATGCTTGGCCTGAGCAGGCACTGTTTGTTTTTCTGCATTTGGCAGATCCTATGGTTGAAACTTTCTGCTTGGTGCTGATAGACTCCTTTTCTTAACATAAAAGTGGTCAAGATTGCTAATAAGGTGCCTGAGCTAGTGCTGCTGTGTTTCTCTACTCTGTATTCTGTCACACAAAGCACATTTTTAGGAGCGAGAAGCTGCTTCCTCTTTCTTCTTATGATAAAGCAACACCATTAATTTACCTCTGCAAGCAGTCTTGAATCCCAGAGCTCTAACACAGCATGCTAGAGTGCTTTTGATGCGTTTGCATTATGGGAGGGTTAGCTCTTGAGGTAGGTAAGAAAACATGTTTTGCATGAGTTTGAAAAGAAAAGCTTTATTCATTTAAAACACTCAGCACATGAATGCCAGTAAAGACTTTGAAGCACTGACTGCTTGTACTGACCCCTGTTCCTCACTCTATTTGTGACATGACAGGAGTATGTCGAATCAAACACTTAGCTCAGCCTAGTGCAAAGCTCTCACCTTTCCAGTCTCTCAGTCTTTAGCAAGACCGGTCGCTGCCTCACCACACCCTTTCATCCTGTTTATGCATGAAGAAAGGACAGTGGGGAAGAGTATGGTGCCTGAGCTGCATCCGGTGCCTCTTAATATATGAAAACAGTGGGGTTCAATCTCCACTGTTGGAACAGACTGATAATTTGAGATTATTATTATTATTATACCTTTGTAAAAGTGACATGCTTTGTGATTGGAAGGCTACTTGCACTAACTTTCCTTTAAAGATCAATTAAAAAACATCATTTGAACATCATTAATCTGAAGAGGTATTCAGTTTTGGAAATGGTTAAGGAAAGTTGTAGATTGGTGTAGATGTGTTTGGGGCTTTTTTGATCTTATTTGTCCTCAAAGAATTCTTCATTATTTTTTCTGTCTTTTAATCAAGCTATTCAATTCATACAGTAACTAGGTAACTACTGTATTCTGTTGAGCATTGTCAAACTACCATAATTTTGTAGTTTGAACTGTATGTTGTTTGTTATACATAATCTTTTAAGCAGATATTCAAACTAAACCTGTTTCATTTGTTTTATAAATTGAGATGGTTTTTATGTGACATGTTAGAACTTTTTCCACAAATGGGAGAAAAGTCTTATTTTTGTTGATAAGGGGAAGAAAAAAAAAGACTATAGTTAACTTCAGGGTGAGGCTGGACAGGGTTCTGAACAATCTGATTTAGTTGGGGATGTCCCTGCTTACTATAGGGGGGTTGGACTAGATGACCTCTGCAGGTCCCTTCCAACCCAGATGATTCTATGATTCTTAGCAGGTTTTCTTGCAATGTATACATACATGTAGGTACCTAATAAAAAAAAACAACCCCACAAGTCCTGAAAAACATATGAACTGTAAAAATGAAGGTCTCTGTTAGATGATGTGTTATTTTTAATTTCCTGGTGAATTTATTTTCACTGGTTGCTATTACCATTGCCCACTTCTAAATCCATCCACCCCAAATCTAAGCCAAGGAATCACTGTTTTACATAATGAAAAAATAAAAAATTTTAAAAGCTCCTTGAGTCAAAGCTGCTTATCTATATGTTTAATTTGGTTTAACCATATTAATGACCTTAAAAAAAATGCCAACCTAACAACAAAAAAACTGGGCTGTGCTGAAAATGTTAGGGAGCTGTTTTATAAACATGCCAGATTATTTAAAGTAAGGTTAGTAGAAATGCATGAACTTAGTAAGCTAATGTAGCTTCAAAAGATGTAACTGCATCAATTTTAGTAAAATGTTTGAAGAAACTTTTAAATACTTTTTAAAGTATCTAATGTATTTTTTTTAATTATAACTCAGGAGAGTAAACAGTTATGTATGGGAGCTAGACCATAGAATCACAGAATCATTACGGTTGGAAAGGACTCTCAAGATCATCTAGTCCAACCAATAGCCCTACACTACTCTTACCCCTAAATCATCCCCTGAAGAAACACATCTATCCTCTTCTTAAAAACCTCCAGAGATGGTGACTCCACCACCTCCCTGGGCAGCCTATTCCAATATCTTTCCACTCTTTCAGTAAAGAAATTCTTCCTAATATCTAATCTAAACCTACCCTGGCACAGCTTAAGCCCATTCCCTCTAGTCCTGTCACTAGTCACAAGGGAGAAGACGCCAACACCCGCCTCCCTAGAATGGCCTTTTAAGTAGCTGAAGAGAGCGATAAGGTCTCCCCTCAGCCTCCTCTTCTCCAGGCTAAACAAGCCCAGCTCCCTAAGCCTCTCCTCATGAGGCCTGCTTTCCAGACCCCTGACTAGCTTAGTTGCCCTTGGCCAAACTCACCCTGTTTTCTAAAACCAAAATTTTACAAAATATCAGTGAAGAACTTAATTGATGTAACCTGGATAATGTTTGAAATGTCAGGTAACTTCTTAAGGTGTGACTTCTGTCTTGATATTAGTTGAATAATTTGTCTGAGGCAGATTTAGGCATGGATTAAAAATTAAATGCTACAGTAGTTCATAAATGCATGCCTTCTGTCATAGAGAAACATCAGCCTGTTGTGTGGAGTAATTCAACTTGGACTCCATGGGACGGTATTTCTAAAGTTTTGAATATGGCTAATCTTAAAAAAAAAAATCTTAATATGTTAATTAGGGAAACAAAAGTTAGAAATATTGATATTTTTAGTAAAACATACTTACCTGTGGCTGTGAAGGATTGAGGACCTGCACACTTAGGAAAACTTCAAGGATCTTGTATGGCATTTATCAGTCACTAATAATAATATCCTATAAGGATATTCAGTATCCTTGTAAAGTATCTGTATGTCTGTTATTTCAAGCAGAGCAAATGAAATGAAGAGGAAAAAAGTACTCATCATTCATATTAACAGGTGAAATAAGAGCTTGGCTGGAAATAACTCTAATATAAACTGCAAGAGGAGTGAAGATGGGTTAGAAGTGTACAAATTCAGAAATCATTGTTGGTGTGTTGCCGTTCTAAAGCTGCTGTCTCAGCCTGAAATCTTAATGATGATAATACATGAAATTGTTGAAATACTTCAGAGTCAGCACACAAATAGTAAAATAATTTTTGTGTTGTGATATATTCTTGCCTATCTACAAAGTGTGCAGTGTCATTTAGGTCTTTGAAAATTTTCTGGGAAAAAATTCACCTTTGGAAATCAAAACTTTACAGCAGTTTTTTTCAGTGGTTTCAAGCATGTGCCTGTAAGCTGAAGCATAGGAGGTTGCATGTGAATACAAGAAAAAAATTTTTCCTAGTGAGGGTGCCAGAGCACTGGAACAGACTGCCCAGAGAGGTTGTGGAGTCTCCCTCTCTGGAGATATTCAAAATCTGTCTGGACATGTTTCTGTGTGACGTGGTCTATGGAATATTTCTGTGGCAGTGGGGTTGGACTAGATGATCTTTCGAGGTCCCTTCCAACTCCTAACATTCTGTGTGTGATTCTGTCTGTATTCCAGTGCCCAGGCGACCTTTGAGCTTAATGTTAGATTAGACTTTCATACTTTATCCTACTTTAAATATAGTCATCGGCACTCCGTGTGAAGGAGAAGGGAAGGTAAAACATGGCAAAGACTGGAGAATTTCTGTGTTTCCCAGTAATCTAAATGTATCATAAGGTCCAATAAAAACAGAAAAAAAAAAACAACCACCAGAATCAAGATAAGTTATCAGAGGAGTATTCAATGTCATAAAAGGAGGACGAAAACATTGTTGGGTGACTTTTAATCAGAAATTTTCCCAAGACTTAAAGTTTACTATTTCTGTATTTTTATAGGATTTAAGTAGTTTAACTGGCTTAAGTGGTTTTGCTGTGTTTCTGGGAAATTTCACTCAATGTTTTCATTTTGTATTTTGTTTTGTTCAAGTGCCTTTCAGAAAAGAAGTAGTGTGGATCTTGTAAATATTTCTTGCACTGGGAGGCAAATTTCACAAAACGGTGAGTTAAACACTGATAGTTACATCTTGAATATTTAGGAAAAAGAAATCTCAGACCAGTTGTTTAAAATGAGTATTGACTTGTTTATTTTAAGAAATATTATGCATCTGGAAGGTCTGGAAAAAGTGATGTATGTAATACCAGAGCATTTAATCACTTCTGTGTTTTTTACTTAGTTTTTGTATATGGACTAATAAAATGAAAATTGGGAAATCTAGTCTTTAAACCTCATTTATTTTAATATACATTTTTTAGACTACAGTACTTTGAGTTTCTGAGATTAGGTCCAGTTTTTTAAGCAGTTTGCTTTTTCTTGCAAGATGTAAGGAATGTTCCTTTTCCTGACTAATGCTGCTTAATTTGTTAGTACTCATAGCTCCAGGAAATAACATGAAATTAATTATATTAAATGGTTTATTGGAAGAGTTTAGAAGCCTTGTGTAGTCATTTGTAAACAGAATTTCATTCATATTCTAGAGGTATATCTTTTTTGAAGTTATGCATATTAATTGCAAACAAATCCTTGGTGAAAAAATGAAGATTTGTGCTCAAATGAGTTTTTGGGTGGTTCTTTTTTGTATGCTTTTTGAAGTTGGAATAAAGGATGTGTTGCAGGTAGTGCTCCTAAAACTATGCAAAAAAAAAAAAAAGTAAGTTTGTTTTTTAACTTGCTGGAGGGTAGGAAAGAAGAGTATGCCTGTATGCAAGTTATATTCAAATTATATACTAATAGTAGTGTCTAAGTAGTGTCTGAAGGGGGGGAGTCTGAGTTCAGTTAGAAGTGGGAAATTTTCTTCTTCAAAAAGAATTTTTTGAGAAGGACAGAAGTCACAAACCTAAAAATCTGTGCCCCTTGTTGATCTTCTTAGTGCTTTAGGAGACTATTGCACAGGATGACTCTGTGTTTTTTTGCTTTAAGAAACTTTCACAGAAGAAAAGCCACCCATCATCTCTCCATATGGGGAAACTTTTATTTGTGACAACTCTAAAGATGCTCAAGTAAGTTGAGAAGTCTGGATATAAGTGGTCTAGTTTCACTTTAATCTTCATGTTGTGTGTTTTATATTGCCCTTAATTCTTTTTCCTCTGCTTTTTCATTTCCCAGTATTTTTCTCTCTTTTTAGGTACATGCAAAATGTTTATAATGTAAGTATTTGTGGACTAGTGACTTTTCTTAATTTTGAGATACTCCTGGTATGCTACAATAGTAATAGGAAGCTGTAATGTATTTTGGTGAGTTGTGTTTGGGTTTTTTCTTTCGAGGTCCCCTCCAACTCCTAATATTCTATGATTCTGTGTGAGCTTTTTTTTAATGCCCAGACCTGCCACATCAAATGCCTGTCAGTTACAGGCAATTGCAGACTACCTTGGTGACTTCGCTTTACCTTCTTGGGTATAGTGGTATATTGTAATAGTTTATGCCTAAGAGAGATTAAGTGTTGGATAACCCATTAGAATTGACCAGTAAAGGTAGAAGTGGCTTTCTTTTTCTAATGGTAGTTGTAGATCAAGACCGGGCATCTTTACACAGGCTTGTGTATTTCCTATGAAAGCAGCTTACATGTTACCATAGATGATCTACTGGTCACTTTGGGCCATACCCTTCTTCTAATCCTTGCATGTGGAATTTCTCAGAAATTCTGATCTTTTTCATGCATTCCCTAAACTTCCTTTATACTCAGTCACTTTTGTTGTAGGATTCTTGGAAGTGAACGTTTTTGTTGTGGTCAGTATTTGATGGTGTGAATGCCATACATGGCATGTGGACAGACTTCTGAATCGTGGAGATCTGGGAAGTAAAATAGCTTAGTGAGCATCTGCCAAATGCCATGAATCCCATCTCCTGCTTCTGTCTCAGGATTCAGACCAGAGATAGTTGATTCTGTGATTGCTTTACTTGTCCCAGCTGACCTCAAGCCACAGAGTTACAGAAACCAGAAAATTATTCTTAGTTTCTGTCATGATCTTCACTCTAGTGTTTCACTTTTTAAACTATTGTAAACTATTGACTAAAACAAAAGCTACTCAAACTGATGCCTAGGACGTTTTTTTCCCCTATTTTGATTTGCTAAGAATTGATCAGTGAAAATAAATGGCTGAAATTTCATCTTCTAATGGGAGTGGTTTCAGAAGCATGAAAATTTTCTCTATTTCTGGTGGGTACTTTATTTTCTTTGGAAATATTTTGATGTGCTTCTTTTTGTTGTTGTTGACTTTTTAAAGAGGTACACAAATTCAGGTCTTATTTTTTCTTCTAATTCTTGTTTTCTGCACACAAAAGTGACACTTGAGCTTTCATTTTCTTTCCTCGTGCACCATGTTTTGTTTGTGACAGTTATTGTTGACTGTGCCAATGTCTTTAAAAGTTCAACATTTAACTTCTTTGTAATTAGTTCAGTGTCATAAGCAGGTTTTCTAGAAATAGTTTCCTAGCATTCTTGTTTCTTATCATTATTCTGTTCATTTCATTGAAATAGTTCATTTTTAAAAGCATACCAAGAATATTGTTATTAATATTTCTTATAAAGGCACCAAATACAAAAGTTATCATACTGTTAAGCTGGATTAACTGCTTGAAATAACATTGCTATTTCTGCTGGCTCTAGAATCTCTATTAATGCAGTAGATTATAACACTTAGCCTGATTTGAAGATTTGGATTTTAATGATCACCTTCATGTACATGAACAGCTTTTTAAGTTGTATTTATCACGTGCCTACTGGAAATGTCAGAGTTAGTTTTAATTCCATTGGAACTTAGTTGCAGGCAAAGGTTATGGTGAAGAACCATAAAACAAAGGTGTTAAGATAGCATTCACTCCAGATTTTTTTCACTAGGTACCAAGTATCTGAGGAATAAATAAGGAAGCTTAGATAACGCTGTAAAGTATCTGAGATTTTAGGGGTTGTGACAGCTGCTTTGTTTTAAAATATAACCTCACATGAGAATATAGTTTTGTATACAACATGAAAATGTAGCAAATTGTTACAGTGACTGAAGTTTGTTGTAAGGGTTTATAAGTTGTTCATTAACCTTCTTGCTGCTTCATTGGTGTAAAGAAAAGGCTTCTATAGGCTTTTATAAAGGGAGTGTCTGTAGAAATAGATAATGAGTCACTACAGGCTGGAGGTGAGTGAGCAAGAGAGAACAGGGTTAAAGTTATAAGAAAGGTTATAGGAAAATATGCCCTTAAGTTGAGTCAGGAAGAAAGACAACTAGAAGCAGAAACCTTTAATGGGCAACCTGAAGAAGGAACATTTATATATATATACACACACACTTAAACTAACAAAAATAATATCCAATGTTTTAGAGCTAATTTATTGTTCTGTCCAACTGAAGAGTCAAATATACTAGAATTCCTTCACAGAAAAACTGAATTCTAAAGAGTTCAGGCCTCTAGAGTGAAGTATTAGCTTTATTTATTTCAATAGGCTTCAGACTAAAACAAGTTTGAGTTCAGTAAGGTATGTGAGATCATAAGCATTGTGATAATGTAGAATGTTGACCAAATTGCAATCTTAAAAAGTCTTAATATTTTAAAAGAAGGAATTTATATTTAGGGAGCTGTTTAAAAAATTGTATTGCCAGACCATGAGAAGTGTGTGGCCTTAGCTTTAATTGAAGACTAATGTACTATATATTTGAATTACTTCTGGGTCCAAAGTAGAGGATTTTTATACAAGGCTGCAAGTAGGCAGTTCCATCTGTCTGGGATTCAGAAACCAGATTTCTTCCTTGAGGGTAGGTGTTTCCTATGCATAAGAACAGTACATATTTAGAGGTGCTTTCTGTGTAATCTATATACCTGTCTTTTAAGAAATACTTTTCTCTGTAAAGGTGTCTGCAGGAGAAAATGCTGCTGCTAGCTACTTTTGTATAACACCTCGGAGAATTGCAGGAGGTGGAAGATGAGAGTTTTGTCTCATTTTGAATCTGAGCATCTTCCAGAGTAATTCTGTAAACCACACTCTGGAAATGCTTGGGATTTACTTTGGGAAAAATATATATCTTTGTGAGAAAATAGAACTCCCTAAGCCCACAGTCTGTCTTCATTTGTGGACTTCTAAACTCTCATGTCAATAGAAATGCATGTCCTGATTATTACTTGCAAGTTCTTGGGCTCCCTGAGTTCAGCTACCCAAGTGCTGAATATTAAGGAGTGAACACAAGCAGGACATAAAACTGTTCTAATAATGGTTCATGAGAGGGAAGAGGAAGTACTAACGTATAGTTTCAGGGAGTATGTGGTTGCATAGTGATAAGCAAATGAAGATAAAAAATACTGACCATTTTTACTCTCAAGATTCTTCCTGGGTGATGATATTAGCCTCTTGAGTACCGTGTAGAAGTGGAGCACTGCCATGTCCCCTCCTTTTGTGAGGTTCTAGTCAATTGAAGCATTTGATAAGCAGCAGGCAGGTTGCTTTTGAGTTTTCTGTTTAGTTTCTTTGCAATGTGTGTAGATGTTCTGTGTTTCTAATTTTATTTAATCCTTTGTGCTAAAACAGTTAATAGTGTAGTGGGTGATTGTTTCTTGGGTTTGGTTTTCTCTCTCTTTTTTTTTTTTTTTTTTTTTTTTTCCCTCAGTAGATCTGTTTGGCAGAGGAAGGCAGACTGTTCACCTAAGTTTATCCTAGCAGCAGCCTCCAATTTCCACAATATTTGCTGCACTGTACACATACTCAGCTTTGGGCTATGTGCTATTTTTTTTTTTAAGCTTGTCTTTTCATGTTGCCAAGGTACAGCTCTCAAGTACAAGATGAGGTACTGCTGCTCAGAAAACAAATGGCAACATTTGTGAATGCATATCCACTTTTTTCTACCACCTTTCAGCTTCGTGACATACACTTCAAAGCTTAAATGAGTAAATTAAAATGCTCCCATCAGAAGGCACAAAGATGTTCATTTTAGTTGTTTTTTTTTTGAAGGAAGAAAGATGAACCTTGAGAAAGAAGCTTAGTAATGCAATATGATTGTCAGATCAAGTTGAGGAACTGTGAAATGTAGTGTTCTTGAACAGTGTTAACCTTGACATTTTGTACGCTGCAAGCAGTTTGTGATGAAGGATTCTAAACAAACATTAATAAATATGCTTTTAAGGAAGAATAACTTGGCAAGAAAATGTGAACTATATTCAATATGTCTGAGTTCAGTGTTACTGTAGGAATTTGAATCTACCATTGTTTTATCTTTAGTGTTCTGCGAAGGCTGTACATTTAGTTCAGAAGTGTTGATATGAAAGATAGGCTAGCAGTGGCAAATCATACATGTTAGACTTCACATGCTGCAACATATGGCAATTGAGCTTAGAAAACTTTGGGTTAAAGTCATACTCAGTTGTGAAAAATCAGAACTCTGATGTTTCTATGTGCTGAATTTATCTGTTTGTTTGTATCAGGTATTTTGGACTATGCTCAAGTGTTTTATCTGAGCATATTATTAGTTAAAATGGAAGCATTGAAAATAGCATTTCTTAAAAAACATGGTCTTTCAAGTGCCTATTTGAAAATGTGGCAAAGAACACTTTTGCTGGTTAAGCTGGTTTTTGTGTGTGATTTCTGTTTACAGTACTTTAAATGTCTGTCACTACTTCAGTACAAATGTTGATTGTAATGTATTTCTTTCCTAGGAACTTCATGGAAATGAATTCCTGGCCTGTGAAAATAAAATGAATCTAGGAGTGAATGAAGAGTATTCTTCTTGCAAAAACATATGGTATTAACTACAAGTTAGAGAAATTCAAATTGTAAAGAGGAAAGAGTTATTTATTTATAACACAAGTAGATCTCTCCCTCTGAAGGCACGATCACGACTGGCTTTTTTTTGTTGGTTGTTTTTTCCCCCCTCCTGTTTGAGCCTTTACCCCATGCTGAAAGTGGTTAAGTTTGGCTCTCTGGTTGTCCTCAGACTGTCTAATCCACGTTTCAGAATCTTCTGTGAGTTTGAAAGATGTCCCTCTCTTCCTCAGTCAGAACAAGGAAGACACACCTTTTATTTTTGTATGTCTCGTAGTTAACCGTGTCTGAGTACCCTTATAGTCTACTTTCTCACTAAGAAAAAAAAAAAAGAGACAAAACTAAACCCCATTCTCTGCTGTTGTCATGAGGCAGTGATTAGTGATTTGATGAAATGGGAACTAATGTCTCTAGTCTGTACGTGACTTCTGTTGAGGTGAGAGAGAGGTAATAGTAAAGTCCTCCAAAGTATTAAAGCATGTGAAGCTAGTTTTCTGAGGAAGGAGAATTAATTTTAAATTTCTGTTCAGGGTTCTAAAGGAACCCACAAGTATTTCCTTGCTACCAGTCCTGTTGAATGGAAAAAGTAGGATTCAGTGTGGTCTTAGTTATAAGATACATAGTGTTTAGCATGTCTGTGGTTATCACAATAGTTAAATAGGTTATAAATGTATTTATAATATGTCTTATTTGTTCTGATAAATAATTTTGTGTATTTGTGCATTGTAGCAATACAGTAAGAGTAAAATGCACTTTTTCTTTCTAGTTCCCATAATAATCAAGAAGAGAAGAAAAAGGAATTTGCAAAATCCCCGTTTCAGGAAAAAAAATCAGCACCAGATGAATCTGAAAGTGAATCTGTGTACTCCATTGTGGAACAGTGTTCTTTACCTCTAATGAAAAAGAAAAACAAAGCAAAACCACACTCAGCATCTTGTAGTAAGATACAAAGTGGAGATTCAGATTGCTTGGTCAGTGAACAAACTTCGACTGGAGATGAATCAATAACACCGTATGCTTGTTTTTATGGAACCTCAGTAAAGAAGGTTAAAGCAGGATGGCTGGATAAATTATCCCCTCAAGGGTATAGTATTTGCAGTGATTACTGTATAATTGTGAAGATGTATGTCTGCATGAGATTTGCTAAGTTTGTATTTGGTCACTGCTTACTGTTTGAGATGGGAAAGGGAACTGATTTTGTTGCAGGAGCTTAGTGCTCTTCTGAATTCTTACTTTTTAGTAACATTACCTATTCTATAATTTATTTAGAAGGTGTGCTAAGGAAATTTTTTTTTAATTAAAATTAGATCACCACTCATAGACTGTAGCAGAAAAATACAGAATTGATTTGTACTTACATTTCCAATCTGTACATTTTTGCTGATTTTCTGTGGGCCACAAAGTAACTGAAAACAAACTCTGATTCTGAAATGCTACTTTACCAGTTTGGCCATGGACATATAAATTAGCAGTTAGTGTGACTGGAGATCCTGTTGGTCTCAGAATTGTATGTATAAGTTGAGCTTTTGGTTTAGAAATGCATCTAGGGTGAATTGTCTCCTAGTTCAGTTTGTTATGTCTGATGCTTGATGGGAGGAATCTGAATTCGAGTTTTACTTTAGGATTTCAAGTAACAAAGAGGAGAGAGGAACACACTAAAAAGAATATGCTCTTTGCCACATTAGTGTGTGTGTGTGTATATATATATATATAAAAATCTTATGTTTAATTCCTGTTATTTTTAAGTTTTAAAAATTTTTATTTTAGGCTACTTTAAATTCCAGCTCTTCTTAGATTGTTTTCCACTAAACAGCACTCTATTAACTCTGTTAAAGATCTAAATACTTGATGAAAGTACAACTTTTCTTTTTAGTTGACTCACTATAAATTGTAAATCCATTAGATTTACTCACATTGCACATGGTACTTAGGTTCACTTTTTCTTCCCTGAATCATCTTGAAGTTTATTGACATTTTAATGGAAAATAGATTTTTACTTTGGCCTTTCCAGGTTATGAAAAGTCATGATTTATTTTAGTTATATAACAAAAGTTAATTAAGCCAGAGCTGCTTATTTGATTAAAGTTTTGATAAACAATTACAGTCTACTAATCCTAAAGCAGAGTGTTCATTTAGTAGGGAAGGAAATAATGTTGGGAAAAGAGATGTTAATGTGGGGTCTTGTTCTTGCTTAATTAATTTGTTTAATGTGTTTTAGAATTGGAACTTTGATAACTGATAGGCTGTCAACATTTTTAATGGGCATGATGGACTATTTCAGGTTCATGTAAAACAATTTTCAGGAGTGGTTTTTATAGAGCATGAGTTAATGACCAACTAAAATAATCTAATGATCTTCTGTTAATAATGTCCATTTGATAACACAGATTGAAAGTGAAATTTTATGTTGTACTTGTTGAGTGGTTTGGTGTCACCACTCTTTATTCACTGGCCAGGGAAGAGAGTGTTCAGATGTTAGTGACTGCAGATACCATAGCCTGTAAAAAGAGACAGTCACAGTATCACAGAATATTAGGAGTTGGAAGGGACCTCGAAAGATCGTCTAGTCCAACCTCCCTGCCACAGCAGGATTCCCTAGACCAGGTCACACAGAAGCGCGTCCAGACGGGTTTTGAATAAACATGGCAATAAGAGGGTCATTCTCATCTTTTCTTTTTGAAAAGTACCATATTGAGCTTGTAACACTTAGATATACTCTGTTCACGAGATTTATTTGCCTCCAGTAAAAATCAGTTGTCAGTTGTCATCTTTATTGGTTTCAAACAAAATTACATTTTTGAAAGTTCTTTTTCCTGTGTCACTTCAGATTTAATGTAGAGCACATGGGGAGGAAACAGAGAAAAAGGAAACTGAATAGCTTGAAAACATGAAGACAGTGATCTATAAAGTAGTACAGTTATAGCACATTTTTGTTTCCAGATACTTTTTCTATATTTGAAATCAGCATTCTCCTTTTGAAAAGATATAATAAGGTGAAGATTTCTCTTAATTTTCAGAGTTTAAGCCCAAACACAGGAAACTAAACATGATTTGACATTTCTATAATTTGTACTTGAAATATTCTTAAATGCCAGTGGTAACTTGTGTTTATAATTTCAATTGTATTCATTTTTGATTCACAGCAAACGTGTGTTTCAGAAGCGCTGGGTTAAGTTTGATGGAGAGAGCATTTCTTATTACAATAATGAAAAGGTAAGTGACTTAGTTTGTTCATGTTTGGAACAAAATGCATTTGGGTAATAAACACATTACCATGAAGAAATTCATAATTACAAATGAATATACACCTTAAATTAATTTTCAATTACAAAGTACTATATTTTATTGTTTATTGTACATAGGGATTGGATCTCACTGAAACATTTGCAGACTCTTGATTAGTAGTTCCTGATACATGATATAAAAATGGATTTGTAAATCATGTTTTTTTCAATAAAATGTGTATTCCTTTTGTGAAATTTGGCTTTACAAAAGACTTACTTGTCCTTTTGATAGAGGTTTCTTTATTTTATTGGTTTTTTTGTGAGATTTAATACACTGAAGACCACTACAAAGTTAGTTTTGATGAGGATAGGGCAGTGGATGTGGTTTATCTTGATTTCAGTAAAGCATTTGACACTGTCTCCCACAACATCCTTGCAACTAAAGTGAGGAAGTGTGGTCTGGCTGATTGGGTAGTGAGGTGGATTGTGAACTGGTTGAAAGACAGAAGTCAGAGAGTTGTGGTGAATGGGATGGAGTCTAGTTGGAGGCCTGTGTCTAGTGGAGTCCCTCAGGGGTTGGTACTGGGACCTATGCTTTTCGGTATATTCATTGACAACCTGGATGAAGGAACAGACGGTGCTGTCAGCAAGTTTGTTGATGACACTAAACTGGGTGGAGTGGCTGACACACTGGAGGGTTGTGCTGCCATTCAGCGAGACTTAGACAGGCTGGAGAGTTGGACAGGGAGAAATTTAATGAGATTCAATAAGGCCAAGTATCGAGTCTTGCACCTGGGAAAGACCAACCCCATGTATGAGTATAGGTTGGGGACTTAGCTNAGTATCGGTTGGGGACTTAGCTGTTGCAGAGCAGTGAAAGGGGAAAGGGATCTGGGGGTCCTGGTGGATGGAAGGATGAGCATGAACCAGCAGCATGCTCTTGTGTCCAGGAGAGCCAATGGGACTCTGGGGTGTATTAGAAGGGGTTTCGTTAGTAGGTCAAGAGAGGTTCTTCTTCCTCTTTACTCTACCCTGGTGAGGCCACATCTGGAATATTGTGTCCAGTTCTGGGCCCCTCAGTTTAAGAAGGATAGGGAACTGCTGGAAAAAGTCCAGCGCAGAGCCACAAAGATGATGAAGGGGCTGGAACATCTTCCTTCTGAGGAAAGGCTGAGGGAGCTGGGTCTCTTTAGCTTGGAGAAGAGGAGGCTAAGGGGTGACCTCATCTATACTTTTAAATATGTAAAGGGTGTGTGTTGGGAGGATGGGGTCAGGCTCTTCTCTGTGAAGCCCAGTGACAGCACAAGAGGCAATGGCTGTAAGCTGAAGCATAGGAGATTCTGTGTGAATACATGTAGAAATTTTTTCCTAGTTCAGGTGCCAGAGCACTGGCACAGACTGCCCAGAGAGGTTGTGGAGTCTCCTTCTATGGAGATATTCAAAACCTGTCTGGACGCACTTCTGTGTGACCTGGTCTAGGGAATCCTGCTGTGGCAGGGGGGTTGAACTAGATGATCTTTCGAGGTCCCTTCCAACTCCTAATATTCTGTGATTCTGTGCTTCTTTAGCTCTGTGATTAATTAATTTCTCCTCTCGGAAGAAATTAAGAACTTATACAATCATCTAGCACTTTTGAGTTCAATATGTGTTTGTTGGAGATTGTTATATATATGTGTGTGTTTTGAAATGCTGGGAAGCATTTACTGTTGAAGATGCATGTTAAATTAGGAACAAAATACAATTTCATGTAAAAGTTCCTGAGCAGTATGCTGGGTGGTGGTAATCAATAAGAGTCCTATAGATGCTTTATAATATGCACACTTAGCCCTATTGTAGCAGATTATGAAGGGGTTAGATCTGTAGTAGGAGAAGGCTGTTTAATTTCTTAGGGGACATAGAAATTAAGAACAAGGTCAAAAAATTTATTTACATTGAATGTTATGCCTATTGATTAGGAGCATAAAACAATCATGTTTTTCCTTGACTGCTTTGCTTTACTTACAGGAGAAGACAAGATTTTGTAGACAGGAACAATAGAATAACATTTGGATTGTAGTGACAAAAAAATGTTACCCTTTTGTGTGATTCATCCCAGGGCTTCAGAGAAGCAGAAAAGCAGGGTTAGTCATTAAGAACGACTTGAAAAATTCAGCACTGGGATTTGCTTAACACTATCTGTAGCATAATTAGGAAAATAAATGCTAATACAGAATTTTAAATCTTGTACTGCTCTGGGATTTTTTTTTTTTTTAGTTTTTGAAGGTCACTGTAAGTTGTTTAGAGGTCAATTGCTCTAGAATAGTAGTTGTTACATATTCGTCTGTCATAGGAGATTCCAGAAATGTTCGCTTCTGCTCACGGTTGCATAGAAAGCTAGCAGCTCTGCATTCTCCATGTACAGGCTAAATGAGGGGCTTGCAAAAGGCTTGGTCTGAAGCCTCTTTGTCTCTCTGGTGAAAAATATGCTGGTTGATCTGTATGTGTATACAATTTGACCAAATATGGGTGTCTGGCTTGTTAACTTGATGAGTCACATATGCTAAGAGCTTCATATGTCTGAGAACTGCAAGGCCCAAAGAAAATACTGGGAATTGAGGAATTGTTAAAACTCTTGAACTAGCTTGCAGATGGAAAGAAAACATAGTTGGCTACCAGTAGTTCTCAGTGCACAGGGGGATACTCTTGGGGGAGCAGTGATTTCAGTAGGGAACTTGAGTATTTAGGACAGCGTTCTCTACTGAATTACTGCTTCCGCATCCAGAGTATTTATATTGCCTGTGGGATGGATACTGACATATTCTTGCTGTTGCCTGTACGTTATTACCTTGACATTGTAAACAACTATTTGCAGACCCAAAAAGACCTGCATGTAGGTCAGGAGCTGGTCCTGGTAAAAGATATGGACAGTTATACATTTCTTTGCAAGGTAGCAGATCCTTCCTCCTAGATATATAGCTAGCTATATTTAGATTTAAATGAGGAAGTTGTTCAGATCTTAATGGCAAGTTCTGTCTATTCTAGTGTGTGTTCGAACATGTTCCTATGCAGACAAGTGTCTTATGAAGGGTTGTTACACTTTTGATTTCACAGTCAATTAAAAGTAGTTCTCAAAAGGAAACCAATCCATACTTAGATATTTTTCTGATTATTACAAGCAGGGAAGGGTAGACTCAATGGAATGAAACCATTTATTTTACCCAGGAACACTACCAATGTTAAATAGCTCTCTTTGTAAATCAAATTAGGAACTTGAGAGGAGCAAGGTTCTCAAGAAGGGGAAGTGTTCTACATGGCTAATGAAGAAAGAAACAAATGAAAGATGGGGAGGGAAGACACAGGGTAGTTTTCCTCAAAACGTGTACTTAGCCCATCTAAGTGCTTCTCTGAATTATTCAAACCTTAAATTTCTAAATATTTTTCTAACCTTGTTCTAATTGTGCATCAGTTTCTAATTGATAAAAATCTCTACTTTGTATCTGCATGTATGAAAAAAAAAAAATTCGTTTTCTACAAACAGCTTCTCACCTAAGAATGTTTTTTATTTCAGTGTGTGGTGCTGTGCATTTCTTCCACATTCATGATTCTAAGCAAGTTGATGTGGTCAGAGCAACATCCTGTGTGGTTTTGTCTTAACAGAATGTGAATAACTGAAGTGAAAGCAAAGTTAAGAGGGGAAGGTAGAACTTGAGAATTCTTTTTAGTGATTCAATAGGTACAGGGCTTTTTTTACAGTTTCTTCCTACTTTTAGCAGGACAACTCTGGTGCTCTAACATGTACTTCATAGGAAGGCAAAAACTGCTGGTTCTGTTGAAAGTTTTTATTTAAAGACAACTTAGGGTCCTTGACAAGTACATGATTTAGTACAAAGTCTTGCTTTTTTCATGAAGACAGCTTCAGTATTTTGTTGTGTGGTGTTGTATGTGAGCATAATAAAAAGCAAAATTGACTGTGAAACAGGTGAATCATAGTCATTCTTGAAATAAGTCATATTTAATATATTATGGAAGGAAAACCAAAGAAGTACAAAATGGTGTTTTCCAGCATCTTTTAGTTCAACTCTGAAATGCAGCTGTCAAGGAGTGACATTGGGCTCTAGGTGAAAACAAAAGTTTTCATCAAAGCAGTTGATGGGAAAAAACCAAAATATAACAACAACAAAACCCCAAGCAAACAGAAAAAAAAAAAGGCTCTCCCAAACATTTGTCTTGCTCCACTAGAAAATTGTACTGTCAGTTTTTTAGCAGCCCTAAAACCAGCGTACACCTCTCAGTAACGGAGAAATATCTGTGAGGTTCTTGGCTGTGCTTATTTGTATTTGTTTTCTGCTTTCTTAAATAATTTGCTTAATTTCTAGTCTGGAGTACTTCAAAGAGAGCAGTTGTATCTCAATCAGCAAGAGCTTTTTAACAGTAGGCATTATTTCTTGCACAAGAAAGAGCTGCTGCTTCAGAAAAAAGATTGAGAAATCATTATGGTTTAGACTGGATTTGAAAATATATGTGCCTTGGAGAGAAAAGCTTGTAAAAAGGTGATTATTTGAATAACAGAAACAGAAACTATGCTCAGCTTAAAAGGAAACTCTTTTTTTTTTTTTTTAAGCAAATAAAGTAAAATAGCTGTGACTGCAGCATTCTGAATTACTCTCCTACAGTACCAAATACAGCCAGTAGATGCCTGCAAACACCGTAATATAATTATATCTGAACACCTTTAGAAGTAGCACAAGTGAGGGATCAGTAGTTGACAATAATATCCAATGTTATTAACAAACGTATTAAAATCTTTCTTCTAACAAATATAGACATAATGAAAATAGATTTGCAACACTAAGATCATTCTGAGTGATAGTAGTTCCTCTGTGCATTACAGTAGCATGTTCACTTTGGCTGTATTTTGATAGATCTGTATTTGCTAAACTGCAGTCACTGTTATTACATAGAAATGAAACAATGTAAGTGTGGATTAGGGGAAAATCAGTAGTATATTAAACTCAGTAAACAGAAGTGATCCTGTGTATCCTTCAAGCAGAGCATTCCTTAAATCCTTGTATAAAGTCTATCATAATAATTTATACTTTGGGAGTAAAGTTATTGCAGTAAAAATGCTTTATGGGGAAGTGACTGTTACTCCATCTGGATCATAAATCTTAGCAGTATATCTGAATTGTCTTAGTCAGAAAAACAATTGATCAAAGCATAGTGGGGACAGGAGCAGCAGCATCAACTCTGGAATCCAGGAATTCTGCAGAAGTATTTCCATGGTGTTGCATGTCTGCTTGTGCTTTGTTTGTTTGGGGTTTTTTTTGTTTGTTTGGTTTGGTTTTTGTTGTTGTTTTTTTTTTTAGTTTTCTTCCTTTTTCTCCCCCATGTGGAATACTTAAGTTATATAGATCAAAAGATAAACTATATGGAAAAAGTGTTCATAGCAATTCCTTTTTCCTATCCTGCTTTTAAGTTCAGTTCAGTTGTCCTGATTCCTATAGCAGATGGTGCTAAAATTTACTCTGACACCAAATGATGTTAATGATGTTTTTGAGAGATCATCCTTCTCCTGCCTCATATAGCAGAAAAGTGTATAGCTGATCCAAGCTAGAGGATTCCTGTTAGTAATGACAAGGCAGTGGATTTTTTCCAGAGAGTGATTACTCCGTTTGAGTTCAAAATCAAGGATAAAATAAGTGAATTTACTTTTCTTTTTAGCTAGCCACTGAAGGAGTGGGGAAGGAACAGAAAAATTATTTGGAATTTTCTGCCTGGAGAAGGCTTAATTTTTTCCCTTGTATGATTATGTTATAGAAATATAATAATTATATATATTTTTAATTATAGTTCAGTAAGATAGACCATGTAATTTACTTCAGCATAAAACTGCAAATTTAGGAGAGTGTGGTGTTTTGTTACATTAGTGCCATGAGACAATTTATGAAGTGGTATCTCAAATATCTCACCATGGGATTTTACTCTGCTTTAGAGGGCAGTAGGTGTGCATAGACTCAGAACAATGAAGTTGGTGATGCGTAGGTACTGAAGTGGTTCACTTACTGATAGTTTTATTAATAGTATGGTGAACTTTTAGGATCACAGCTTGTGAATGTGAACTTCCTAAACATCGTGGCAAGTATTGTTACCTGAGAGACATTTAATGTTTCATGGAAGTTGTTAACTATTTCTATTGAATTTTTGTTATAGGAAGTGTTCTCAAAGGGAATAATACTGCTCTCTGCTATAGAAACAGTAAGAATTCATGGGGAGAATAAACTTGAAGTTGTAACATCCCATAGGACTTTTGTCTTCCGTGTGGATAAAGAAGGTGAGTAGTACATGTGTAATTCTAATTATTGCCATAAAGCCATGTAATCACTGCTTGTAAATTATGTTTGTAAAATGTAGCTTGTTATATTACTAAAAGTATTTCTGGAATGTAGCTCTTTGGGTTCCTAAAGTGAAACTGGAGATGGGCTTTGGAAGAACAAATGAAATTGTTGAGGAGTGGCTTTTGAAAATATAAAATCAAGAGCATTATTTTTCCAACTCTTCTGCCTCCTTCCCCATCCTTCCCAAAGATGAATTTGTCTGGCCATTCCTCAGGTCTCACCAGCAGCTCTTATAGCCTGTATGCTTTCAGCCATCTGCTCCCAGACAGCACTTGATATAAAATTGGCAAGGAGCAACAATGAAGTTGATGGCTTGAATGTGATGCTGTGATCAAAAGAAATGTTATGAGTTGTTTTTTCTCTATGTCTTTATTTGACTACCTTATACATACCTGAAAATAGTGTATTTATTGATAGAGAATACAAATGTAAATTGTAATAGGGAAGTTAGTATGCATTCTAATTTTATGTTTTATCAACTTACAGCTGTAATATGTGGAATCAATATCAGTTTATGTATGACTTATGGAAACAATCAAATAAAATGGAATACCTAGAAAAAAAAAGATATGCAATATGTATTTACAGCAGTACATGGCAGACCCATTATAGCTAAGGGTCTCTCAGCATTTCCATTATCAAATCCCATTTTTATGGGTTATAGCTTGGTTGTAAACATTCGCTGCAGGCTGTAACAGGAGTGCAGCATCAGTGAACAAATCCTTCTTATCGGGTTTGGCTCAAACCGTTTCAGGCATTTTTATGCTCTTAGCTGTGTTAAAAAAAGTATGTCCATTTTTTCTTATTTTTGCCTTTCTCTTTCAAATTTGTATTTTTACTTTTTTTGTAAATTGGAACCTACTACCTACATTTGCTTTATGGACCATTGCATTTGAATACTATAAAAATGTTAACAACTTATACTGTCTTATAAAATGTATTCAGAACAACCACTTGTTATACATGAAATTGTGTTTTTATTTAATATATAACCATCTTTGGACATAGTAGCCTGTCTGTAAAGCTGTTCACTTAAGGTTAGAAATGTATGTCATACAAGTAATTTGATCCTTACTATATCTAGAGCTGGATGATGTATTCATAGTAAATTATGTAAATAACCCTGCTTGCTTGTTGTTATGTGCACAAGCTGTTACTTGATGCTATTCCTTCCGTGGATTTATGGTTGGGAAGTGTTCTGGGACTATTCAAAGCATACTTAACTTCTTTTCAAAGAATTTGAAACAGAGACTTCTACACATATTTCCTCCTGTGGACCTTATTTATTAACTTTCTTTCTGATGAAGTTTCAAAACGGAGAATTCTATTGTCTTCATGACCTGTATCTCTTGGTACCAGTGTTAGTCTGCAGTTGGTGGATTATACTGCTTATTTGGTTTGCTTTCAGTGCTCTGATTGTATCAAAAATACACTATTTTTTGGTTGATTTAAATATCTAGAGGGAAGAACTATGTATAAAGCTTTGGAAAGTTTAAGGACTTTTAGGGGTAAAAAAACTTAGAGAATAGCAATGAAATGGAGCATAATTTGCTCAGATACAGCGAGATTTTTCTCAGTTGGAGTGAAATACCATTAAAAAAACCCCTTGTAATTTGATGCCCTCAACTGTACTTAAATATGCCAATGATCTTTTCAAAGTGATTTAAAAGAATGTGTATTAAACCAAAACTTTTAAGAGGGGGTCTTTTATCACCTTCCTTGTGCTAATCTGTCAGGCTATCTTCCTCTTTTCAAACTATTTTCTGACACAAATTCATGTATTTGTTCCTTCTTGTTGCACACATGACATTTATGAATTAAACACATTACTGTTTTAACACTGCTCTTTGCAGTGTTCAGCACTGATGGTGTCAACTTTGTAGATATATACTGTGAATAGAGCATTTTTTCCTTCCCTACCCTTCCCCCTCCCAATGTATTTTACAACCTGAATCTTTCAGGGCAAAGAGTTGAAATATTCATGATGCTCCAATTGCATGGCACAAGTCTAATTCATTCAGAGTATTCAGCATTAAAGCATATTGATCTTAGTCTGGTGAAATATCTGAACGTAGTGGAACTTTATTACTTCACCTACTTGTGTTCATGTATTTGTAAGATGTTAAATTAATAATGCATGTAAAGATACTCAAACAGGCACTTTCTTGATTACTCGGTACCCTTGACAATATCAAACTTAACTACTACACCTTAGTGCAATAGATTGTAAATTGTCAAATGTTTTTGCTTAAAAGCATGGCCAGACATAGAACAGCACTGGTGATGCCTTGCCTCTTTAGTGACAGATGATATTTAAGCTCCCTGTGTTTTGCTTATATAACTGCTGTAGTTCTTCCCCAGTGATATATTCATGAAGGTGAACATGCCACCTGTCTGCCACATCTGTACCACCTCAGTCTTGAAGCTGTCTGGAATTAAAAGTCTTAGAACTAGTAGTCATGATTTTAAGAATCTTGGTCATCAGTTTGCATCATTTTCAATTGTGTGTTGATTGTTGGAAGTTAATGGAATGGCTCTTTTTGCTAACATCTCCACTGATATGAACTCTTGTGTTATTTTCATTTGCATCTCCTCTTCAAGGTAAATGTTCTTTCTGATGTGGTAGAGCTATACCATCAACCACCATACACAGTGGGAAGAATAGGAAAACCAATGTATAGAGAAGAATGGAGCTGCCACTTAACCATATGTCTTTGTCTAATATTTCTTTCTTGTTTAGAAGAAAGGAATGACTGGGTTAATACAATGCTCAGTGCCTTGAGATCGCAGTCTGATAATAACTCTCGGTCTCGAACTTCTGTCACCCTTGAGAAAAGTGGATATCTTGAGCTGAAAGGATTCAAAGCCAAAATCTTTACTGTACTTCAGGGCAATACTGTGTGGATCTGCAAAAATGAGCAGGTAATTTTTTCATATGCTTTTTGTGAATGAATGTTTATAAAGGTGGTTTAACTAGTGAGTTGGAAATCGATGGCTCTTTGTGCATAGGTGCATTTCAATATCTCTTTTTATGTAGTGCATTATTGCTGCAGTTCTCAGAAGGCTTCAAAAAGCAGGCAAAGTATCATTATGTGTGTTGTACAATGGAAAAAAAATGAATACGTAGTGAGGTGAAGTGAAAAGCCCTGAGTGTCACAAAGTTAGTGGCAGGACTGGGATTAATTTGCTCTTAAAATGTGTGCCATAAGCACTCTACTAAATCAGAAGGCTTACTTTGTGGGCTGGTTTCACTGTCCTATAAAATAGTGCTCTGGAAAGCATGTTGTACAGAAGCAGATTGTGGTATTTTGGTGATACTTCAGCTAAACGTTCAAAACTAATGTTCTGGTGTTCTTTGTGCTTCTAATAACCTAGATGGGCTAATTTCTGTTGTGCACTGGAATATTTCAAACAAATCAGTATTAAAAACCATGAAATAAGCCTATCATTTCAGCTTCCAAAATCTAGGGCTTTTTGTTTTGCTTTGTACATGACTATGTTATTATATAAAGTAACTAGATGTGGAACTCTTTAGGATGTTGTGGATAGGGAATAAAAGGGGATAAATGGGTTCACAAAATGAACTGTGTGAACTAGTAGAATAAAAATCTGTTGCAGGACATTAGGTGGAAGAAGGTCTTATTTCTGTGTGAGGAAATCAATTAATTACAAGTAGCTGGAACCCGGGAGGGCATTTGAAGGAGATGTTACATGCTTGCCTTGTTCTCATTTTCTCTCAAATCTGTGTACAGGCAAACTCCTGTTTCACATGTGAATGGTCTCTCATTTTGGAGTTGATCTCGCTTCCTCTCCAGTTATCCTTTGAAGTGTGAAATTATTTAGATGGGCTTGAGGGACCATATAATGTTCAATATTAGATCTTACTGTTCTTTCCCAAAGTATGGCAGGAAATTTAAGACTGAGAAAGGCATTTTAGTTCCTTTCTACTTACTGTGCTCCAAGGAGCTTTTACTTGTCAGATGCATTCTTTGGGATCGGTCAACAATCAACTAATCAAAAACATGATGCAATTTAGAGATTTATGCTGTTCTGTAACTAAAACAGAACTCCAGAAATGATTTAGACATGTAATATTTTACCAAAAGTGTGTTGGCTACATGTTATATGAATTTAAACCTGCAGCATGTGTTTTGCTGAATAAGCACCATAGAGAGAAATTCGTCTTTATAGCTGAGCACTGTACTCTAGCTATATTGAAACCGTCAGTCATAGTTAATGTAATGAATAGGTGACTTGCCACTTAGCTATTTTAAAGTTTACATCTACACCTCTTCAAGGAGGAACAAAACCAAAATGGAAATGCCACCCCAGCACCACCCTGAGACCCTGTACTTCACTGAGGTTTTCTTATATTGTTCCAGTAGGAAGAATAAGGTCAACCAACTTACTTGACAGTCTGCCTGTGGGGTGACCCACACTTTACAATAATGGTCTTTTACCGTACTGACATAGGGTTTCCAGGTATTTCATCAATGAGAATCCTTGGAATGCATTCTTATCAGTAAGAATCTTTGTAGATGTTCATTATAATGAACCTCTTTTACCTTCAGAATCAATATCGTATTCATCTTACACCTCCGACTATTTTTGAGTGCTCCATTGTGGAATTTCTGAACTTCTTGATTAAGGTACAAATGTGGTACTTCAGTAAGATAAAGAGAGTTGTGGAGGAACTTCTCTTCTAGAGTGATAGGTCATTTGAAACTAGCAGTGCCCTCTTGAGTCTCAGTACCAGGCATCCAATTTTTTGCTTTCTTCCTTCTTTCTTACTTTACCTCCATACAACTATTGGGAGAATCTTTCTTGCCTCAAGTAGTCCTATGATCTTTCTCTGTTGACATGGAGCACTCCCAGCTCTGCCCACTATGCTGAGTCTGTTTTTCTGACTGTGTATGTTAATATGAAACTGTTCCAGAGCCATTCACTGTTGAAGGGTTCTTGATTACTCTGTTATGCATTTTCAGGGCTCTCTAAAAATCTAAGACCTCTCCCTCCTCTCCTCCCCCATCAGTTTCGTTAAAGGTTTTTAAAAATTATTACATGTGTTCAAGTGTGTGTGTTGGTTCTATTGCTTGTGCAGCTGTACGGTAAGTTTTATCTGCTTTGCCCTTTCATCATCATTGATTTCAGATTTGCTTTAACTGATCATGGAAGCACATCTTTTTACAGCCTTTCTACTAGATGTTTGTTCCCTTCTACTACATGGATGCCCTGCAGAGATCACTGACTGCAGTGCCACAGAAGGCAAACCAAAATCAAGCCCTGAAAGAGAATGAAGGTTAGACATGCTGCTAGCCTGTCAGCTCCTTCTGCTGTATGAATATTACAAACAATGGGGCAAACCCAGCTTCTTCCCAAAGCTTATTTACTTAAAACCAAAAATATCAAATGGTCCCAAGAGGGTGGTTCTTAGATACTCCATTTGAACAGTATTCCTTTCTTTATGTGATTTCTGGCTATTTGAGAATCAGAAGAAATATTTTCTGTCTTTAAGCTTTCATAGTCTAGAATTCTTCTCTTGGTTTTATTTTAAAGTTGAAAACAGAATTATTTTTACTGCGGCACTGAAGAAAACCCCATTAATACATCATTAGTCCATTAGAGGGCTCTGTTGTTCTAAAAATCTTTCCCTGTCTCAAATCTGTGCTTTAGCCATTAATTATGAGGCAAATATGTCCAGGGATGTCCTCAAATCCTGTTCATATTGGAATTCACATCCATACTAGAATGACTCCCAGAGAAACTTGGAGCGGTTTATTATAGATGCAGTGCTAAAAGACACCTATTTAGACTTCTTGCAATGTTGAAATAAGATTGGCTCAAGCTGATTCATTGATTTCTATTAAACTTGATAGAGCAGAGTCCACTGTTACTTTAAAAGATTTTTCTTCATTGTTAAAAGTAAAGAAGATCCGAAGCCAAATGCCAAATCCTGACATAACCACCGTGAACTTTGTGAAGTTCAGATTGAGATCAGAACATCATGTTTCAGGCCCATTTCTAGTTAAAAAGTGATTGGTTTAGCTTGAGCTTCTGGCAGTGATATAGTGGTAGTATGAAACCATCAATTTCTTTGACTTTCCATGTAGTGTGAATTTCTTAAACTTCTCTGGAGCAAAAGTGAAAAATAGATCATGCAGAATCAATTTGTTCAACCTGCAACTTGCTGAAATTCCTGTTTCTATTTCAAAATCATTTCTGCTTAAATGAAAACATGTCATCTGAACCTTCATGACAGCTCAGACACTGGCTTGAAATCTCAGTCTGCTGTGGTGGTGCCAGTGGTAACCTTTCCTCTGTGACCATCAGAAGGGTTCTGACTGATGCTTGCCTGGTCTGCTAGAATATAACCCCTATTTAGGGTACATTTAAGATTCACTGCTATCCAAAGTTTGCACTAGAATTTTGCTTTGATAAATAGAATTCAGGATCCTCTTTTGTTACTACTTTGGGTGGTTGGTTCTGAAATAGATGTATTTACCTGGGATATTCGAGGAAAGTTTGCCAAATATAAAGACCAGGAAATGGCAGGTTTGGCTGTGTGCCATAATTATTTGTGACTCTCTTCCACCATGCATGACTCCAAGTTAAAGTTTGAGTAATGATGAGTATTCCCTCTGTTATGTACAAGCAATAGTGTCCTTTTCTTATTGGAAACGTTTTGTTTCATTTTGGCTTGATGCTCTAACTGATTTCAGAAGACTTTTTGTTTTGCTGAAGATTGAAATTATTTGCTCTGTGGCAGATGGAAATGTTTATTCATGTTGAGTGAACCAGTAAGAGAGTACCTAGTAATTTTCATTTCCTCTCTAATGCTAATGGTGCATTTAAAGCAAAACTGTACAAGATCAAAAGATGTATTACTTAAACAGGTAGAAGATGGCAAAGAGCATGATTAAGTATAATACCGATAAAGGCATAGAGGGAAGGACAAATCACAGATTATGCCTGAGACTTGTGTTCTGAAAGAGAGGAAGTGATGTGAATCTCAGTGGAGGGAAGTAGAAGAGATGTGTGCACGTCTCTTTATGTTCATAAGAACAGGCTTAAAAGGGAGTTCTTTGAACAACCTGATGTAGTGAAAGGTGTTCCTGCCCACGCAGGGGAGTGGGACTAGATGACCTTTAAAGGTCCCTTCCAACCCAAAGCATTCTGTGTTTGGGTGAAATACAGTGCTAGAGATTATGTGGTTAGAATTCAGGGGCAGACTTAAAAGTCTGTGGCTTTTTGGTATATAGCAATAGGAATGTATAATGATCCTCTGCAAGAGGATGGTTCATGAAGAAATTATCTGATTTTCCCTGGAGGAAATGTAATCCTGATTAATAATCATGAAATGTGTAGGATGAGAAAAACAAACTCTTTAAAAAAATTAAGTAAAGGATCTATTAAGTACAGTACAAAGTGTCTAACAATGGAAGGTGAGCAGAGACGAGTAGTTAAATGAAGTCCTGAAGATGAGTAGTAAAGGTTGTTTGCCATGCTAAAGCAGCACAACAAAGCCTTTTTAATGTATTTGGATTCTGTGTTGTATCATCATGATAATATTTGTGAATACAAAATGAATCTAGGGTGATGGCAACAGCAATACAAAAGAAGAGTCGAGGAGAGGAGCCGAATGGAAGTTGAGTAGAAAGCAAAAATAGTTGCATAAAGATTTTGAGATCTAATGAGGAACCTGGAGCAAAGCAGCTAGACAAGCTTTAGAAAGGAAACAAGGGGAAAAAAGGTAGGGGGTTAAAGGCAATGAAATTGGGAGGAAAGGGAAGACCTTTCGGATAGTTGATAGGTGGTAAGTGAGAGGAGAGAGAAGTGCCTGGTATGCGCTGGGGTGGAACAGCAGAAGGTGGAATTACTGAGAATGAAAACCAAAGAAACTGTTGATTTTGTTTCCCAATCTTTGTCTCCCCCTCACCCCAAGAATGTGTCCTTTTGGAGATTTTGTGATAATAAGCTGTTATTTGTAAAAATAACTGGAAAGCTGTCTAAAGAAAGCTCTTCTTCTAAAGAGACAGTTCCTTACTTGATTGCTTGTGCAGACTATGTTTGAATATGTTTACAAACATATGAATAAGCCTGGCCTGGAATGACTTCAATAGGTGGAGCCAACAGAAAAACAAGTGAACACTTGGCTTCTTTGTTCTTATTTGATTCATTCCAGCTTTACTCTTTACTTTGGAGAGTTATAAATCTGTAGTGAAATGTTTAACAGAAGGAATACAACCCAGAAATGTACCAAATGTATTGGGGAGGGTAAGATTAATATGAAGAAGTGTTCAAAGATAGAAAATATTGATATATTGTCAGGGGGTTGAACTAGATGATCTTTCGAGGTCCCTTCCAACTCCTAATATTCTGTGATTCTGTGTTTGTGTGACTTAAGTAAAAGAAAATGATCCAGCCTCTTTTAAATACACAGAATCACGGATTGGTAGGGGTTGGAACCGACCTCTGGAGATCATCTAATCCAAATCCCCTGCTATAGCAAGTTCACTTAGAGCAGGTTGCCTGGGAATGCATTCAGGCGAGTTATGACTATCTCCAGAGAAGGAGACTCCACAGCTTCTCTGGGCAGCCTGTTCCAATGCTCTGTCACCCTCAAAGAAGTTTTCTGTTAAGTTCAGACAGAACTTGTGTTCCAGTTTGTGTCTAATACAGTTGTTTGCATCAAGTTGTAGCTGGGATCATGATAGATTAAGGTCATATGCATAATTTTCCAGTAGTTCTTTGGCAAGAAATTCATTCCAATCTTCTACATGGAAATCCATGGCAAAGATCAGTTATTGTGTGTGACATTAGAAACAACTGAACAGGAAAAAAGTTGAATTCTGTAAGGAATTGTAAAATATTCTTTTTGTGCTTGTTGTGAAATACCAAATGAATGATTACAGGAAATTATTCTAAGTGGGGGAAAAATTTGTTGTTGTTCCATTTATTCCAAGAAAAGATTAAAAAATGGATTTAAACTAATTTAGTAAAGTAAGGTGGTCAAATTCAAACGAAAAATATGCAAGTAACCACCTTTAAAGGGGACATCTGCATACTACATTCAAAAATGATTTTGTGGGATGTTCTGAGTTGTTGAAGATACTATTAAAGAACATGGAGAAGAGCATAAATAGGAATTCTGTCAAAGAAAATAGTTAAACTCTTCTATGTGCACTTAAACTTTGTCTCTGTTCATTTGTTTTTGTGCTATTAAGATCTCATTGAGATGTAAGTACACCTAAAGCCATCATGAGAGATGGTAGAAAGCCTAATGCTTCCACAGTGATCAAAAGCTTAGTGATTAATTTGAGTTGAGGTGGAGGGTAGAGAAGGAGGAAGGAAAATGAAAAGTTATCAGGTTCTTAGTAATGCTTAGTCGAGCTTTCTGCATGACTAATACATATACAGCCAGCTACCTTGATCATGTAAAAATTAACAGTGAATAAAAGTTTGACTATTTGTTTGACTACTATGAAGAAATATTTCACTTTTAAATATTTGAATAGTATGAATTTAAAAAGATTTTACAGCATGGCACAGCACATACATAAACAATTGAAGAAGGTATTAGATTGACTTGTCATATGGTTGTAATACTATTAATGCAGTTTTGGGTAAATCTGTTTACCTCTGATTTTGGAATTGCCTGAGAGCATTATCCATCTCAGTATACATGTTACTTGCATTTAAGAACTACTAGTTTGGCTTCAAATTCCATGGTAGTATACTCTGTTAGCAGAAAAGCCGTACATAGAAGAAGCAGTGTGTCGTTATGTGTAGTTTCATTTATGAAGGTAGACCAGGTCTGCATTTATTTTAAATCAGATCAACAAGTTATTTCGTCATTCAGTTATCCTGAAAGATGGTATAATCAGTGTGTGTGCATCCATGTATACATACACTAAAATAGTGGAGTGTTTTCTTTTTAGTGTGTGCAAGAAGGTGGTTTGAAATGACACTAAAAGTGATTTTTTTTTTTTTATCCCTCCAAGAATAGTTAGATCTCTCTTCTTTCAGTAGCTCAATATACTGTGGAATTAAACGCAGATAATTATTTTTCACCTAGTTGATTCCTGTTTAATTGTAAACATATCAGTCCTCATTAGGAGATATGCTGTAAACTACTTGGTAGCTTCGGTTTGCTTTTTCTCCTTTAAACTGAGGACAATGTAAAGCACATTTTTTCCTATCCATCTGTTACATCTATTCATTTGCCATGTTTTGGACAGAAGTAAATTTAAATATACTGGTGACATGGATTACTTTTCTCTTTCCTCAGCCTGCATCCTGTACTTAAGGTATTAAACTAATTAGTATAGCTGAACTTTATTTAAAAGTTACAAAGCCATTGCAACACTGAAGAGCAGAGGATTTTTGAGGCAGTGTAAACAATATATCCTCACTGATGTGTTCATTCCTCGAGCTTAAAGTTAGGTACAAACATGTTATGATAGTGTACGTGAATTCTATTTCTTAATAAGTTAAAAATAACATTATATATACCATTACATAATTATTTAATTATTTATTCTGTATCTTCTGTTGTTGTCCTGACAGTTTTTAAATCTGTTCCAACTTAATTAACTAAACATAGTTTATGAATTTAATCTTAATTGCTGTGCCTCAGACAAGGAATATCACAAAAGGTTTTTTATTGTTTGGGGTTTTTTGTTATATTGCCAATATAAATAAAGAGCTAAGATGGATGGATATCCTTTGTGAAGGCTTAGCTTTAACAGGGAGGTGAGACTCTTCTTTTGTCCGGTTTGAAGTGGAAAAGCAATATTCCTGGAGACCTTAGGATTTGCCTAATCTATTATGAGTATGGTCAGATGAGCACTGGCAGTCACATTGATGATTAAAATGTTCTCCTTGGTTGCAATACAAAATAAAATGGATTAGCATGCTCCAGCAGGAGACCAAAGAGCATGCCTGCAATTCATTAATGCATCTTATAACTGACAACTCTAATGTCTAGAACTCCAAGCACTTAAAAGCAGGTGATTGATCATAATGCATTTAGCTTGCAGTAGCTGAACAAGCAGGAAAAGCACAGTGTTAGTAAAGAAAACTGTTTTGGCATTCATGTATTTCTGGTGTTACTTTGTGATGATTTTCAAGATTGGGTGGTCTCACTTCAGTCTCTGTTGCAGTTCATCAGAGAAAGGACCACTGGAATTTAAGATGCCTAGAATTTATAGGGTGCTTTTTTTGTTGTTTTGTTTGTTTATTTCATACAGTTTCACCACTCCCCCCCCCCTTTTTTTTATTACAAACAATTACAATGCAGTGTCCAATACAGTGGACATTTGCTCCAGAAGTAGTGTGTTCTACAGGGCATGCACTGGAAATAGGAGCAGGATCTTTGCTGGCAGTGGAGACTGCAGGTTGCTGTGTGACTACTAAAATAATTAGGCCATTTGAGTTTTCATCAGTGGATGGTTTAAAATAAGCATTATAAAGATGATGCTTAAAATACTGACAACTTTAATATCGTTGTAGACTAAGGGATGTTTTCATCTTCTGGACCTTAAATAAATTGCTTTTCTTTTGTGTTGCTTTCTTTAGCTTGTCTGTAGCAGTATGGCATTGTTTAGACAATAACAAAGCATTGCTTTCTTTACACCTTTATGTTATATCTACAAACTTTAGCGCAAGTAAATGCATCATCCTTACAGGAAAAGGAAGGGAATTTATGATTTACAACATAGTAAGATTGTGGGAAATACCCCAGTGTGCTTTCTCAGCAACAATTCTTGTCCCTGGTTAATAAATTGCTAGGCCAACAAATTGAAAATTAATCATCTCAAACTGACTTATTGCCTTATGAAACACTTCAATGCCATTGTTATTAAATTAAATTCTCCCTTTAAAATATTTTGCATGCAAAATACTATCTTGTTAGAGATGGGATGTTTAAAACTCATTCATTAAAAATCAGTATCTTACAGATATTTCTAGAAAAGTTCAGAAGTTATTTACATCTTAGCATGTGGGTCAGACACACACGTCTTCTCCCTTCCCCTCCCTTCCCCTGCCCCCAAAGATTCTTCAGAATTATTGATTGATTTCTGATATTTTTAAAGAAACATTTAAAAATGTTACATGCACTGAATTTTAGCAAGAATCAAGCTTTGTTACCTTCACTTAAGGTGGAAGGTTAACAAAACAATTGACAGTGGGCAGCTGGAGGATCATGTGAACAAGCCTGGACAGTGGCTGAGAAGGAAAATACATTGAGCTTAATAACAGAGAAGATGGAAAGCAGCGATTCAGGAAATAAAAGGAGAAAATAATTTTATCTGATCCCTACTGACATTGCTATGCTTTGAGCATTTCGGACAACTTTTATTTGGTTGTTTGGTTTGGGTTTTTTTTTTTTTGTCTTTTGGGGACCTTTATGTTGTACTTCTGCAGTATTTCTAAAAAATGTTGCTTAAAATAACCAAACCAAAACCACACAAGCAAAAAATGTTGAGCCAAAGAATGCAATGGCTGAGTGTCTTGCTTATGGAGAGGATCACTTTTAATTATTGACTTTGCTAATCCTTTGGGGGATTCTAATATTTAATTATTACAGATCCTGTGCTTTTTTTTTTTTAAGGTGAGTTTGGGCATTACTGCTGACCATTGGATTTGGCTCTGTTTTGATTATGGCAAAATTATTGCCTTTGTCTTGTACCATCCAATGTTTTCATGTCGTACTGGTTTGTATACTCTGTACCCAGGCTGAGAGGAGTCTGTATCCACTATACTGCATTTGTCCATGTTTATACATTTCTACAGTCTAAGTGCAGTATGCAGAGCTGTGTTAGAGATATGTGAGTGTGGTTTGGAATAGGTATTGAATCAGAGTGGCTGCATCGTATGTAGTTAATATGGCTTTGTATGCTACTTCCTGTTTCACTATCAGCCTATCTGGCAATTGTCTGAAAGGCTCTGCAGGACTTTGTGTGATGATGAGAAGTGTGATGTTTTTTGCAGTTAAGGGCTGTAATTCCTTGCCATGGGGTTATAAAGAAATTCAAAGGCAGATAAAATGACAGCAGTCAGCAACAGCAGCTCAGTTCCTGCAACACAGGAGTAATTGCAGCCCATTATTACAATTGACTCTCACTTCTCTCCCCTGAAGGAACTGAGCAGCTGCCAATTTACTGGGCTGCATGAAAACTGATGAGCCAGGAGATGGGGGTCATAATGAAAGTTGGGAAACTGATCAAGGCAAAATTCATTAGTCCTGAGTAGCCATAAGAGAAGAGAAGGAGACAGTGCTGACTGGTCATCACTGATGCCCAGGTGGGAGATGGATTCTGGCTTCCAGGTTGGTTTGTTTCACCTTGTGCTTCTTTTTTTTTTTTTTTTTTTTTTTTTTTTTTTTTTTTCCCCACAAAGTGAGGGTGGTTCTAGTGTCTTCTGTCTTGTGTTGTTTAAAACAAACCAACCACCCAGAAGAGGTAACTGCCACTTTTCTGTGACTTAGCTAGAAAGAGCTTACTTTGGCATTAATAAACACGTTAGCTGTTTCTCTGTGTTTTATGTGTGCTCTGTAATCATTCCTGTGTGTTAGGTGTTCACAAGTTTCTGACTTCCCTTCTACAGCTAAAAAAGGATGATATATAATAACTTGCTTGATCTCTTCTGTTTTATCTAATGGCAGTGTGCAGCTGGTAAAACTTAGAAGCCTGACTTGAGGATGATCTTGTGTAATTGCACTTGCTTATAGTAAATGTGTACAATTAGCAGTTTAGGTGTGAAACTTATGTGTCTTTGTTGGTCTTCTCAGCAGTAAATGCTAATGTAGAAATAAAAGGGCTTCATCTACACACAGGTCTGTTTTGGAGGCTCTATTTCTTCATCCTCTTACTGATGAGGTATGGAATATCAGAAATATCTCAATATAAGTTGGTGGAGCTGTACTGGAATTTCACAAGGAGAAGAAAAAAAATAGAGGTTAATAGAGTGCACTGTTAGGTACAAAACCAGAAGATCTTATCTCACACTTGTGCATGATTCTCTGGTGCTGGCTGTTCGGGTCTAATTGTGGAGCTCTTTCATCCACAGACTTAAATTTCATTCTCCAACACTGCATGCAGATGTATTTTAAAATGAACCTTTAAGAAACCTGTGCAGATTTTGTCCTAGCTGCTTGTCCATCTAAATGGAAAAGTTAAAGATGCATTTTTAGTATACATAGGGCAGTTTAAGGAAAGCTGTTGCTTGTAGGGTCTAAACACAGATACTTGGGGTGAATCTGCAGCTCTGTGAATGTCAGCTGAAGCTTTGCTTTTGTCAGAGTTGCTGCTTTTTTTGTTTTAGTCCAGCATTTTGTTTCATACCTCAATTCTTTTTAGTCCTGGTTTCTTAAATGGCATGAGCATGCTGTGAAAATACACATTCTTCTAAATTCAGTGTGTTAGCAGATTGCAGCTGCCCATTCTTGCTAATACAGAAGGATTTTTTGGAAGATTTTCTGTTCTCAAAAATCATTGTACCATGTTACAAGCCTCCCCACCACCAACTGGTACAAAATGCTGCTGCTGGGTTTCTGTATATCCCAAGATTGAGTGATTTTATAATTCTAGTTCTGTTTTACTCTTTGCAACATTCTGTTTCACAATGTTATCTTGAAAAAAACTTTGCAATTTTGATGCAATTTCTGTATCATTATATGCACCTGCATACCTTCAGTTATGAGCCAGAACAGGTTTTCATAGCTGTGCTTCACCATGACATGAAGTGAGTTCAGTTTGCTTGCGTCTGGGTCAGGCTGTTGCTGATTGATCAGGCTTTATATCAGTGCTTCAGATTTCTTTGTCACTTTCTGTCAACAGATTGGCACGGTAGGTGCTGCTGTTCTTTACTCAGCTCTGATTTTTAAGGTATCTTGGATTATCTGAAAATAGTAACATCTGTATGTTTCAAGATAATTTTTATTATTGCATGATTTTGAAGGTTATTCTAATAGAACATTCAGGAAACAAATTTGTAAGCTTGCAAAATGTGACAGTAAGTTTCTATTTGCTACATTACTCAGAGTTTATTAGTGGTTTTAGAATAACAGTTTAAGTGGTGATCAAGGCCCATTGCTTCCCCCCAGGACTGTGCTCTGAAATGGTTAACATTGTTGTTGGCAAGTTTTAAGTCTTTTTAAGTCTTTAATTAAAGTCAGATGAGCAATATCTTTTCTTCCTTGTACAAAGAGATGGATGAGAGTGAGGGACCCCAGCAGTGAAAAGAATGAAGGACACAGGTAGAATCATCATGCTACAAGGGAGCTTCATGTCAGTAGCTTACTGTGAGTCCCACAAGAACTTCCTATATTGTCCATTTTGTGACAATGAGAAACTTTGTGAAACACACAGAAGAAAAATGTAGAAATGGTAAATGGAGGTAATTTGTTAAAGATCATGAAATTTCTAGATTTCTTTCTACCAACTAGCTTTCTAGTTTTCTTTAAGGATTTTGTTTGTTTGCTTTGTTTTGTTTTGGGGTTTTTTTGTTGTTTTTTTTTTAAATTTGTCTTGGTATTTTCTTTAGAGTATGATTGTTCCATATTTGTACAGAGTATGAATTTGCAATTTTAATTTGGATGTTAGTCTTCTCATTAGCAGAAAATAATTTAATTGTGAGCTTGAATTTACTTGATTTTTACATAATGTGCTTCTAGCTCATAAGTTTAATGTCATACTTGTTTGGAGTCTTTTTTGGTTCAGTAGAGGATCTTTACTAGTGGAGGTGCCATACCAGTTTTCTCTATTTTCCAGTGGCAAGTGTACAAAAAAGTCTATAAAGAGGTTCATAAATTTTGCATGACCACCATTCTAGATTTTTCAAATACCACAAACTCATTCACAATCTGCCTTTCCTCTAGGAGCTCAAACACTTCATTAGTAATTTGTCTGGACTGTGAATACTATAAAGCTTCAGCAAGAAAATGTATACAGAGATGTGGAGTCAGAGAAGCATAAATGTGCATGGTACTTTTAAAATACACAGATATTTCTGGTCTCCAGAGAACAGGCTTGATAAATCTTCAGAGATTTCTGGTTGTAAAGCACTTCCAAAGAAGAGTCCAAATGCCTACTTAAAATTTTAATAGTAATAGCTATGTTCAAAAATGTCCATGTATCAACAAGAGGTGCTCTGGGTGCTCATTGCAGGGGAAGTGTTTAAAACTATGTGTGAGTTTGAGATGGTGGCTAAAAGGATACCTATTTCAGCTAAATGAGAAAATCAAAATCATCACAGGCACGAGGAAGAGGTCAAAAAATAATAGTAAGGAAACTTGAGGAATTGCCAGGTAATAATAGCTTTTACATGCATTAAACTGGCATCCCTTTGGGGTGACAAATCTGAAGTGAGTGGCAAGAAATGAACTCTGAAGAATGAATTTCCAGGTATTATGAATTGTGTGTCTTGATTGTCTCTTTTAATATGAAGCAATAATATAAATGGCCATTGGAATAAGGATAAAGGCGAAAGCCTTGAATAAAGGCTATACTTGCTCGTGACAGGCCTCGAATTTTATTTGTGTTTATGTAGCTGCATTGTCTTTAAGTCACCTAATGACGCTTCATGGAGCAGCAGAAGTAAAGATTGTAGCCCAGGAGGCTGCAGTTGCTTTAGCCACTCTAGCTATTAAGTTGCCGATTTCTGAACGTGCTCTGTGCTGCAGAGGAGCCCTGCTGGAATGGAGTTACTATAGTATTGTTCAAAATGCAGCTTTGTTTGCACTTGTCTGCCACAGGGAGGGGTGGGATTGGCAAAAAAGAGCAGTTCTGTCTCTCTTGCTTGACACCTTTTATGGTATTTGGGAAGCTAGCAGGGTGGGCTTCCTATGCAGTGTTACTAGCTTATTTGTTGCTTGTTTCTGTCTTTCATGCATCAGATGTGAGACTGCTGCTTTCCTAGTAGATTGAATGACAGGAAGAAGAAAGCATGTGCATGCAGAATGGAGTATGGTCTGGATCACACTTTCTGAACCTCAGCTGAACTCTGAATTGTAGAATAGCTGAAGAATGCAGTCCTTTCAGTGTTCTTCTAAAGCAGCAATGCAAATTGCTATGGCACCTTTAAGTCACGAAATCTGCTTTCCAGTAATAGATGTAAATTGCTTTGTATTAAAATGTACACTTTATGCAGAATACAATTCCTTACATTGATGCAACTGCTCACATAAATTGTTACAGAAATAACAAGAAGTTGATTGAATCATCACTAAAAGGTATGAATACAAATGATTTTTAATGGCATGGTTGCAGCATTGAATTTCATTTCCCCGCCCCCCGCTTCCCTTTCAGCATGTTTCTGCACAAGTGAGAAACTTGTGAATATTTGGAATTCTAACTTTTTTCCTCTCCTCTCTGTTGTCATCTTCTTACTCATTTTTGAGGACTAAGAAATCTTTTTCTTTACGTGTATATAGGTGTGTGTGTAGCTGTTGTCTTTGAACATCACTTTGCAGATTGTATCACCTTATCTTAATTCACTGTGACCACACATGAAACTTTTTCCCTCTGAGACTGGAGAGGAGGAGACTGGGGAAACAGAGTCCACGTCTTGTGCTCTGACTTACATTCTTTAAATTTTCTTAAGACTTAAGGTATTCAGTGGCTGCTGTTATGTTGAATTTTATTGTAGCCAAGCATCTATATGGAGTAAAAACTTAACTTGGGGATAGGTAGAGAGTCTGTTGCTCCTGTGATTATGTAAATTTAATTTTTGGGGGAGAATATAGCTAGAAACCTCTGAAAATTCAAAGATCTATGTGAAATAACAGGACAATTATAGATTTGTTCACCCACTCTAAAGGTGGGAAAACTGGGTTTATTTCTAAACCTTTAACTTCATCCAGTTAAATCTGTAAAATTTAATACTGTGCTTTAGATACTATAATATGCTTCCACAGTATCACTACTTCATTCAGTGCTTTGTTTACTTAGTAACTGATTGATAATTTTAATTTCTTTTCATGGTGTAACCTGTGCCATTTTTATTGCACACTGTTGAAAAGTGCATTAGAGAAAGAATCCTTCACCAGTAAAGGAATGTTCTGTGAGGAAATAATCAGTAATTGCTGTGTTTGCCTGTTTGAGGAACAATGATTGATTTAGTTTTCATCAGTTCCTGTTAGGTAAAGGAACATGATCATCTCCTCCATATGACGACACAGTTAGGAGAGAGTAAATAATTCAAATATCCATATACTTTGCGGTCTCTGTTTTCCCTGTCTTTAAGGGGGGGTTAGTAGGGAATGGTTTTCTGTCAGACTACACCTGCTCAAAGTACTGCTTTCATAGGTCTTGGCTGAAGTTCCAGTTGCTCAGCAGTTCTGCAAATCAATCCCTAGAGCATAAAGCCAGGAAAAGAAAAATATACAGTGAAATGACTGTATGCTAAAGCTTTTGATTTACATGGAGTAGAAATTGGCAAAGGCAGAGATAAGCGCTATTGCTCCAAGACAGTATTCAGTCACTTTAATTATGTGATCGTCCTCTCCCCCCCTCCTTTTCCAGCCCATAGAGGAAGGGGGCTTTCATCTTGATGTGTCCTAGATGCATCAGAAAGAACAAGCAAGGCATGGGCCTGATGGTGCATAATCAAGTGATACTGCAAAATAGACACACATAGCTGCTGAAGTGAGGAATCTGAATGACTTCAGAAGTAAGTGAATAGAGGGATTTGTAACTTAAATGAAAAGTAAGGTCTAAGGTTGTAACTACCTTAGTGTTGGTGAGGAATGTGTTTTTGAAACCAATCTCTTCATTGTACTCACTTCTTGTGTGTTGGTTTTCTTCACAGAGCCATTTCAGAGTACATGTATTAGATTTCTTTATAATGTAATGTTGTAGAGTGATAAAGAACGAGATGTGCTCCAGTAGGATATCCAATACATTCCACAGCAAACAAACCTAATGCATAGTACTAACTAGAGCTATCTAAGTGGCCCTTCTCACCTGTTGCTGTATTCCTTCTTTTCAACCTCCAACATTATGGATATTCAGTTGCCATTAAAAATGTTTTGCAATAATGTGAATCATTTTCCAGTGGTTCTATTATGGGACACAGGAATTTGGCTCAGCTAAGTAAAGAAGCTAAAACTGACAATGTGACAACCTCATATTGTAACAGATAAGCATGAAGCTACAGAATTAACATGCACAGACAACTTGAATTCTAACATCTCTGCTCATCAGGGCTTGAGTTGCCAAACTTCATGTTCTTTTAAAGTTTTTTTTATGTGTAATTATATACTCTATGCTTTACTGTGGTTTCATTTTGAGACCTCATTAGGAAGACCGTAAGAGAGAGTACCTGTATCTTTACTGATGGTGTTTTTTATTCCAATCCATGATATGTAACAATCACCTAAAATCTGTATTAAAAGTTTTAGGCTGTGATGAGGGACAGAAGTTGCTACAGATTTTAAAAGCCTGATGAAAGGTAACTGGGCAAGCTAAGCCTAAGTATAGTTTAAAAGGAGAGGAAGTCAATATAAACTTGCTGAGAAGAATTAATATAATCAAAGCAATTCCTGCATTGCTAGTCACTGTTTCTCAAACTGATAATATATATTGATATATATTATATCGATAATATATAATGATAAATATGTCCTAATTTTTCATAACAGGAAAACAATTTCTTTTCCCATTTTTATGTTGCAGAAGTTAACCTTCCTTAATAGCTGTAAAGGCTGAAATAGATGCCTCCAGTTAAGGAGGCGAGGGGAGAAACTGATTTCTATACAGATGAGAGGTTTTCATAGGTTATGTCTTATGACAGGGGTGATAATAACAGCAGGACTCGGACATTATAATCATTCCTCCTTCAGAAAACCAGTACTCACCTCAGTCAACTACTTTCCCCTATTAGTATTTTTAGCGTTTGATTAACTGTGCTGTTTAGTGAATACTTTTGATCTATCGTTAAATCCATAAAGAATTTGGTTTTGTTAACCCATTTTTCAACCTTTCTTCAAATTCTTGAAGATAAGTATAAACCTAGAAATTTAGGACATATCTAGATTTAAAAAAAAAAAAATCAACCCTCAGCTCTTTCTGTGCATTTTTGAATCTTCTTAAAGTTTTCTTTGTTTGTCAGAAAGTCTATAACATAGTTGAATCTATCTGAAACAATGAGCTTTCAGTTTGTAGAAGCCAGGCAATTCTTATTCTGAAAAGATACTGCTTGGTCTTGCTGTCAGTACATTTTGTCTAGTGCTTGAATGGCCCTATTGTCCTCTAGTGCACTCAGAACGAATGAATTTATCTTTCCAAGTGGAGTATTTCTTTTTTCCCTGTGCCAATTCCCCTTTCTGTTTCTGATGGAAAGAACAGGACTGCACTCCTGAAAGCATCTAATTCTGAACCTTGAAAAATAGATTCCCATGTACCTGTCGCTCAAAAAGCCTGGTTTATGCCAAGTGTTATACAGTTACTGTAAAGAGTTTGGACCATTATGGAAATAACTTCAATCTAATGTACCAATGAAATTGGTTAATTTGGAACCATCTTCAATTCTGAAAAATTTATTCCTCACTTCTAATTTCTTAACCTTTTTGACATTCCTCACACTGAAATTCAGTACTGTAAGTTTTTACACATTTGCTAAAACTACAATATAATAGCTATTCTCTCTTCAGTGGGATTGTTCATAAACCAAGTGTACAATTATTGAAGGTTGGTGTTCCAGATAAAGATATTTCAAATTAATGAATTTAGTTTGTTGAGTGCTTTCTTAGTTCTGCATTTAATTTAGTTCAGTACAACAACGTTTTGTGTCTGTCTTGATAGTCATAGATGTGAGTGATCATTGACCTGCAGGGTGCTTCTGTGCAGCCTGGTCCCTTTTTGCCCCAGAGAAAGTGGGAGCAGCTAGCTGCTTGAGGGCATAAAAAAGAGGAGACTGAAGTGAATATAGGATAGAGACTTTCCAGAAGGAACAGTATGGGATTGGTAGACGATTAAAGTTTAGTTACTGTTTCTTTTCTCTAAGGTCATGTAATGAAATTCTCAATTATCAGTCAAAAAAACCCAACATACATGCAGAAAAAGAGCTACTTTTTTTGCACAATCAGTGTTTGAGAAATGTATGAAGTGGGAAGCTGCAGAGGCCTTAAAATACGAATTTGTTTAAATTCCTTGAAGATGTGGCTGTCAATGGCCAGTATGATGTCTGCTGCAACTGTTTGTTCAGGGGCTTTCCAAGCTGGAAATCTTAAGATTAATGGAAGCTTTGGGAAGATGAGAATGTACTTTTTCTTATTTACATTCTTTTTATTATAATCACCAATAGCAAATGCTCTAAGGATAGCTACAGTACTAGGTGAACTTTTGATCTGGTTCAATATGGTCGTTATTATTTCAGTCATCTTCCTTCATTACTCATAATTTACTTTCAGTAAACTCTAATCTGGACCTAAGAGTAAGTTGAACTCCTATTAACCATGGCTTCTGGCCATCATTCAGCAGTTATTTAATAAAAAAAAGAATGCATTGCACTCTTGTTGATGCACAAGTTTAGTCTTGTTACCTGTCTTTTAAAACTCAGGACTTCTTAAGGGCAATTATTTGAAATAATTGAATCCAAGAAATGAAACCTGCATCCAATTTATATCTCAGAAGCGCAAAACATTTAATTCTAGAAAGTTAAAAAGGTGGGGTTTTTTTCATTTGAGTTAAGACACTGTTACTAATAGAAATAAAAATAGTATTTTTCTGTCTACAGTCTTTTTTTTTACTCTGTATTTTGTGCTTCTGTTCTCACTGGTGATGTCTCACTTTAAGAATGCTTCACTACTACAGAACATGCTGTCAAGTTCTTACTCAAAAAGATTATTCTGCCTGCTTCCTTTCCATAGAACTGATCTTTGAGGAGGAATTAGGGACTCTGTAGACTTAAGAACTTGCTCTCTTCTAAGGCAGATGTGTCAGTATGAAAACCCTGATTTATGGGAAAATGAAGTGGGGGCTGAAGATGAAGGGGGAGAATAAAAATGTCTGTGTTGCAGCATATAAGGGTAGAAGAAAGGTAGAAATACTAAAAAAGATAAAGAGCAGATTAGCCAGGGTACTTGTTGAAAAGTAACTACATTTTATAGAGGTTTGTGCTGAAATTCACACCTGGGTTCACACTGCTACTGTCAAAAGTAACAGAAGGTTAAGAAAAAATTCTTAAGTCTGGCAAGGAAACAGGAAACATTAGCTAACCTATACCACACTGCTTACTTAGTGGAAATAATGGCATTTTTAAAATTTCATCTTAAAATTGACACTATAATGCCTTTCAGGACATAATTCTCTTCAATGCTTCATGTGATATAATTAGTACTTCCACTTGTGCAGAGACCCGTGTGTGTGTTATGTCAGATTTTGCATTTTCAGTCATGGCTAAAATAATGTTTTTATTTGGTCATACTTGAAAGATGGGAATGAAGTTGAAAGAATTTTGTGAAGTTGTGGTGTGTTGACCCTGGCTGGATGCCAGGTGCCCACCAAAGATGCTCTATCACTGCCCTGCTTAGGTGGCTGGGGAGAGAAAATAAAACAAAAGGCTTGTCATGAGTCAAGATGAGGATAAGGAGAGATCATTCACCAGTTACCATCATGGGCAAAACAGACTTGGTGTAGGGAAAATAGTTTAATTTGTTACCACTCAAATCAGAGTAGAGTAATGAGAAAATTAAAATTAAATCTTTAAACGTTTTTTCCTCCACCCCTCTCTTCTTCCTAGGCTTAACTTTACTCCTGAATTCTCTACCTCCTTTTTTGCCATTGGCACATGGGAACATGAAATGGGGGTTGCAGTCTAGGTCATCAGATGTATTTGCTGCTTCTGCTCCCTCACAGGGAGGATTCCTCACACTCTTACCCTGCTCCAGCCTGGGGTCCTTCCTACAAGAGAGTTCTCCATCGTGAGTCCTTGCCACAGGTGGCAGTTCTTCATGAAATGCTCCAGTATGGGTCCCTTCCACAGGATTCAGTCCTTCAGGAACAGACTGCTCCAGCATGGGTACCCCAAGGGATCACAAGTCCCACCAGCAAACCTGCTTCAGTGTGGGCTTCTGTTTCTGTGGTCTGCAGGTCCTGCCAGGAACCTGCTCCAGTGTGGGCTTCCTACTGGGTGTAAGCCTCCTTCAGGTGCATCTGCCTGCTCTGGCTTGGGGCCCTTCATGGGTGGCATGTGGATATCTGCTTAGCAATGGACTTCATGGGCTGCAGGAGGACAGCGTACCTCACCATGGGCTTCACCATGGGCTTCAGAGGAATCGAAACTTCCACAACTGGAGCACCTCCTCCCCCTCCTTCTTCACTAACCTTAGTATCTTCAGAGCTGTTTTTCTCCCATATTCTCACTCCTTTCTCCAGTTGCTCTTGTGCAGCAACCTTTTTGCCTTCTTAAATATGTTATCCCAGAGGTGCTACTGGGGTTTCTGATGGGCTTGGCCTTGTCCAGCAGTGGGTCATCCTGGATCTGGCTGGCAGTGGCTGTGTTGGACATAGGAGAGAAACTTCCAGCCGCTTCTAACAGTAGCCACCTGGCCACACAAACCACATCCAGAGGTAATTTCTCCATATGAGTTTTAGGGCTCTCAAAATTGGAAAATCTTATAAGAGAAACTTATGAGTTATGCAAGGCTTAAATATGTATTTACTAGAAAAACAATTCCCTCTGCACAAGCAGGTAACTCTGAAGCTTTTCCCCTCCGGTACTTGTATTTTTATCAGCCCATACCCAACTACTTGTGTTATGTTAGAGGGAACTTGATGAACATCTTGCAGATAGTAAGATATGTGCATTTGGCTTTTTGCTTGGGTGATGTAGTCTGTTTCTGATGCAGTTACTGTTTCCATGAGGTATGCTAATATTTCCAGAAATTAAACTTGTGGAAGTGACTACCATTAGTTGAACATCTGAATCGGTTTAAGAGGATACTGATGGTTTTCTGAATAGATCAGAAATAGCATATGTGCCTTTCAAAATCCAGGCATTTGAGAGAGCCTTACAAGAGCCCAGTGAAAATTTTATTTCCCAACTATGTTAATGTAAGATTGATTTTTAAGTATGTTGTTCTATACAGGGGAAAAAACCCAAGTTTTTCTTGGTTTAAGACAAAAACACCTAACATTTATATAAGTGAGTCACAGATAAACCTTTGTCCTTTTTAGCTGCTATATGGGAGGGTTTTTTTCTAAGACATGCTTGACATGTTTAGTTCATGTAATATATCAGAAGCATGAGCAACCAAATATTTAAGAAAGAATTTTATCTATATTTTATTTTGTCAAAACAATAAAGCAGGCAAACCTGTTGTAAGTGAGAAGGATTTAGATGTATAAACATTATGTAGTCAGTAAAGTGATTTAAACTAAATACTTTCACAGTTTTGGATCTACATTTTAATACAATCTCTTACTTAACCTTTTTTTTTCCTTTTCTTTGTTTTTTTCTTCTTTATTAATACTTATGCTATGGATTTTTCTTTTTCTCCTACTCACAGTCAAGTAAGGTCATTCTAGCAGTTATAAGCACCGTATATTTATTTAGTATAGTTTGTTTTTTGTCCACTGTGGCCAAAATGTGTATAACTGACTTTGGATTTTTGGACCATACTGATTTGGTAGTTTTATACGTGTGTTTTTCTTGAGTGGTAAATTCCTGAACTTCTGTTGTCTTTTTCCTAGGATTTTAAGACAGGATTTGGTATCACTTTAATCCCTTTGAACGTGGCAAATGTAAAACAAGTGGATCGGACTGCAAAGCAATCTTTTGAAATAATTACTCCTTACAAAAGCTTTAGGTGAGAACATTGACATTTACATTACAAAATATGCTGATAACTAATACACAAAAGAAATACTTGATTCATACTCCAGTGATTTTCTTAATTTGGATGGAAATATGTTTTTATTAAAAATGCTCAGCATTATTTCTCCTTTGTTTTTTTCATTTAGTTCTTTATTTTTAGCTGCGTTCTTCATCTCCTACCTCCCTGACTAGACCTCCTGTTCTCACAGATTCATATTTTTGTGTAGCCTTCTTTGTCCATTCTGTGCAAGGGCAGAATTTAAAAAAAAAAAAAGTAATTTTAAGAACTTGACACCATCTTAAAGAATAATAAACTGCAGTATTGAAATGATTCTACATCTATTTAATATTAAGTATTTCATTTGAAAAGAATCAATCTTGTCCCAATCCTTGTAGAAATCCTGCATTAAAATCACTAGAAAGTTTCACTTTGGCTGATACTGTGATTTGTAGTGATTTTTTAAGAAATGTATATACTAATAAAAACCTTTTGTTAAGTGTTGTAGTATTTTTTAATTAAATCTCAGTAATGCAGGAGAAGAAAACACTTTGTTCTCCTGGAGCTGCTAAATGTTAGCAAAGAATTTCCTTTCATTCTCAGTTGACTATGGTAGCAGGTAAATTAGTGTTGATCAGCGATTTGAATCTGTGACTAGTTTGTAGATAGCTAATTCTTTGACTTTCTTTGAGCCATCACTATGTTGTTGTTTGCTTATTATTATTATTGTTGTTGTTTATATTTTTCAAAAAGATCAATTTAAATTAAAAGCATTTTTTTTGAAGTTGTATTTAACAAGTCGATTCTTGCACCTCAGTAAGTCTCTGTGCTTCTATAGGTCATTCTATGCTTTGAACACAAAACCGGGGGGTTTTCGTTGACTAAAAATACAAAATAATGCATTCTATTTTAGTATTTCTATCTGGGTAGAGGAAGATTTTTTTTGACTGTGATTTTGGGTGTAAATGTAATAAACAAGAGAGACTACAGACTATGTTTAATTGGGCTTTAAAATAAAAATCAATAACACAGAAAAGTCAATTGTTTCAGCTTTACAGCAGAGTCCGAAAGAGAGAAACAAGACTGGATTGAAGCACTGCAGCAATCGATAGCAGAAACTCTGTCTGATTATGAAGTAGCTGAGAAGATTTGGTTCAATGAGTCCAACAGGAGCTGTGCTGACTGTAAAGCTCCCAGTCCTGACTGGGCATCCATCAATCTCTGTGTTGTCATTTGTAAGAAGTGTGCAGGTAAAGTAATTAATGACAGGCTATGTGGGTTCTACGAAATGGCATATTTGCATATCTGTGCATGTCCTTGAATGTTTTTTTTCTTTTCATTTACAGTGGCATCCTTGTGAAAGTTTTGATAAGCAAAAAGTGAATGTACATTTTTTTTTTTCTTTATGTCAGGGTCATCCTTATTCTAAAGCACGTCCATGCATAAATGACATATGATTGCTTTCACTCTGATGAAATTAGTGCTGCTTCACAAGTGACTGAAATTAAGACACACTACCATTTTGTTGGAAATGACTGGCTTTTGCAAGGCTGGATTCCAAAGGATAACATGTTTCAGTGTATAAATTTGAGATATTAATTCTGTGACATTAGGGCATATTTTACTGCCAGTTGGGATAGCTTTTTCAGATACTGCTAAAAATCTACGTCTAACATGTTTCATATTTAAATATGTGCTTAAGTAGTAGAGTCGGGGAAATAGTTTATAACTCTAGGCTTTCTTTCAAAAGAAGCCCTCCTAAAGTGTTCTACATCTACTATTACTACTAGTAGCTATTCTACATAGCTACTTTGTTTATTCTTTACCATCAAGTTCAATCCACTTCTTTTTTTTTCAACTTGGGTTTTTGGGGTACTTTCATTTTATATTCAAATGTCAGACCCAGCCTTTTTTAAAAGTAACTATTAGAATAAATCTATCTTAATTTATTTTTTTTTTTTTTTTTTTTTTTTTTTTTTTTGCTGTTGTTGTTACCTCAGAAGAAGATAAACCTAGTTTAAGTGCTTTAGTTAAGTAAAAATACACTTGGATTTTTCAGGACAGCACAGATCATTAGGACCAAGAGATTCAAAGGTCCGAAGTCTGAAAATGGATGCCAGCATTTGGAGCAATGAACTTATCGAGGTATGATGTGATATTCTAATTCTTTGTTCCATCCTGAAAACTACTGCATGAATATGAGTTACTTATCGCTTTACTCAGAAGAAAACTGAACACTTAGCTGTTAAGTAACACAGCAAACTTGAAGTTGCTGAGAATAATGTCCCTTTGTGTCATTCAAAATATCACTTGTTTAGATAACCATCTACACAATTTCTTTAAGTATTTCTATAAGCATCAATTTTTTTGGTGGTAAAAAAAAGAAACAAAATGCTTTTGGAGAGAAGTTTTAGTTGGCAGTATTGGGAAGGGGAAAAGAAAGTAAACTTCTCACTACCAGTTTAGTTGCTTGGGGTGTTAAAAAATGGTGCTGATAGAGAAGCTTACATCATCAGTATTTTCTTTAAAACATGTTACTCTTTGACCTTTTACTCACATTTGCTAATATGCATTGAAATATTGTAACTGATTAGCCTTGTAAAGCTTACTTGCTACTGATGATAAATGGTAACTACAGAATTTGCTTTTCATTTGTGGACGACCACAGGCAGTGACTGAGAGAGGCTTCCATCTCCTGCAAGCAATTTTCTTTAATAACTTTCTTTTTCAACTTTTAGCAGCTGGAAACTATTTAGAGGCTAGCTTCATGTCCTTAATGCTATTTAGCATATGTTTTTTCTTGCACCGCTTCTAGCTCTTTATCATCATTGGAAATAAGAGAGCAAACAGTTTTTGGGCAGGAAATCTTCCTCCAGAAGAAGAACTGCATATGGATGCCCCTGCAGAAAAAAGGATAACATTCATTACACAAAAATACAAAGAGGGAAAATTCAGGAAAGTACCTTTTCCCTACAAAACCAAGGAACAGCTGAATAAGGTAATACTTGAATAGTGTAAGCCCATACCATCCATACCTTTTGTATTTATTGTACTGTATGTGTGTAATATCTGGTCATATTAAAATGGTGAGAAATTCAGAATCCTGAGTGATGTTCTCACAGATCTGTATAAGGGTTGTTTTGAAGCTTTTACAGGACTCAATGATTTCTTAGTTCCTAGTTTTTCCCAGTTAGTTAGTAGTAGGATATTGTTCTTGTATGGTGCCTGTAGTATGTCTTCTAGAGCTATCAATGAATGCGGATCGTTATTTTTCTTTGAATGAACACGCTAGGGTTGCAAATTCCCACTTCACTTCTTTAGATTACTTTTTTACATGGTTTTGATACCTTATATGTCTGACATACAACATTCCAGTACATTAGATATTTAGTGTTATCAGTGGTGAAAGTAGCTCATGCACACTTACATAGTAGCTTGTAGCTAACTGGAAATGAAACAAGCTGAAATTAATGATGAAAAATGTGTGTTCTTCATGTTTACATTTACACAAATAAATTTGTTGCAGTTATGAAGTGGAAAATGCTAATAATAATTATCAATGTCTGTGTAATTTTTGATGACTTTTGATGTAATTTTACTGATTTCTAACATGATTTGTTTTCTGAATCATGATTGTTTAGGGTTTGTGAATATAGAAGACATTAAAGGCACATATATTACAAACCTAATGCATTCAGTTACATGAGTTAAATTGTTTCAAAGGTTATGTAGAGATTGTGGAGAGGCAGTAACATTTAAATGTTATTGTGATAAGAACTAGAGAGGTCTCATTTCTTCAGTGGCTGTTGTGTTGAAAAGGAAATGTTGGTTTTGGTACATTTTATCCCTTGCCTGCTTAGCTTCTTAAGTGTATAAATAAGGGCAGGTAAGAAGAGTTGTCATTATAAACACCTCTAGCCAAAGTATAGAAACATCTCACTGTGTAAGTTGAATTTAGGTTTTCTGCACTTCAGTGGAACTGGGAAACATTTTTGGGCATCATGGAGAGCTCTCTCTGTCTTTGCAAAATAAAACATTTAGATTGTTTTCTATTTAATAAAGTTTATTTAATATTACAACTGCAGTCTGTTTTACAAGCGTGGTTTTTGTTGGGAGAAAGGGGAAGGGTTTCGGTCAATTTCACTACTGGGAAAAAAATATTGTATGTAATGATCAAATTCTCTATAGAGACATGAAATTACTGTGTCATAAGGTGGTCACTGCCAAGTAATTTTAGAACTTTTACTGAACTGTCTGCCTTGTCACCTCATGCCTACTGGATGATGATATGATTATTAGAGCAGCTGAATTTTAGAGTTCTCTTCTTAGGTTGAGTTAATTCTGCCTTAAACTATTCAGAAAAACTCATTCATTAACTAAATAATTTAAATACATATTAAAATGTAGAAATTTTCATGTAATAGCTTGCTGAAATTGTGTAGCTACTCCTGTTTTTAAGGTTTTGGTCCAACTTTTTGAAAGGAAATTAAAAAAAAGAGGTTTATTATGCTTGTCTGGCTTCATGTATATAAAAATGAAAGAGAACTAATGTTTTAGGATGTGGTGAAATCTTTAAATGTCAAGGAAGATGAAGCATGAAGAACTGTTACTTTATTGACTGTGACCATAGTTTTGAAAAACTACCTATGAATTTCAGCCTATTTCCTAGTGATAGAATTTAAGGATAAAATAGTGTTTCTTTGGTTAAACTCTTGAGGTCTGAAATGGTAAGGTTTTTTTGTTTGTTTGTTTGTTTTTTTATTAGCAGTTTGGTGTGTGAAGAAATATGAGGAGGAATTTTTCACTTAAATAAGCTTCCTCTCCAGTTTTCCTTCCCAAGTGAAACTTGTGGGATCAGCATCTTGCAGAGTTTCGGTTGATTATGTTCTGAGGGTTTCTTTTTCATTGTTGCTACTTGTTTTTAGATTCAGAACATACTTGATGATTCCTGTTACTTCTCAGTGTTTGTGGTCTTTGAAAATGCAGGGGAACTATATTGAAGCTGAAAGGATTTGCATCTAAATTACATCTACTTGTTGCCAATAACTTTCTAATTTAAACAGACTTCTTATTTTCCTTCTTTTTGCTAAGGCCTTGTGTGCTGCCGTAGTTAAACACGATGTGCTAGAAACTCTGATGTTACTGTTTAGTGGGGCTGACGCTATGTGTGCCACTGGAGACCCTGTTTACAGTACTCCTTACTTATTAGCCAAGAAAGCTGGACAAAGACTGCAGATGGAATTCCTGTACCATAATAAGTTCTCAGGTAGGATACATTGTCTTAATCTTCTAATTTTATATTGAGCAATAGGGAAGGAAGGAATTCAGAAGAAAAATTGACATTGAGTTGAACTAAAGTGATATAGTGGAGAGGGAGTTGTGATGGTGTTAACTGTAGTTCAGCTGACAGTGTATGTAATTGTGTATGAGTTATTTCAATTGTGCTCAGATGTCAAGGTCAGGGCTTAAAAAATAACAAAAGAAACTGATAACTCATAGACCTCATACCCCTATTTATAAGACAAAAGAAAAATGTCATCTGCTCTGTCCATATTATCAATCTTTTACCAGGAAAATGTGGGTATATACAGTTAACGTGTATCTGAAGTATTCATCTGGAACTTTGCTTTTTTCTTTAGAATTATTTGTTATCCATCCCTACTGCACACAGAACCTACCTGTTTTTTTCACAAATTCTCCTTCCAAAATAGAAGTCAATNGGTGTATGTAATTGTGTATGAGTTATTTCAATTTTTTTCACAAATTCTCCTTCCAAAATAGAAGTCAATGCTTGAACCTGTAATAGGATCTATCCCAGGAAACTATTTTTTTTTTTTCCAGATCACAATATCTGTTACAACTTGGAGCATGTGATAAACTTTGGCCTGGAAAGTCAACAGTTCTGGTTGCAGTGTGTGACTGTTATAAGGCTCTCTTGAAAATAGAAAGCTATTCATAAAGAAACAAACAAATTGTAGAGTATGGATGTGCCTGAGCTTACCTTTTAAAAGAGCTGTACTGTATCTGAAACACTCAGGGAATGAAAGTTCACAAGCAGATTTACCCTGGAAGAAATTACCTATGTTATAGTGCAGCCAGTGTTGCACACATACTCCAGGACCAACTTTCCATTGTCTCGTGCCACTCTGCAAAGTAACACTGCATGGGCTGAATAACAGAAGTTTTAACAGGAAACACACTAATGATTAAGGCTTCCTAGAGTAAACATGGAACCTCAAGTTCTTCCTAAGCATTGCTCTTTCACAAGTGACAGGCGCTGGATTTTAGGATGTTGAACAGTCACTGCAAATATGCAGCTGTGTTGGGGGAGAGTTTTCCTTTTTTTTTTTTTTTTTTTTTTTTTTTCTTCTTGCTGTGCTCTCAAGTGCTCCTAAGGCTGTAGAAAGAAGTTTGCTTGTTTTGAATCTGTATTTTCTACTTTTAGCCTTCCAACCAAGGCAGCATCACTATGTGCTGGTGCTGCTGTTTGTTCTTGTCTTCAGAGAAAGGGAGGTCGTTGCAGCTAGACAGCAATTCTCTGAATCACTGTCTGCTGCCAGAGCTGATGGTAAACTTCTTGATAAGCCCTGAAAAGAAACATTTCCCTTCTGTTGAAGTGTGTTACATAAGGGATCAAAATAAGAGCTTAGTACACCAGAAGACCCTATTTTGATTACACTGGCAAGCAGTTGTAGACAATGGAGATGCTGTAACAAATGTGAACCAATGTTTTTTTGATGAATATGTAAGAATTTTACTCTAATTATAAAAATAAATCAATAAGATGTATCTGTATTTTAATTAAGGTATTACAGAGCAACTACATATGTACAAGTATGCAGTTAGACAGACCTGAGGAAAAACGGTTAGAATTGATATAACCGAAGTTCTGAATATTACTTACTCCTTTGTCTTTTAATAGATTTACCAAACTATGATACTTGTTTTGGAAGTGGCTTCTCTGAAGATTCTTCACATTCCACTTTTCTTTGTGAATTCTTATACAAAGTTTCTTCTAATACTGCTAAGCTTCTTACAGAGAAGAAATTAAAAGAAGGTATTTAATTTTTACTTAATGCATTTGAATAATACATGAATATGTATGGTTTGGATTAATTTGGTTCTTTTTACATTCTTACATTACTTTTTAAAAGATAAAATGTCTTTGATATGAGATATCCTCTTCTGATGTGGTAGACCTCTTTCAGATAAGAAAATACTGATTGTCTTGATCTCTTTATTCAGTGGTTGACGGAGGAAGAAAACTGTTGAAAAATTATTCAGTAAACAACAGGTATTGATAAGTAATAAAAACCCCCAAGCACTTAGAAAAACTTCTCACTTTAATTATATTTAGGTAGATGTTGCTAACTGCCAAAAAGTAGTTTCCATCTAAAATGATAATGTTCCAGAAATCATTGAAAAGTATCACTGACCTTTCAGTAAGAGTCCAAATGGCTAACACCTAGGATATTGCTCAAGCTTACAAATTTTAAAAGTATTCCAAGTAGAAATGGACACTTCCAACAACTTCTCAATAAATTGGGCTTTGTGGGGTGAAAATGTATGTCTATCACACTAGATATGCATGGTCTTCTATGTATATCAGTCTTCTATAATATATTTTTTTTAGATCATTGTTTCCTTAGGGTGTGGAGTTTTCCCCCTTTTCTCCCCAGTTGTGGTGCTATCTTTTTCTTCCATCTAAACAAAAATTGATGTAGATTTTTTGGGCTGATTTATGATTTAATTTATTGCTCCTAAAATCTTCACATGGCACCCTGTATTGATATATACATATTTTTGTATGTATATGTCTATATTCTCATAGTGTATGCCTGTAAGATCCATAGAGGACATTAAAGCATATTACTTCTATTTAAATATGCCTTTGAAGAATCTATATGCTATTGTGAGTCCAAATTCTTCAAAGTATTGAGTGATCAACTGAATTAATGCCTCATCACAGACACTTCCCAGCAACTTTGCAGGTGTGGCAGAGGACTGCTGCTGGCTGCTACTTTCTTCAGGATTGTTTTGAAACTTCATTGAGCTTATTCATGAGAGAAAGGAATAACTGGAACTAACCTCAAGAGTACTTGCTTAAAATGCAGAATTTGTCTTCTGTGATGTGGGTATCTATTTCTATATTCATAAAAACAAACAAACAAACCCAAAAAAAGACCTCACTAAGAAAAGTAGAGAGCAGATAAAAGGCAATATGAACACAATGGTATGTTAAAGTATAAATATGTCAACACCTGTATAGATTGAAGATTTTGCTGTAGATGCACACAGAATGTTTTCTGTGGTACTTTTTAGGGAGATGCAATGGAGCTGAGCATTATTAGTAGGATGCCTTAAAAATATTTCTGAAGAAAGCCCTCAGATGAAAAAAAAAATGGATTTTGACTGTCTTCCATCATAAGTTTTTAGTGGTCAGAAATGAAGCTGCTTTGAAAGCTTGTCTGTTGTTTAGCATTACACTTATTAGTTGAAGGAACACACAGTGAATAGAAAGGAACTTGATTTCTCTCAGCTCAGATTTTGACCTCTGAAATTTTGATAGTGTCTTGTAAAAGGTAGATGTCCTGCTGCTTTCTTTGGGGGGAGATTTTTTTTTTTAATGTGTTTGGTTTTTTTGCATTAATGTTGAATTTACCCATGTGTTTGTCTGGACTACTGTTTCTGGGATGGCTGCATTGCAGATATGTAGGAAGTTAAGTTTTCCTGGCCATTTGCGGTTCAAGATGACAAACGACAAATGGGACAAGGGAGGAAAATGTAATAATAACATCCTTTCAACAACAACAAAAAACCCCTGTAGTTTTGAGTTAAAATCTGCTCTTGCCTCAGGGCTCTAATATGTCTCAGCCATGTGTAAGAAGTACTATGACAAAAGAGGTTTTTTGCTATTTAAAACATAAAACACTTAATTTTTTTTTTTTTTTTACCTTTTATGTTGATTTTTTTTTCCTTACATCAGGAAGTAATATGGTATATGTGTATCACAGATTGTTGGGAATAGGTGGTGGTATTTTCTTTTCCTTCCTCCTTTCTTTAGATAATAATATAATGGCAAGAGTACTAATGTGTAGGAAATAGTTTCAGTTCCTTCCTCTGCCTGTAAAGATTCAAATAGGAAGGTCACATTAGCCAAGAATGTGACCTAGCTGTTTAGTTCTACAGATCAGAAATAAGCTCTCCTGTTGAAGCAGCTCTGACTTACTGTGAGCTGATTGAGATCTTGCTGGGCCAGAGAGGGAGCACCATTCTCTCAGTAGGGATCACAAAGCTTGCCTAAATTTTGGGGCCTGTCCCAAAGTACTTTGGGCTTTTGATCTACTGATTATTATTACTTTTTTTATAATGTTGTTTATGGAAGGGGCTGCAAGCCAGAATCCTATAAGCTGTCCAACACTTTAACTAGAGTTACGTTCTTCCTCAGTGTTGCGAATCTCCAAGACAGTTGTAAGCCTTTCTGAAACTTACAATACCAAGGGGTGAAAGTTTAAGTGCTGTTTGTTGTCACAGAAAGCTGCTAGCGCCTTATAGGCTGAGCCTTATAGTAGAAGGATACTCAAGAAATCATTCAGTACTGTCAACTGAACCCAGGTTTTATAACAGCCAGCTGGAACACCTGGCAATGCAGTCCAGTTTTGTCTCTTCTCCCAGGTTACTAGTAAGAGGACAAGACGAAATGGCCTCAAGCTGAACCAGGGGACATTTAGATTGAATATCAGGAAAAATTTCTTCACTGGAGGAGTTGTTAGGTATTAGAACAGGCTACCCAGGGAGGTGGTGGAGTCACTGTCCCTGGAGGTGTTTAAAAAGCATATATATGTGTTACTTAGGGACATGGTTTAGTGGCATGGTGGTGATAGGTTGATCGTTGGACTTGGTGATGTTGGAGGTCTCTTCCAACCTTAATAGTTCTGTGATTCTCTGTGTATTTCAAATAATGCAGAAGATAGTAAACCAAAGTGTATTACTCATTATAGAATCATAGACTGTTTTGAGTGGGAAGGAATCTTTAAAGGTCATCTTGTTGAAACTGCTTGCAGTGAGCAGGGCCATCTTTAACTAGATCTCATTGCTCAGAGCCCCAGCCAACCAGACCTTGAATGTTTCCAAGGATGGGGCATCCGTCACCTCTCTGGGTGTTTCACCACCCTCCCTATAAAAAAATTTCTTCCCTATATGTAGTCTAAATCTACCCTCTTTGAGTTTAAAACCATTACCTCTTGTCCTATCACGAGAGGCCCTGCTAACATGATCGTTGCTATCTTCCTTATAGGCCCTTTTTAAGTACTGAAAGGCCAAAATAAGGTCTTCTCATAGCCTTCTTTCCTCCAGGCTAAACATCTCCAAGTCTCTTAGCCTTTCTCCACAGGAGAGGTATTCCAGCCTTCTGATCATTTTTTATGGTCCTCCTTTGGACCTACTCCCAACAGGTTCATGTCTTTTTTGTGCTGCTCTGATGCAGCAGATCAAAAGTAAAGGTTAGAGATTTAGTGACTCACAGTTTGATTTTATTTTTTTTTTTTTTTCTTTTTACTTCCCCCCCCCACCTCTTTCCCAAGCTTCTGTATTTAGTGGAGCTTGTTAAGAGCCTTGATGTTACAAAATTGTCCTTGGGAACTGTAACAGCTTAAGGAATATTGAAACAGTGAGCTATTTTGTAGAATAGACTTTGGGGATTGGAGGGGGAAAGCTAGGGGACAGAGTATTTTTTCTTAGGACCTGCTTCTCTGCAGTGGTGGAAAGAGATGCACTTCGAATTATGTTGTAAGAACTAGATGTAAGCTAGAATAAATGCATGAATGTTTTGAGTAGCAGATAGTCATTAGTATACTATGTCGTGGTATATTTGTATTTTAGGTTCATAAGAGGGAGTAGACATTTGGTTTTAGTTATGCCAGATAATACTTTTAAATTGCTCTGCAGATATTTTTCTCCACTTTGTATTTTTTTTTTTCCTTTTATAAAGTATAAATGGCAAGTACTATATGCTCCAATACAGCTAATTCAAAGATAATTCGAGAATTCTTAACTAGGTAATGTAACCATGCTCAGAAACTGTAAATTACTAAGTGTTGAATGCACCCTCAAATGTTAGCATTCTGTTAAACTATGGTGTTGCTAAATGATTCTACCCTTCCAGGGCATAGATGTGAATAGCAACAAGAGAGATCTCTGATTCATTTTAATGCGAACATGCCATCCTGAAATGGGTATAACTACTGCCTGTCCGTGACGTATCCATTTATCTCCCCCAGTATACAGGAATAAATTCTGCTCAATTTCATTATGATGTGACACTTGGGCCTGTAGCAGGAGAGAATTGAATTCAACCACTGATGTACTTAAAAAGGGTTTTTCTATTAGTTTTTTAGTTCTTTAGTTTGTCATCCTCTACTATTTTGGTAGCATATTTAAACAAAACAAAAAAAAGATCATGATAAATAACACAACTTCTACTTGTGTTTTTCTTGCGTTTTCTAGTAGCATGCAATAGATGCAAGTTCTGGTGTTGTTTTTTCTAGACTATTTGAAAGGCTTGGATTGTCTTCCTTGGTCTTGTGACAGTGAGCAGACACCCAAGTATACCAAACGATGGAATACAGTTTGACTTTATTTTGACCTCTAGTTCCAATAACATGAAATAGAGGGTAGCCTTTTTTTCCCACTGCATACCATGATTCACTCAGTCATTCTGCTACCTGCTCTTGTCAGAATATATTGTTCTTGTAGCTTTCAGTGTTTTCAACATTGTAGCATGTTTTCTTTGTGTTTCCTTAACTCTCCTCTGCTAAACATATAACGTGTTAAGTAACATGGAGAATTAAAGCCCTATGTAATGGTAAAGTATGTAATGGTAAAGTTAACTTATGAAGTGATTTAATATATTCATAAAGTGTGTTATATTTGAAATATTTTTTCTTAAAACACCATGTATTAGAGTTCCTTTAGGTTAAGTAGTATCAACACAGACATGTAATCCCAACCCACTTAAATCTCCGATTTCATCATAAATGTATTATTGTTACAACAAAACTATGCATCCTGAGAGGTAACTTCTATAGGAAGAGATACTATTATTATGCCAACTAACATTTCTGGTATTTTTTTTTAATCACAGATTGCAACAAACGATGGTGCACTTTGGAAAGTGGCTTTCTGAGCTACTATGAAAATGATAAAACTACTACTCCTAATGGTATGATTGACATCAGTGAAGTTATCTGTCTTGCAATGCACAAGTCAGATTTCTTTTTAAATAGAGGGTAGGTTCCCAAATTAATATTTCAATAAACAAACTCAATTATTTCAAAGATTTTTTTTTCTAGGTTTTCAGTGCTGTTCGTATGTTCCTGAATTTTGAACATGCATTTTAGAAAAAATGCTGTATTATTTTGTTACTTCAAGAAATAAATGTTAATTGGTATTTGAGAATTTATATATTATATTTTTTTTTAATTTATAGCCATATAATGAAAATGCTAGGGTAATTTAAAAGGGCAGCATAAATTAGATACCTCTGTTTCTTATTAAAATTGTAATGCATATTCTCAGTGTTTATAAGGTTACATGACAATAAACTTAACAATTAGTACACTGTTTTCTTTCTGTGATCGACCTCTGCCTAAGGCCAAAACTCTTTCTTTCTTACTGATAATAATGCAATAGATGAGAGCTCTCCACAGTGCTTTCAGTTTTTCTCACAGATCTATCAGTCTTTGAAAGCCAATCTTTGTTCTGCAGCTGAGAACAACAGTGTAATTGTTGAACATTGTGTTAGAAGATAACTTTTGGTGTTGTCTTGGTTTTATTTTATAACTCTTTCACATCCTATTTTTACTTTAAAACTATCACATGGAGATTCACCTGAATCTGAGTTGGATCCCACAGATACTTGATTTCTTTAGGGCAACGTTTTTGTTTAAGCTATACTTTGGATCTCTCTAATAAAGTTCATAACAATTCCTTTTAAATGTATTTGTGTGTGTGTAAAATAACAGGATCTTTCTACAGCATAATACTATAATTCTTGTAGCTACAAAGCAAAAGTGTCTGCAAAAAAACCTTTCTATTCAGTAAGTTTATGGAAAAGATAATGGGAAGAAAAGACTTTAGCTACTACAGAGATAAAGGGTGCTTAGAGGGGAGAAATCCTGAAACATGGTGATTCCTCAGCAAGTTATAAAATACAGTGGAGATGACCTTCACTATTCTGCAGTAGCATAGCTTCGTGGTACCCAGAAAAAGAAAAAATACCACTTTCTTCTTCTGTTATCAAGTCTAACCTATTCCTTGTTACATCTCCAAACGGTTCCACTTCAGGTTAATACCTGCTATTAAAAACATGCTGGCTGAATACTTCACCTTTAGGGAATGACAAACCTTCTGCTGTGCTTTACTTGCATTTGGGTAGTTTTATGAGAAACTTCCCTAAATTTGATATTTCATGTAGTGGAACAATCAGTCCTTAAAATGTCTATTCTATTAGTCAAAAATAAGTATTTACATATAATTTTCAAAGTAGTTATTGAAAATGTGAGAAATGACTCATGTTCAGTTTTCCAGGTTTAGGCAAATCTCGGTCTCCAGCACTGAAAGCAAAAAGCATACTCTGTCTATTTGGATTCTAGGGAGAGTCCACAGATACATACTATATAAATTGGTGATATATAACTTATAAGTTAAAGACTAACCCTAAGTCCAACATGATATTTACTTTCCAAATTCCACATCAATTTCAACTGGTTTGCTTTTTCTTCTTTTACTCTCCTTATTATTTGTCAGTTAAAAAGAGAAAAACAGGGTCCATCTGTTTAAATAATCATATTCTTTTTAAAAAGAAAACAAAAACCCACTAGCTCCTTTCTCTTGTGTCATTTCCACCTCCCCCAAACTTTTAAGAGCCTCTTGAGCTGCAGCAACTTCAAGGGGTAGTCATAAACATGACAGAACCAAACTTATTGATGGTGGCAGGTTACACAAGATGTGGTGTGGTGAAAACCCATTTCTACCTAGGAGGTTTAGGCTGGATGATAGAAAAAACCCTCTTCTTTAGAAGGATGCTGGAGAACAGGAAGAGGTTGCTCAGAGAAATACTCTACATTCCCAAAGATTTTCAAGGCTTTTTATTTCTGTTCTGTTCTAAAGTTGGTGATAGTCCTATATAGGAGATTAGACCAAGTGATATCTCAAAGTCCCTTCGAACCCACATTTCTGTGATTCATTCTGTTGTAACTTGTTTACAACCTCCCATTCAGTTAGCTGGTTTGCTAATATAAACTAAAGGTTTTGTATGCATAACAAAAATATACTCAAATCACATGAACTTGCAAAACCAAAACATTCCCTCTGAATTTGAATGACTGTATGTAAACATCTTTATGAATTTCAGAATTACTGAAGAAGCTATTATACAGTAGCCTCTAAACACGTAGTATTGAGCTGAGAGATACTTTGATCATGTTGTGTTAACAAATACTCTGTTGCTAGCTGGATTGCACTTGTAAGGTTGGAGGAGAAACGCAGATGGATTCTGTTCCATTGGTATGAAATAATGAAAAAGGGAGAGAGAAATGGGACTTTTGTGTGTGTACTGTTATGAAGACTAAATAGAGCTGCCTTTTACCGCTTGCTTTAGGGACATCTTTACCTTTGAAATCTACTTAATGTCAGAACGTGTTTTTCTATTTGGAGCTGAAACTGCATATTCACAAAGAAAATGGACTTGGGCAATAGCCAAGGTAATTCTGATAATTATCTTTTCCAGTTAGACCAGGAGCCTTTGTACAAAGAATAAAGTGTTGTTGTTAGCTTAAAATCGTTTGAGAAGCCATTCTTGATGAATACTGATCTGTCTTGTGTGTAAAAGTTTTTTGTGCAGCAGGAAGAAATAACTTCTGTGATTTAATGTTTGAAGTAAAATGGAAAAGGAATTGAAGCAACATTTTAATGCTGACCTGAAGAATATTTTAAAGATGCTATAGTATAAAGACATATACTATATGAATTCATTTCAGCTAAGTTGTTTATGGTTGCAATTCTGTTCTTTTATTTGCTGAAACAGCATTGTATTTTATACAGTCCCAAATGCTACTATTCACATTGCTAATTAAAGCAATTGTAGTTTGAAAACCCAAAATGTTTGAGTTGTAGAGTATGAATGGAAAGATGTTAATCTTTGTTTTATAACTTAAATTTAATATTTATATGGGTTTATGAATGATAAAATAAAGTGGTTTTTTTTACCGTGGCTTTCACCTTTGAATCTTATAAACTTATAGATTCACAGTATCTTGATTTGAATTTTTTTTTAGGGGAGGAGGGGATTTTTTTCTTCATCTGACTCACCACATTTTCTTTGGTAGCATTTTGTTCCTCCTGTGGCTGAATGCCTGTTAGAGAGAGACTGTGACCTGATTGGCCAGCTGTACTACAAAGATTGCCATAGCCTGGATCAGTGGAGAAAAGGCTGGTTTGCTATAGAGAAGTCAAGTCTTTATTTTTGTCTTGAAATGGAGAATGCTGAAGAAGATTCCATATATCTAAGGAGACTTCAAGAACTAAGTAAGAATTTTGCTAACATCTAGAGTTTGAGAAATAGTCTACAGAATTAATTCACTGTTAAGGACATTTCTATTATACTTGAAAGTCATAAACTCTAGGGAGCTCAGTAACTATGCCTTTGCATGAGCCACTTAATCATCCAACTCTAAATATGGAGCTGGTAAAGTTCTGGTTTGGATTCTTTTTTTCTACTTAGTTGCACATGCTAGGAAGATTTTTCACAGCTTCATAATGAATGAGGACAATTTTTGTTCCAGTTGCAGCAGTATCTTTCTTACAAGAGTACAGAATTGAATAATGATATATAACCTTTTGGGATTATTCTCTCATATTTTTGACAGGGCAGAAGTACTGCAGAACGTGTTCTTGAGATGATTGACAGTCCTAGTTTTAAAATACACAAATGTACTGGAAAAAATTATTCTTCTTTTGGAAAACTCTTTCACAGACTAATAGACTTCCTTTTTTATGATATTAAAATATTCTTTGCTTAATATCATGGAAAGAGAGTATTTATATAAATGGTCTTATATGACCAATTTTATATTGTCTGTAATTATGCTATGAATCCTCTTTAAGCATATCTGCCCTACTTGTATTTTTATTGAACAAGGCAATATGATATGCAGGAAAGTAAAAACAATTTGAGATTTTTAAGAGTTAGCTGTCTATTGATGACTCCTCTTTGTAAATGCTGTCAGATTGTGGACTATTTTGCAGGAACTTGCTTAAATGCTGTTGGGCTTTCTACTGTTTGCTTACTACCAGCTTAGATTTGCTGTGAATAACACCATGAAGATGTTTTTTAATCAGGAATATTTTTATACCTCTAGCTATGTTTTAACTTGTGAATACTTTTTGACCTTGATTCAAAATTAAAAGGTTAGGCAGTAGGAGAACTCTTTCTGATACTAATTTTGATAATGCAACTGCAATTGCTCCTAACCTAATCACATGAGTATCCAAACTCTGAGTGTAACTCAAGTACAGAAACGAAACATGCATTTATCTTTTGGTTGAAAATTGGTTTTGCTTGGGTTTTGATTTTTATATATTAGTTGTATAACAGACTTGTATTTCTTGTAAGTGTTGTACATCAGTACTCCTGTATTTTATTTGGTTTCTAGTTTCCCCAGAATAAATCTTTTTTAAAAAAGATTTTTTTAAAAAAATAATGTTTTAAAAACATTATTAAGACTAAACTGTATAACCGAAACTTACCAAATAATGAATCATCAGTAGAAATGTAGTCACTTTCTTGATATTTGGCACAGTAAATGTAAATGAAGCCAGCAGTGTGTGTGCTACAAAACCATCATATAGCATGCATCAGAATATATTTATTGAGCTTCACTGCTCTTCAGGACTTTACTGTCTCTGAGAGTTAGTTGACACTGGATATGGATTTTGTATGACTTAAACTTTGAAAGAATTAACCTTTCTGAATTTTTATTAATAAACAGGTTACATTAGTTTACTGGTTTTAGTGGATATACAGCAGAGTTTTATAAGCTCTATTACTTGAAACTATCCAGGTGTATATTCTGTATAATGTAGGTGTTTTGCAGGGTGCTTTCTTTTATAAATAGCATCATATATATGCATATATACGGAATAGCATAAGGCAACACAGAGATGGCAGTGATCTTCACAGTATGACATATAACTCATGTTACCTTATTCTAAATATCTGTAGCCATTAGGGTACAAGTAGTTATGGTAATTACAATTGCAAGTGATGCAAGTAAACACAAGTAATTAGTATGAAGGCATTAATGGATTCAAAAATATAGCTTCTGAATCGTTATGTCTTCTAAAACTTGTGTTTATAAGTTTAATTTGAATGTAATAAAACACTATAGCATGTTTTCACATTAAAAAGTTAACAGGTTAATATTTCTTTATAATTTTCTGTATTAATTTTTCTTATGTGAATGTGTTTTTGCTGAGTTCTAATTCTGTTACCAGCAGCATTCTTTAGTTGAAATATTTAAGAATTTAATGCTGTTTTTATCACTGAAGATTTGAAAAAAACATATATGTGCATGCATGTATGTGTTTATATATTTATGTGTCTGTGTAGATCATAAGAATGTGTATGCATTTTGTTTTCAGCAATCAGTAGTATGATGCAAAATGGAGAGAAAATAGATGTCCTGCTGCTTGTTGAAAAAGGAAGGTAAGGTTGCCATCTGAATAAAGCTTTGATCTGCTTTCATATTGATGTCTTAGAATTCTTGCTGATCAGTCAGGGAGATTTTCACTTGTGGTTGCTAGAGAAAGAGTAAATTTGCAGACTTTTTAAAGAAGGGAAAGTCTTTGTGTATTAATTACATTTTATGTCTGTATCAGGAAATGCTAATAAGCGCTGCTTAATTAAAAGCAGTTTTCCTACTGAGAAAATTATTCCCAGTAAGATTAGTCTGCCAATAATGGTTTCTTCAAAAGGACCTAACTTCTTTTACTCTGTAAAGGAGGAGTACCTCTTTGGAGCATTTACCACTTCTCAGTTTTTTATCACTCTTATGACCCAGTATTCTGTGTCTTAAACTGTATAGGTCAGGATTGAGACAGTATGTACAAGTCCCCTGGTTATGCTCATTGTAATGTCTTATCTCAGTTAACAACATACTAGCTAGGAAAAACACATTTGTGAAGCAGACATGATCTATATGTGCTTTTAAGTAGGTAATACTCTGCTGAGATGACTGTCAAGTATAGTAATGTGGAAGGTTGAAACTTGAAGTGGTGTATTTCTGCCTTATGGGTGCAAATTTAAAGGTGAAAGTAAAATTACTGATTTTCTTTTTTTTCTCATTTTGTAATAGGTTGGGGGGGTTTATTTCAGTGATAGATTATTAGGCAAACATCTGTATAAGAAGTGCAGTGTTTACACAGTTTTCTAAACAGCCAATAATAGGTTAGTAAAGGAAGCTTGTTTTTCTCTTTATTGGGGGGGAACAAAACAAAACAAAACAATTAAAACAAACAAAAAACCCCAAAGAAACCACCAACCCAGTGTTTCCTTTGGCATCTATTCAGAGTTGGAGAAACTTGTTGGAGAAACTTTGTAACTTGTGTATTCCAAATTTTAACTCTTCCTAAGATACTGTTTAAGTTCCAGAATTAAGTAAGGTAATGCAGATCTGAAACAAACACTATTTACCAAAGGGGATTTTGTGGGGTTGTTTGTTTGTTTCTTTGGTTTTTTTGGGGTATTGAAGCATACTGAAAGATTCAGGGTTAAGTAAGCTGCACAGAGCATCAAGGGACCAGAGGTATCCTACTCAAGATGCAGTCCAATAGATGAATACAAACTGTGGGTCTAATTTCATAGATATTAGTGCTCAGTGAAACTACCAGCTCCAGGTCAGCTTTTGTTATTTCTTTCATTATAATATTTCTGTCAAGTGAGGGTAGGTTTTCCCTGAACTGCTTTAATAGTTAAATGGAAATTCTAAAGTATTTGAAAATAATTTTGATAGGGGCACTGGTTAATTTATGGTGGCTGTGAATGCGTTTAATTTTTGTTCACTAAAATCTGCCTTAATATAACTGCTTAGTGTTCACATTATCTTAACTATTAAAAGCCATAGGTGTATATAAGCTATGACACAGTCATTCTTGCTTAGGATATTATGCCAAAAGTATCCAGGTGTTCAGCACAGTTGCATGATGTTGCATCTTGCAGTGATAAGAAAATTAATGTATGTGTAGGCAAAATGATTAAGTATAAAATCACCTTTATTTTTAGACTCAATTATTGTAAATAGAAGCAAAACCAGCAATCCTCCTTCTGCCCCTCCAAACCCTAGATAAATTAATTTAACACCTTTGAGATGTCATCAGCACCAACTAAATGATATATCATAGCTTCTAGGTTTTCCTATTTTGGCTGTTACTTTTATAGCAGTGCTTTGTCTAGTGGCAGCTTTGGCATAGATTTATCACTTGGAAGGGACCTTTTATACTGATATATTGACAACGTTCACATTAATTTGTTAGCCACTGAAACACAGGATAAATGATAAAATCTTTAAAAACAGTATTGCAAAAATGAAACAAAACAAGTGAGATTTTTCTAGAATTAGGAAAATTTTTAAACAAAAAAACCAAAACCCAAAACAACGCCACTCTTCTTTGCTAAAGAATTAATTGTAGTTGATCTCCTACAACATCTTGCTAAATTTTGTTACAAACCCCAATGAACATACCTTGAATAGTTTGCTACTGAAGCTCATATTGTTCTGTTGTTTTTCTTACTGACTTCAAACTAACTTCCTATTACTTAAAAATACCTATGTCTTTTTTTTTTTTTAAGTCTCTATCATTGGGTTGATTAATCAGGGAAAAATCATACATTGCATGTATCATACATCTTTGTCTCCTTTTCCCTTGAAGCTGATATGATATTATGTACGTTAATGGAATACTGTTCTAACCCAAACCATAACAGCTTGTTTTGGTTTCTTTTATTCTCTGTGACATGGTCAAGTGAAAGAAGACTACCAGCTCAGAAATAAGAGCTGATAGTCATATTGTAAAATGCAAAGTAATAGCATATTATGAGAGGCTGAACAAGGCTAAAACATTTTCAAAGGAACAAGACTGCTTCTCTTTTTGAAGATTTCTGTTATTTTAAAGCTCACTGTACTTCCTAAATTTTCACAATAATCCTAAATTTTTTCTAATTCTGGACTATTTTTTTTCAGATGTTTCATGGCAAATCATTTATCTTTGAGTATCTTTGCAAAACTAGATTAGAGAATAACAGAATCCCTTTTGTACCACCTATTGAAATTTTATTGTCGTTTGATCTCTGTTGGAATGTATTGAAAAACCTGTTAGAATATCTCCAACCCAGCTAGTAACTCTGACTTTTCACAACACTGTTTTCTTATGCCATAATCAGATGGTCATTTGACTCTTCTTGCTTTCCGCTTTCAAAGTAAAAATCCTTTTGGAAGGCTTGTTGGAAGTGGCAAATGATTTTCTAGATTTCTGTCTGACACTTTGATTTGTCACACACAGATGCCCACTGGTTTGCTCCATATTCAGTGTGTGGAGTTTTCCCCTTGATCTCAGCTATCCATTTGCAAAATTTGTTAAGTTACTGGTGGTACTACATCTCTTGTTGCCATTCAAAGAGAAGTTGCACGGTAGATTGGTGTAGGAGCTACTCCTGTGTAGTTCACCAGCGGTCAACAGAGGGATCTATACGCTGAAGAGAGGAAAAGAGTCTGTAAACAACTGTTTGCAGTAATTTTAAAATGTATCTTCTATATATAAAATGCAGTGCAACAATGCCATACTTTAAGGAAAAACAGATATGCAGACAATTCAGATTCAAATCAGATTCTTTTCTCTAATCATTTAAGCTCTCTCTTAGGTGTCTGTTAATGTTTTCAGACCATAATGTAATCCAGATGGTACTTTTTTTTTTTTTATTCCTGTTACACTTTTCTTGTAGTTAGCTCTTTCTTATTATAGATAATAAACCTTCCCTACATACTGGCACAGTTTCTTTGTGCTGATGGTTCATTAATTACATTGCTTTCTTCTTAACCCTTTGATAGAAGCAAGATTTGTTGTAAAATGTAGTTATGAGCACAAAATTCTAGAATCCAGAAATAATCTAAACATAAGACTGAGATGAGAGAAAGGATTTGTACACAGCACTGGTGAGGATGCACCTAGAATACTGTGTTCAGTTTTGGACCCATTGTTATAAGAAAGACATAGACATAGAGGCATTGGAGTGTGTCCAGAGAAGGGCAATGAGGCTAATGAGGCGTCTGGAGGATAAGCCTTGCGAGGAGCAGCTGAGGGAACTGGTGTTATTTAGTCTGAGGAAGTGGAGGCCTGGGGGGGAACCTTACCTCTCTCTACAGCTATCTGAAAGGAGGTCGTAGTGAGAGGGGGGTTGGCTTGTTCCCCCGGGCTACCAGTGAGAGGACAAGAGAAAATAGCCTCAAGCTGCATCAGGAGAGGTTTAGATTGGATATTAGGAAAAATTTCTTCACTAAAGAATTAGGAATTGGAACTGGCTGCCCAGGGAATCAGAGAATTATTAAGGTTGGAAGAGACCTCCAAGATCATGAAGTCCAACTATAACCTATCACCACCATGCCACTAAACCATGTCTCAGCCTTTCCCTATGAGAAACATGTTCAAGTCCCCTAATGATTTCTGTAACCCTTTTCTGTACCCTCTCCAGAAGTTCCTTGTCCTTCTTGAATAGACCACCACTTGACACAGTACTACAGATGTGGCCTCACTAGGGCAGAGTAGAGGGGGAAGAGAACCTCCCTCGACCTCCTTACCACAGTATCTTGATGCAACCCAGGATACCATTGGCCTTCTTGGCCACAAGGGCACATTGCTGACTTCCTTAACAGTAGCTTTCTTGATGTTGAGACTAGGTGATCTTGGACTGTTCCAGTCATTTGTGCCAATTCAATTTCTGCTTTAGTGAACAGAAGCAATCTGCGCTGATGAAAATCTTTGTTTCTTGGGGTACTTAAATTATTGTATTTCTTGAGTGAGCACTCTATGTGCTTCACACAACATAGCAAAATCTCTTTCATTATTCACCATGTCATCACTGCTGCTAACTATTTATTGTGCAATGTGTTTTATCATTTTTTTTTGAACTCAAAGAAGTAGCACATATATAAACATATTGTAGAAAACAATGAATTTATATTGTAGAAATGCTGACCTGGCTGTGTCCCCTCCAAACTTCGTGTGCACTCCCAGCCTACTCATTGGTAGGACAGTGTGAAAAGCAGCAAAGGTCTTGGTGAGCGCTGCTCAGTAGTAAGGAAAACATTCCTGTGTTATCATTGCTTTTTACAGCACAAATCCAAAATATAGCCCCATAGTAGCTAATATGAAGAAAATTATCCCAGCCAAAACCAGCACAAAATTATTTCCAAAATGGTTACTTTTATAAGCTCAGAAGTATTCTTGATGATAAGTTGCTCAGTTTTGTGCTATGTGGGACATCAATACATTTCAGCCAGGGTTTATATGTTTAGTCTTAAACCTTGCATGTAATATAACTTTATATTTCGATAATAGCAATTAGTTCAGTGAGAAATTAGATGTATTAGATATTGCTACTGTCTCTGAAAACTGTGCGGAAGAGATGAAGACATTGACTTGAAAAGCAGGAGATCTGTGAAGATGTCTCTATTACTGCAAAAAGTTCTATAGAAGACTTTACAGTGCTTTGAAGAAAGTTCTGCTTATCTGCTGGGAGCTATTTCTCCTTCCTTTTCTACCACCTTCCAGGTTCATTGAGGTCAACAAATGGTTTCCAAGTAGGAAAAATTGTTAAGTTTGGCTGAAAATGTTGAAATTATCAGGAATGTTTTAACTTATCTGTACATTTTTGCATATTTTTATGATTTAAATATATGCTAGGTCTGTACTCTCTCTGCCAAAAATACTGTGGTTTGAGGCCAGTTTTCTAAGCCAATTCTGCAGTAAATTGAATGCTGAACTAAGTCTGGTACCTCGTTTCATTTGTTCTTCTCCCTTCTTCTCTTTTATGATGTTGTAGTAAATCCTGAAATTCCTTCTCTGAATTAACTGACTTTCTTAGGTGACTGCTTTGGAGATTTTTTGACTTAGAAAAGTTGATAATATTTTTGAAAAACTAGTTGCCTTGAAATACATTCAAGTTCTGCAATAGCAGCAATATTTTTCAGATTTATATTTTTTTACATGTAACTTTAATGACTGTACTGTAAGACTGATACACAAATATGCCATTTTCTTTGTTAATTATTAAGTAACCTCTTCATCTGGAATTTGACTTTAACTCAACAGCTTTACAAAGGGGAAGATGGGAAGAGCCATAGAATACAAGATTGTCTTTTTCAAACAGTTTCACAGAATCACACAGAATCACAGAATATTAGGAGTTGGAAGGGACCTCAAAAGATCATCTAGTCCAACCCCCCTGCCACAGGAGGATTCCCTAGACCAGGTCACACAGAAGCGCGTCCAGACGGTTTTGAATTTCTCCATAGAAGGAGACTCCACAACCTCTCTGGGCAGTCAGTTCCAGTGCTCTGGTACCTGAACTGGGAAAAAATTTCTACGTGTATTCACACAGAATCTCCTATGCTTCAGCTTACAGCCATTGCCTCTTGTCCTGTCACTGAGCTTCACAGAGAAGAGCCTGACCCCATCCTCCCGACACACACCCTTCACATATTTATAAGCATAGATGAGGTCACCCCTTAGTGTCCTCTTCTCCAAGCTAAAGAGACCCAGCTCCCTCAGCCTTTCCTCATAAGGAAGATGTTCCACCCCCTTCATCATCTTTGTGGCTCTGTGCTGGACACTTTCCAGCAGTTCCCTATCCTTCTTAAACTGAGGGGCCCAGAAGTGGACCTGGTGGGATGCACCCACGGGTGCTGAGGGAGCTGGCAGAAGTCAATGCCAGGCCACTCTCCATCATCTTTAGTAGGTCCTGGGGAACAGGAGAGGTGCCTGGGGATTGGAGGAAGGCAAATGTCACTCCAGTCTTCAAAAAGGGCAAGAAGGATGAGCCAGGTAACTATAGACTGGTCAGCCTCACCTCCATCCCTGGAAAGGTGATGGAACACTTTATCCTTGACTCTGTGTCTCTAGGCATATCAAGGATAAGGGGGTCATTGGGGGCAGTCAGCATGGGTTTACCAAGGGGAAGTCATGTTTGACCAACCTGATAGCCTTTTATGAGGACAGAACCAGGTGGATAGATGATGGTAGGGCAGTGGATGTGTTTTATCTTGATTTCAGTAAAGCATTTGACACTGTCTCCCACAGCATCCTTGCAACTAAAGTGAGGAAGTGTGGTCTGGCTGATTGGGTAGTGAGGTGGATTGTGAACTGGTTGAAGGATAGAAGTCAGGGAGTTGTGGTCAGTTTGTGTAATTCATATATGACAACAGCTGAAAGGCACATGATGTAGACACTCAGAGAGAGATTTCATATCTCTGTCAAAAAAATACAGATAAGTTTCAATTACCTTTGAAGTTCAATATACTACTATATTTCCTCTCTCCTCCTCTGGTAGCAATTCATTGATATACAACAGAGTTGCCCTTTCTTGTTTAGAAATAATAATAGTTTCCCTTTACAGTATGCTACTTCCTGTAGATATCATAATTCTTTAGATATCAAAAAATAATCTATTGAGACTTTTTATATATTTTATTTATTCTTTTGCATAATACTATAATGTAAATTCTGCTTTTCTGCAGGGAAAATAAAAACACAGTAATATGCATATATATGTGCATGTCTTGTGTTTAGAAGCACCATAAATCTTTCATAAGTCACAGTCCTAACCTCTGCTGATCTGTGAATAACAGTACCAAAGGAACAGCATAAAACGCACTGTCAGACTCTTTTCCACTCAGTTCAAACTTTCTCATTTTCTCTTATATATTGCTATAGCAATAACAGATATCAGGTTGATGTGTTGTTTAGAAGCTATTGGTTGAGAACCACCCACGTAGGATATCTGTTCTGATAGGTCTTCAGATAATGTTTGAAAGTATTGAGTTAGGCACACTCATTTTGCTGTAAAAATTCTGAGAGCTTTATGCAAATTATTTTTTTTCTTGACAGAGGAGAGAGGATGAGTGTTTCTACTAGCTGGGGGTGTATGGTGGTTAGTAGGACTTTCAAAGTCATCAGTTAGAGATTTTTTTTTAGATGAGCTTCAGAAAGATGAAATGTTTCAGTCTCTCCTACTGCTGAATAGCTAAGTCTGTGTGGTGGATCCTGAGAATACTTCAGATCCTGGGTCTGTGTGTGTACCTTGACTGCATCCTCGCTTCCTATTGTGACAGGAATGCTAGAATGGAAACATTTTCCAAAACAAATTTTGAAAGATGATAATAAAATTTTGAAATCAAATATTCCATCTTTAGTCAAGAATTTTTTCTAAATAAAATAATCAAAATGTTTGTTTTTATGTTAATGAAACTATTTTTAATGAAGCTCAGTAGAACATTTTAACTTTTCCGAATTAATAAATAAATTGTCATTAAAGAAAATTAATCCCTTATATTTCTTTAATGGGAGACAGAGGGTATGTATATAGAAAAGTTTTCTTGCTGTTTTAACACTTAAACCAGTTGTTTATTACATACATGTATAGAGGTATACCCTTAAATTTTTCAATTTTGGAATAATCTCTTAGATGCTAGCCTGCCAGGGGTAAAGAGAGGATATTATTTTAGCATGTTTAAATAATAAAACTAGATAAACAGGTAATTAAAGTGTTGCATTAAATTATTCTACCTCAGCTCTTAGGTTTTCTTTACATTTTCCATACCTCTGTGATTTCCTGAGGGTAATCATTTTGGTACACGTGAAGGAAGGATGTTCAACACATCTCAGCTCCTCTCCAGAAGTAGGGGGGTGAAAAGAAGGAAAGCCTCTTCCAGTATTGAAAGTTGTCTCAAACCGTTTCCTGCTTAACTGTGACTTGGACTTATGAATGCACAATGTAGGAGCAAGACTGACTGAAGAAGAGTAATTAAAATGTTGGTCAGGTCCTTTCACAGGCCAGTGACACTGTGGATCTCCTTTCATTTATTGTGACACTGCTAGTACAAATGTAGTTGTAGGAAAAAAAAGAAAGATGCTGTAACAATAGGCCACCACCACAGATTTAAGTGGTAGAAGGTGCCTTGATGTCGTAGTATTTCTTATTTTTCCCAAATATCTGCTATGCTGCTGTGGTACAATAACATCAATTTTTTATTTCTTTCCTGTATTCAAAATATTTTTATACTTTTCAGAACACTATACATCCATGGCCATACAAAGCTGGATTTCATGGTCTGGTATACTGCAATTGAAAAAGCAGCAGGTACAGATGGTAATGCATTACAAGATCAGCAGCTCAGCAAAAATGATGTTCCTATTATAGTGAACAGTTGTATAGCGTTTGTTACACAGTATGGTAAGTATAGTGGATTTTATTCTATGCAAGATCACTTGTATAATACCTAAGCCCCCACATCAGCAGACCTTACTGAATGAGTTTGTATATTGCCTAAAGTAAAACCATATCCCTTGTTAGCCTTTCTACTCTTTGATGCAGTGGCGAAGTACACTTCTACATATCAGAGAATGGGCAGTCTGGGGAAACACAGCTTGGTATATGCCCTTTATAGACACCTTCCTATTTTAAACTGATACTAACTGTAGAGCTGCCTTCAGTCTTCAGGCTGCTGTTTTTTCAGCATAATAACCGAAGGATATAGTCAGTTACTGTTTAAGTAAGTTTTGCCAAAATAACTTTCTATTAGTTCATATGCAGATGATGTCAGTATCCTTTTTACTACTGCAAATTCATCAGTTCTCTTCTAAAATCCTAAATGCATATCAACCCTGTACAAATCTGTCTTCAGTATAAATGTATCAGCATACAAAAAACGAATTTATATTTCAGTGATTAAAGTTTAACTAAACTTTTCAGTATGGCAACACTGCATTGTGGTAGATAGTTGTGTCTGGGTTACAACTGTTGCCTAAACCCAAGAAAAACAGTTTGCTAATTTATTTTTTAACGATTAGCAGTATGAATTATTCCAAGTACAGTTTTTACTGTTTCATTCACTGAAATTTTGTTAAAGCTGGGTAATTATATCTACCACTTGGAAAAATCACTTCTGTGTGATCTAAATTAAAATTCAATTTCCTAATTTCTTTTAAATGTTAAATCATTATAGAAAAATAGGGGTTTTTTTCAGGATTGGCATTACTGGATGTTAAAATACTCATTTGAAAGCTGAAGGAGTTATTTGCATGCATTACTTGTATACGTACATGGTTTTGTGTCATCATGGTAAAGGTTCTGTCTTTAGTTGTGGTCTACAGATGACAGACGCTATTGTGTCCCACAGCTGTTCCTGACAGTAACACCACAAAGGCAGTATCAAATGGTAGTGCTTGTAGGCATTACAGGAAAGGTGAATTGCAAGAACATAAGACATGATTTCATAGATTTTTGACAGTCTGCTTGATTTGACAGGTACATAAGAAAAGCAAGGTTTTGTATAAAATATGATTCTTCGAGAAATGTGGGAGAATGTAGGAAACACCTCTGCAAAGACAAACAGCAGGACTGCATATCTATGTCAAACTTCCAGAAGTTTTCTTTAAAAAATAATGTGTTGGCTACTTTCATATGCAGTAATTGAAGATAGTCTGGACTGCATTTTAGACTGATTTTTTTCCCATTGGCTTTGGTGGTTTTAGTTGTTAATACAAGAATAGTTACTGCCTGTTTCTTTCTGAATGTGAGAAAAATTAAAAAACCAAACCTTTCTACTAAACTTGAGGCTTTTACGAGTGAAATGTTTCAGGTTGGATGAATACTATAATACTTTAATGAGTCCTAAGTTGAGTTGATCAGTAAGATAATTAAATTGTGAGACTTCTGGATATGAAAGCAGCTGTGTTTCATGTGTATTGCAACACCAGTCATCATTTCTTTTTTTACTATACCTTTTGTAACTATTATTTTTAGGAAGACCTGAGGTAATTTGGGAATTTGAATTGTCTATAAAGTATTTCTGAAATTGTGATCCCAGGCTTGCCTAATATTATAGTGCGTATTTTTGCAAATAGATCTGGTTAGGTATAAGCAGACTTGACAATGTTTTTACTAACAAAGTTGAGTATTTGCAAAAGGTCAGAGAGGGTTTTAGCAGGAAATATAATGTGTTTGACAGCCCAATAAGCTTTTCATATAATAATGTTTGTCAATTTTAAATTTATTTATTTTGCTGCCCTGTATTAACTTAGGTTTAGGTAGCAAGCAGATCTACCTTAAGAATGGCGATTCTTCCAAAGTGGCTGAACTGCTGGAAAGCTTCAAAAAAGACGCAAGGAGTGTTAAACTAAGAGCAGGAAAACATCAACTTGAAGATGTGACTGATGTATTGAAAAGTTTTCTTTCTCAAATAAATGATGCACTTCTCACTAAAGAACTTTATCCATTCTGGATCTCTGCATTAGGTAATGTTTTCAATAACAGTGCAAGAAAGGTTGTATGTACATTTTTCAGTACCATGTTTGAGGGGATTGTTAATTACTTGGCTTGTGTCGACTAGTGTGATGATTGACAAAACAATTGTAGTGAGGAAATAAGTGTTTGGAACTTGGCTGCACTAGACTTACGTTCATCAGAGATGGTTTTATTGCCTTTAAGTGGACTTAAATAATGATAACAAATAGCAATGTTTCCATGACAATATATCACAGAATCACAGAATTTTAGGGACTGGAAGGGACCTCGAAAGAGTATCTAGTCCAAAGCCCCCAGCAGAGCAGGATTCCCTGGAGTAAGAAACACAGAAATGTGTCCAGACGAGTTTTGAAGGGAACCGCTTGAAAGTGTCTAGCGCAGAGCCGCAAAGATGAAGAAGGGGGTGGAACATCTTGCTTATGAGGAAAGGCTGAGGGAGCTGGGTCTCTCTAACTTGGAGAAGAGGAGGCTAGGGGGTGACCTCATCCATGCTTATAAATATGTGAAGGGTGTGTGTTGGGAGGATAGGGTCAGGCTCTTCTCAGTGAAGCCCAGTAACAAGACAAGGAGCAATGGCTGTAAGCTGAAGCATAGGAGATTCTGTGTGAATACACGTAGAAATTTTTTCCCAGTGAGGGTAACAGAGCACTGGAACTGACTGCCCAGAGAGGTTGTGGAGTTTCCTTCTCTGGAGGTACTCAAAACTCGTTATCTGTAACCTGTAGACCAATATTGCACAATGTCATAGTTGGATCAACCAAGGTAAGAAGTGATGCTTAATATTTTGTGGAAGCATTGGTGGTAAAATTCAAAAAATGGACAAATGTTAGAATAGAAGTTCAGTCCTAAAGTGGCAAAATGTTGATGCTGTCATCTACATAAGTTAAATGACTATCTTGCTGCTTAAATTCATCAAATATCTTTTTATGAACATTCACGCAGTTACATATATTAACACTGTAAACTTGTTAACAACTGTTACTTTTTTGTTTCCTCTGAAATAGTGATTTAATTTGAAAGAAAATTTAAGTAACTTCAATGCAAACTGTTAACTTGTGGTGTATTTAAAACTTGAGGATGTGTCTCTCTATACGGTTGAAAACAGAACCATGAGATTACTAATACATTAATTAGTTACTCATTACATAAATTGTGATGATTTTCAAAGTGTTCTTACAAAACAGCTATATTTCTTTCTTTCCATATTGCATTATTTACAGACTGCAAGAAATAAACTTTTTGCCTCCCAAACTGTTATATAAAGTTACAGATGATATGTAGAAATAAGAGATGCGTAGGAAAAGTGAAGTGAGAACATTCATTTCTGCATTACTAAACTGAAATGATATAGACCTATTTACTGTGTGGTGAGTTTTGTCTTTAAAAAAGATATTAAAAGCATATAAATTGTAACAAATCGTGCTTAAACAGAACTGTCCCTCTTTATTGCTGATACTGTTTCCCTGACTGGTGTGCAATAATAGCTTTGTTAATAGTAGATTGTCAGTGTTGCCTGTATGAAGAAAAGAGTGATTGGATAAATTGTAATTTTAAATCCCTAGATATTGCCAATATAGGTAATGAGAGCTGCTGTTGGTTTTTAGTGTGCATTTTTATTCGTGGTCAATGATTCTTTTTTCCCCTGCAGATACACAGAATGAAAAGGAACGTGTGAGGAAGTATGGAACTTTCATTCGGACGCTTCCACCAGTCAATAGAGCAACTTTGGCTGCTTTAATTGAACATCTTTACAGGTCAATGCAAATGCTGCACTGTTGCAGACAAATTCATGTAATGTGTTCTCAGCATAACTCTACTATAAATGAAATGTGGCTTGTTTCATTAACTAGTAAGCATCAAAAGATTACCTAGTTGTGACAGTTAATTATATTTGATTCCCTTCAATTTATAATGTGTTTGTTCTTTGGTTGTATTTTTAGCAGTAGATATCCATAAATATCTATAGAATGGAGCAGCCTTACAGCAAGAGAGGGCTGTCGGTGTATGTGCCTGAGTATGGTTATTTTTAATGTAGTTTCTTTATATGAAGCAATTTTAGTCTAGCCTGCTGTTCTTCAAGAGGATTGTTGCAAATACTACTTAAGGGAAAATGTTCTTCTCTACAATCTGTATTGCACATAATAACTCTGAGAATTAGATACCCTTTCTGGCAGAGAATATCCAAAATGTAAACTTGTTTAAGCAACATAGGTCATGTCTTATTCCTAGATCAAATAAGCAGTAACAAATTATTAAAAACGTGTGACATGGATGATTCTGCAGTTTTATGGTTAAATAGTAAAGTTCTATACTTTATTATCTATTAACTAAGTCAAATTATATTCCTGGTAAATTGTAGTAGGAAAGAATGTGTGGAACCTTTTTCTTTACAAGATACTCTGTTCAGAAATTACATTACATAGTCAGGTACATAGCAGATGTCCTTTAAAAACTATTTATACAATTGTTAAACTGAGTGGTGCCATTACTGGGGTAAAGATTATAGCAAGTATTGCATTTAATGATGTTTCTAAGCACATCCAGTTCTGATATATTACTGTGCTTTCATACCTGTTCTGAAAGTAGTTTGAATTCATGTGTGTAACAGACAAAATTCTGTGATACTTTGAAGTGTTTGCTTCTAAAAGAGAACACATTATATAAACAACAGAACTGATATGAAAACTTTGCCATTAAAGATTTAGGAGAATCTCGTTTCTTTTCGCGTTTTGTTTGATCTTACATCATAAGCTTGTAGGATATACTTATATAACATAATACAGTGAAGCTGTATTTAGCATTGGTGCAACCTCACCAGTTCTGTGACCCACAGCTGAAGAATGTGAAGGTGCTTAAATGCATCCAGAGTAGAGCAACAAAGCTGGTGAAAGGGCTTGAAGAAATGTCCTATAAGGAGCAGCTATGGGCTTTGGGTTGGTCTAGTTTGGAGAAAAGGAGGCTGAGGGGCAACCTCATTACTCTCTACAGTTTCCTGAGGAAGGGAAGTGGAGAGGGAGGTGCTTATCACTTCTCCCGGGGATCCAGTGGCAGGACATATGGGAATGGTTCAAAGCTGCATCTTGGGGAGGTTCAGACATGATGTTAGGAAACATTTCTTTACTAAGAGTGTTTCCAAATAGTGGAACAGGCTTCTTAGAGGGGTGGTCGATGCACCAAGCCTGTCAGTGTTTAAGAGGCATTTGGACAATTCCCTTAGTAACAATGACCCTTAACTGTTGGTCAGCTCTTAAGAGATGAGGCAGGCAGATTAAATGATAGTTGTAGGTCTCTTCCAACTGAACTATTCTATCTTTATTCCAATCTAAATAATTTTAGAATCACTTGAGCTGTATCTAGAAAGTATAAGTTTTTATTTTTGTAATGAGATGTGAGATTAGAAATATAAAGAAATAAATATAAAGAAGAATAAATAATTCTAGATTTTTTTCATTGCATTTAGTGTAGTTACTTTTCTGAAATGCACTCCATGTTCTCTAAAGGAGCCTTAGACAATTAAAGGAACAGTGAAGCCTTCTAAATATGTTTATTTTTTCCTTCAACAGGGTACAGAAGTGTTCTGAAATCAATCATATGAACCCTCACAATCTAGCCATGGTGTTCTCCTCATGCTTATTTCAAACTAAAGGCCAAACTAGTGAAGAAGTCAATGTAATTGAAGATCTAATAAAAAATTATGTGCAGCTTTTTGAGGTAGGTGTCTTTATATAGAAATGTCCCAATTGCTCAGCTGTTAGACACACTAAAATATAGAAATCTTCTTAAAGATGATCTTGCTATTAGTTACACTGTCTGAGGATTTGCGGGGCTTTTGACCTCTAATTCAGTAGACGTTCTTTCTTTGCTTTAAATTTTATTTTCCACCTAGCTTAGTCTGTGTAGGAAAGACTACATTTATAGGATTGCTCTGAGCTACTGTTTTCCAAAATGGTGCATGTTCCTCTTGCTGGCAACAGTATACCAATTTTAAGGAAATTTTAAGATTATGACTATTAAAAATAATACTTCCATTCAAATTTCATGGGCCTGGTCAGAACTGAAGTGTGGAAGAATTCAGTGTTCTTAGTCTGAGCTGTACTTACAATAAAGACTAGAGAAAGCATTTGGTTCCTTAGGCCTAGAAAGAGCATTAAATCCAACAGGATAGAAAAGATACTAATAGCAGCAATTCACCTTTTTCTTTTAGAGTTTATGGTTTGGCAGGTTTTCATGGAGTCATCTCTCTTCTAATATGTATATGACTATAGTAACAAGCCCCACAGGTAGAATATTCTGCATAGCTTCTTCTATGAGAACACATTTAACACTATTGCTAATTGTAACTATTTATTATTGATACATTATTATTCATTATTTACTATTGTTATATGTAAGCAATCATCTATATATTTGGATTTATTTGATTTTTATTATTTTAAATTAGTGTTTGCTGGTTTATGTTATGATTTTTATGCTAACTCCTTATACTTATTAACTGATTAAAAATGATCCATTTTAAACAGATAAATGAAGACCAAGTCAAACAAATGGATATAGAGAACAGTTTTATTACCAGGTGGAAAGACACTCTGGTAAGTGGCAAATATCAACTGGTAGGAAAAGAAATTTAAGACTATTTTGCTTTTTACAGGGTTTTATACATAGTTTTCTGAATGTAAAGTTCTAAGTTTACGTAATGACCAATGGTGTTAACCACAGAGCTGAAGGAAATGAAATAAAAGAGGAGGCATAAACTGCTAAAGCAAAACAGTTCTGTGTAAAGCATACTGTGGAATTATAGTCTGACCTGAGCACTGGGATAACTTACAGGTTGTTACATGTTTTTATTATGCTTCATAATTTGTACTAGAAGGAAATGGTCAACAGTTGCAAGTGGGAAAGGGATAACTTGTCTTTTTTTTAATTTTAAATATACATATCAAATACTTTCAAATGTATATTGATATTTTTATTATTTTATGAGCTTTGGGTATACATAGTTTCTTTTTTCTTAAAGTTTAAAAATCTCTTTGCATTTAAAGCATCTCAATCTTTAGTCACATCATGTTTTGTCACCATTTCTAGATCCCCAAAGCACAAATAATCTTTAGGGCAGCTTCAAACAGATACTAATAGTCAAACTGAACTTTGGAATAGAATATAAGGGAATGGGAGATCTTATGCAACTTACCATCATCTTGATTTCCAGTCTTACCTGTAACAAATTTTGAGAGTGGTAATAAATACTGAAGTGACAACATGTTTCACTGAATTAATGTATTTGTGTACAGTCCTAATTAAAGCCAAAATGGGTAAGTTTCATAAGACTACCAAGGTTGTTGAATTAAGAGAAGTAAAATAAAACTAGGGAGCTTAAAAGCTTTTCCAGAAATCTAAAGTAGAGGAAGAGAAGCTTGCAGTGATTTTGGAACTTATGCGGCTTTAGAAACTAATAGAAAGGTAGCTGAAAAAATCTATAATGCTTTGTCTGTTGGCTGCCTTCCCCCTTCCAGCAACAGTTTTGTGGTACCTTGTAAGCTATCATTAAGAAGACAGGGTTTTGTAAATGCATGTTGAAATTTCATGTTCTGTGAACTTCTGTCTGGAGTCTTATTTTTATTTCATAATCCCTTATTGTCTGAGTCAGAGTGACACAAAGCTTTATGACCATAATGACTTACATCGAAGGTAGAATGCCTATTTCCTCCCTTTGGTGCCTGGTGGAGAGTGACCAAGTCACTGGGGAACAATTTAAAGTTTATTTCTAGTATCTGTCTTGAAGAATTGAAACATCTTCCTTGTTACTATCGCCCCAAAAAAAGGTTGATATTCCTAAAATCATTCTGCAAGGCAGGGAATGAAGTGTCTTTAATGAAACTTTTTAATTCTGGGATCCATGAAGAGGACCTTATTGAGATTAGAGAATAAAATTTTGAAGCCTTAGATAGTGAAAATGCATAGTTGTTTAAATACTTTCCTTTGTGCGGTTTTATAACCAAAAAAAAAATGTTTGTTGCAGCTTCTTACACTATTAACATCTTCCAAGCAACTCTGGGAAGATGCAATGGTAAATATTTGGAATATGAAAGGAAAATCATGAGTAGAGAAAGAGGTAGCAGAGACATTTTAATTAGATAGGGAGAAAATAAGTTGAAAGGAAACTGAAAAGGCTGTTAATGGATTGAATAATGTAATAGCAACTGCTGGCTAGATGGGTTTGTCCAAAACTTATGGTGTGAGGAATGTAGAGAAGACCCAAATAAAATCACTTTGTTCTGTATTTTTTTCCATAACAAATACCACTGTGAAATCACCTTTATGAGGGGTATTGTATTTAGAAGGCTACCTATTGAAGAAAAGGAGAGAGACTTGCTTTTGTTGTTGGTTGTTTTTTTTTTTAAATAAAAATCTAAGCTTTCTAAAATTGGGAAGGCTTTTTTTAAAAAAACTTCAAGCAGCTGAAAAGCTAGTCCTCCAAATTTTAAACTTTATAATCAAATTGGAACCTTCATTTAAAAATTAGGCCTGTATGGACTAGTTTCCATGGGACTCTCCAGGTTGTTGGGAGGCGGAGTTACAGAAAGATTGAACTGGTATTTTAATTGTTCTTATTTTGCTCTCAGCAAAGTCTCTAGCATTAATAACAGCTTTCTGAATTGATGATTACACTATTGTGTTAATAGACTCTGGTTCAAGTCTCATAATAGATGTGGTTAATCTTTAAATTCTTTACAAAAACTACTAATAAGTATTTACTGCCTGAAGCTCCCTAGTTAAAGAAGCTGCTTCTAGGTGGTTAAAAGGATAATTTGAGTTTTTATACATAATTTTTTGTCTAGAAGAATTTAACATTTCCCTAACTATGCATGGTAGTGTCAGTAGGTTTTGCTGGGGGAGTACATTTGAGCCAGACCTGGACTAAGTGCTTTTAAAAAAGACTGACCACCTTCTTCATTATATTTTACATTAATAACTGTCATGAGTATAAAGCGCATATTACTTTTAATGCTGGAGGACTAAATTGTATGGATGCCTAGACTTTCTATTTTATCAGGCTTGGCCTTATGAACTTCTTGTAAAGTGCTGTTGTGAAGTCCAACTTAGCATTTGATGCTTTCATTAATACTATATAAAGAATAGTCAGAGTCCAGGAATTTGTCATGAGCTTCATATGCCAGTGTGAAACTAAAAAAGAATAAACATTTTCAGAATAGAAACAGTGGTTAGTTGGAATGGTATAGCTTTAACTAGGTACCTTTCATTGTTTCAGTGAAAAGAAGGGAGTATGCTGAAACATACTGTTTTCAGCTACTCTACTTCCTTTGTCAGTAGCTGCCATTATTCAATGCGCAAGCTGTTCGCAAGGCCATGCATATATGTAGACTGTGTAGCATGGAGGTTGGACTTCAGGCTCATGTAGGAGAGGTAGCTCTTTGGGAACTTTTTTGGATGATCTTCCAGTTACTGTGAAAACTGATGACATGTTGCAGACCAAGTCATGTAACAGCAGGGTGGATAGGCAACTTGGGCCTCAAGCAGCTACACTTAAGAAATGTATGTAAGAATCCTTTCCATTTAACATCTGTTAGTCTGAAATTACTGCATCAAAACAGGTTGTATCTGTGGGAAAATCTGTGATGCATGTACTTAATACTTCAGAGTATATAGATTGCTATTGTAGTATTATCACCAGGCTGGTGAGGCAGTGTTCAGAGAAGAGCAACTGAACCAAATTTCTGCTAAAGGCCTGAAAGTTCTCATGTCTGAAATGTCACTGAAGTTCCGTTCCAGGTGGCACTTCATTAGCTGCTCTTCATTTCCTGTCCACCATATACTTCTGCCAGCTGTTCCTGTTTGCTGCTGTAATTTACATCACATTTTCTCTCCATACGGTTGTTTACATGAGCCCAGTGGAAATCAAATGTCAGCTTCATTCTTATTTCCAACCTTTTTCTGTAATATCTGAAAAGCAAATTTTACAACTAAATGAGCTTTTTTGAGTTGGTGCCACTATAATTAAGCAGCTTTCTTCAAAGTAGCTTTGTAATGTTTTTTCCTCACAAATGTTTCCATTAGTTTTCTATTCTCAGAGGCTAAACTAACTTGAAAGTCACTGTTTTTCAGAATGTTAATGTTCTTTAGATTTGATTGCTGCCATTTATTTTTCTGTAGAACTGTAGTTGTAGCCTCTGTAATTTAGTCAAAATGTATCTAAAGCTCACCTGTTTCTATCACTTTCTTTGTGTCTTACTCTGAGTATGTTGCAATTCCTTTACTTTTCTTAACCTCTTCCTCTGTTTGTAGTAATATGTAAATAAGAAACATCACTATGAATACTGTTCTCGAAATTGACACAAACTGTTTTTCTTAACATTAATATGTTTATTAATTCTTTATACTGGCTTTTATTAATAAAGGGTACACCTTCTTAAAGATCTAGTTCTGATCATTACCATGTATTTAGTTTTAGAAAATATTTTTGGTACTTGCTTGAATTACAATCTTTTGAAGATGCTTAAAATGACACTGCAAGGGAATTGGAGCAGGCAAAGCATGAGACATTTTTAACTGTAGAGAAGTAAAGTGATTTTTCATTCACAAAGATAACTTCGTTGCCATAAGTGAGCAAACCTGGTAATGATGGAAAAATACTAAATTCCTTCTCATGAATCAGATTTCTCTCTTTGGTCATAAAATGTTAGATTTGCTGACATTCCAGTTCCTTTGCGAGTTTCATATTGTTTGACATTGTTAAATTGCTTGTTCGTATTGACTATATTAAAGTACTATATATTATGTCATAAATTGCTTTGTCATCCAATTATTCTACATGTTAGCTTTGTACATATATTTTAGATATCTCTCCAATAAATTTGAAGAGCTTTATTTAAATGGTTGATATCAAGAGCATTTTTGATGCCTTTTTAAAATACATAGTGACAGGTTTTCATTATGATGAATAACAAATATAGTCTTTGTAGTAATGAATTTTGATTATCTAGATATGCACATGGTTATACGAGTGAAATATTTTATTATTTGGAATTTTCCCTCTCATTTTTAACTCATTTTAGTTTGGAGTGACTGTCGTTTTTCATGGTTTTAAATTCTATTCACCTGTTTTTCTCTAAAGTGAGCCTGGCTAACCTCTAAATTTCCAGGTTCTGGCAATTTAAGATACTATGGTACAATCGTGTCTTAGACTTTGCAACCTTAAAAATAAATTTAAAATTTCCACTTCTTTCGTGTCTCCCCTGGTTTTCCTGCTCTTGAATGTTTCTTTGTAAAGTGTGTTCATTTTCTTTTATGTGATCCTGTTGAATTTAGTCAGGATTTCTGTTTTCTTCCTGAATGTGTGAATAGGGATTTTCTTTACACTAGTCAAAAAAAAGTGCATGTAGCACAGGTTTGTCCAGTAGTCAACATTTGGTCTACTTTTATAGGTAAGTGAGTGGAAAAAAAAGTTTTGAGTTCAGTAGGTTCTAGCACACTTACTAGATAATAATTGTACTCTCCCTATTTAAAAGGATATTTAAAGTATTTTTAAGACAATCTAATTTTTTTTTAATCATTTTATTTTAGGTTTCCCAAGCTGGAGACTTGCTTATTGAAGTTTATGTGGAAAGAAAGGAGCCAGACTGTAGTATTATAATCAGGGTTAGTGTATAAAAGTGATAATGTTTTTCTTAAGCATTTTATCATGAAGTATACCAAATTTATTTTTATACATGTTTTTATATAATTACATGGCAAAAGTATGTGTTTATATCTATCACTACTATTTTAACTAATTTTTTTTTTAAAAGTGCTGCTACATAGATCTTGTAAAGGCTGATTATTATGCATTTTTAAGGGGAATGTTATGATACAGTCTCAAAGGGGAAACATCCTCCTTGAGTTTTACTGCAGTATGCAGTAGTATAAATTCTTGCAGCTCTGTAGGTGCAACATATTAGAACGTGAACAGGGACACAGTGAATGCTGGTTTTATTTGATAGTACACCACCATTTAAATGACCTTCCTTCCTCCTGATTTTTCTCTTTACCAGTATCTGTCTGCTTTCCTTGAATGCTAAGAAACCAAAGCTTGTTGCTTATTTCAACTGTTTTTTTCCAGCCTTGTATCTGATAATGTGTTTTAAACACTCTTGTCTTCCTGTAGTAGTGCTCTATTGTTTGGATACTGACTAAAACAAAATAATTTCTGTAATGACAAAGGACTGATACTGTTAAGAAGGAAGCAGAAAATTTAGAGCAATGCTTTATTCTTTTTTTAATAATATACCTCTGTTTCCTTATTCTCTTCAGCATATGACTCTCAAACACTTGTGTTTGTACATATATGTTGGATGTGATATACATCAATACACACATACATATATGCACATAAGACATGCAGTTTTTAATAGAAATAAAAGTGGGAATATGCATTGGCAAGATACAAAAATGGTACTTCTATAATACTTACCTTCCCATATCCTAGAAAACATATCATGGTGCTTCCACACCCTCCCTCCCCATTTTTCAAGGGTAGAGAAAAGGAATTTGAAGTTACCATGTTATCAGTCAGCTAAAGATAACAACCTCAACTTCATAAAACAAAATAAGGAAAGCATACAAAGTAATTTCTGGGTTTCCAACCCAGTACATCTTCTGCTTTTTTTTTTTTTTTAAGATAGTTACAGGGAGGAAGATTTGGAAAAAATAAATCAGAAATCAGCAATTTTAATATATAAATGGATTTAATTTGTATTACAGGTATCACCTTTGATGGAAGCAGAAGAATTAACTAATGATGTTTTAGGAATCAAAAACATTATTCCCGACAAAGATGATATCTGGTCTGCTTTTGAAGTACTTGAAAATGGAGAACTAGGTTAGTGACACTTAAATTTATGCATGTTCTTCAAATATTATTATTTTTATTTTTCAATAGTTAACAAAATCAAAACCTAGGTTAAACTGTCACTAAAAGGTTTATAGAAACAAAACAAAAATTAGCCTTCATGACATTGTTTTGTATTTGGTTACTGGGGCATCTGCATGATATATTCATACACTGTGCCAGAAACAATATAATTGTTTTAAAATGCTTAGAAATTGGGGGCTGAAAAAATTTTTCTTTGTTACTCTGCTTTGCAGTTCATTAGTCATCAGCTGTAGAAAAGTAGGTCTTGCCATAAGTGTAAAAGAAGTGATTATTTTCTTTAGAATGTCAGCATCTGATTTTATATGAATAATGTCTTTCAGAAAATGAAATTAGAAAATGCATGTAATACTTAGGGAAAAGGATCTTTTTTATTATTTAGTCAATTATTTTACATGTGAAAAAGGAGGCACCAAGTGTGTAATCCTGTGTTCAAGGCAAGTATTATTATGGTGCTTGTAGCAGAATCTTGAAACATTTGTTTTAAATAAGTTTCCGCTGCCAACAAAAGCAAATGTCACATGGACACAATATAAATGAATTGCAGTTAAGGAAAAAAACTTGTTTGAAAAATGGAGAAAACCGAGATTATTAAATGTTCCAAGATTGTTTGAATAGTTTTGTTAGACTTGATTTTCAGATGTGCTTACAATAATCTTTTCAGATTTATATTCCTGATATACTCAGTCTTGACCTTGGCAGTATCAATAATGAGAATGGAATGTGCATTCTCCCTTTTGACTTAAAATAAATGATCCTGGTCCCTTTTTGCATCTTTCAGTTTTGTCATGATGCTGTGTATCGTTGTAACATAGAGTTTATTTCCAATTCAAAGATGTAGGTGTCAGCTGACAAAGAATGCTAGTGTCTATTATCTTTAGAAGAGTCTTGATAACTCCTACAAGTACTCTAGAAATCCTTTTTCTTTTGACTGAGTAATGGAAAAATCTGAGGAGGAAATTTTCTTTTCTTAAACTTGATATATAAAACTTACAGACAAATGACAACTAAATGTTGCCAAAAGAACATAAAAGTAGATATCAAAAATAGGCTCCACATAGCTTCCTGAGATATTTGGGTGCCACAACTAGTAGTTAGTGTGCTAGTAGTTTAGTCCATGCTAGAAATGTCTGAGCTAATGGAAGATCAGCAAAATTGAGCTTAGAGTGAGACACTACAGGCCCCATATAGGACAATAAATACTGGCAAGGCATTAGAGTGTATCCCATTGAAACAAGAGTTTACAAAGCAGGCATACCAGTGGCTTAAAACCAAAACAAGCAAAAAGCAAACTAAACAATGTTGTAGTTCAGCACTGGCTCCAATCAATAGAGACTAGTGATGAAATGTTTGCTTCGTGGACACCTTTCTGGAAGAATCTATGCATCAGAACAGGTCTACTGAATTAATAATGTTGAAGAATAAAAATAATCTCTATAGTAAGAGGGAAGCACTTTCCCAGGGAAATACCTGTGGTGCTATAGCTCAATCTAGCAGATTTTCAAAAGGCTGAAACACAGAGAAAATAGAGAAAAAAGAATGGTCCTATGCAGTCTTTGGTCCAAATGTCACACTGAAGAACTAAAAATCTACTTGAGTCTTGCCTGATGCAAGTTGATCTTACTAGCATCATTTGAGAAACACCATTGAACAGTGTGTAGTCTAAGGAATTTACAAGTTGAGATTCTGACATGTCGTGACAGAAACAAAGTTTATTTGTTTCAAGCATAAGTTAATGATCACAGTGTTTTTTTTCTAAAAAGTAATTTTCTGCTTGTGTTCCTGCCATGGTCTGGTGCCTGCCCAGTGCACGGTGACACTCAGTTTGTTACACTCAACGCTGAAGTTTTATGAGTTAGTTTACTTTTTAAGATATACTGCCCTGAAAGTGAACCCTGAGAAGGCAAGGAAATCGAATCCTGTATTTTCTAAAAAGTAATTTTCCCCTGGTAGTTAATGTTGTTTAAGGTGAAAATGAGTGCTTTTGGATATTTACCAGCATATGATGACCCAAGTAAAAGGGTAATTGCATGTATGTGTTGACTGCTTGCTGTTCAAAATCCTAAAATTGCAGTATTAAAAATCAACTAAATTATTTGCATATAGAAAAGTTAAAAATTGATAATTTTATCTTAGTGCAGAATGTTCAATACCATATGCTTTTGCAAAATAGAGTGTAGATTTTTTTTTAATAATTTGTGCTTGATGGATAGTTTGTAAATGAGTTATGTTGCCAAGTAAAATAGCTAATGCGTTCCAGCATGATGATTTATGTACCGTGAAATCCTTGATGACAGATGGTCTTAAATGTAACTATAAATAAAACAGTAGGTGTTTACTCTGGGAGTGCTGGTGTTCTAAGAAGATGGGGTGATTTGCCAGTGTTTCCTGCCATTGAGTTGTAAAGTTCTTTTTAAAGTGGATTTTTCTTTCCTGTATAAAGCCAACAAGTTGGTTTATCTTCATCATGCAGAGTCCGCAGTTTCCCAAAAGTTGAAAGCAAATTTCAAAAGTTTAACCAAAAGAGTCAGAAGAAATTGTGTGATAAAATAGGGATTGAGCTGTTGTCTACAGAACAGTATTTTTGTTAGGCTGCTTGGTTGTCATGTCTGAATAATAATATCTATATAAAGTAGTATACCAAGTCTACAGGTAAGGTAGATTTTTGCATCCCGGAACAGTGGTAATTTTTTCTGTAACTTAAGTGTGTTATTGATGGCTGCTGTTTTCTGAAGCTCCGGTGTTCAGGTGTTCAGGAAAATATGTTCTGCTAGAGCGTAGTGCTGGACAGTCCCAAAGCAGCTGTTGACTTTTCATATTCATCTACCCTAGCAGAAATGAAAAATGAGATTATGGCAGCATACTTTTCCCTTCAGTACTCAAGATAAGCAGGGCTAGACTGCCTGACCCAACATGAGTGTCACACATGTGTGACTTTTCCAGCAGCTGGACCCAGCTCTTCTCAAGGCCTGACCTGCATAAGTTGGTATGCAAATGGGAACTCAGAACTTTGGGAAAAATCTTTGAAGATAAAATGATACTTGGATCCACTGCTCTAACTTGTAGCCCACAAAGCCATAGTTAAGGGGTTTTTTGCATTCATGAATTATAGTAGGTGCTTATTGCTGAGCAGGTGAGAGCTGGTGTGAGTTTGGAGGAGGGATTAATAGAGAGGGAAGCTATACAGTCTCCCTCTATCCACATCTGTGTTGCCTTGTGTGATGTCTCAGGCTCAGTTGCAGTATGTGACACTCAGATTTCTGCTGGATTTGGTAATGCAGATTTAGGGGCTATTTGCAAGGTGTTACCTACTTTAATTTGGTATATGATCTGGGGTTTGTATGGAGTACTGGCTGGACTTTCTTACCGCTGCAGTTTTGCAATTTTACGAAAGTCTCAGAGTTTATCTTTTTGGATTGGTGACACCTATCAACAAATGTATGTTTGAGCAACTGAAGAGTTGCAATGCACACATACAACGTAGTCATACCTTCATCTCTTGGTATTTTAATATTGCTGTACTCTGTATGAGCTTGTAATACAAAAAATGCAAGTCTGGAAATTCCCCAAACACAGCAACAAGGAAAAGACCTAGTAAGCCCACATATTTTTCCCTTCTGTTAAAAGGAATGTAGTGAAACCAAGAATTTGTCTGTCTCCTTTGATCATTAACAGAAAATAAAATGTATACCAGGTTTGGATTCTTTTCCACTGTAACTGCTTCAAATTCTTTGGTTTTTTTAATTACAGAGAATTGATTGCTAGGCAAATGAGACCTAGTATAGATGGAGGTCTCGCTTCTACTTAGGTATGCCCTATGATAGTTTCTAACTTTTGTATTTAGTTTGAAAGTGATGTTTTAGTGTATTTACATAAGAAAATATTGAAAATTAAATACAAAAGAGTCACTGAACATTTGTCTGCTGCTTGTTTAATTTGATATTCACTACCTGTGCAGACCCTACTAGCAAAGATGTTGCAGAACTCAATGAGGTGCCTAATTGTCTTATTCTGAAAACAGTGTTTTACTTCTATAATTCAAAGTGAATGAGACAATGCTCTGTGGAGGCATGTGTTACTTCTAAGGGTGTCCAATATTTTTTTTATTATTATTTCAGCATTGGGGTTTTGTGTTTTGGTTTTTGATTTGGTTTTTTTTTCTCACTTTTCAGAACGTCCTCTACATTATACAGAGAATGTATTAGAACAAGTTCTTCATTGGAGTTCACTACCAGAGCCTGGCACTGCATATCTGATAATAAAGAGATTTCTAACAGCAGACATGATAAAACAACACAGTGGTATGTATCTTTTTGAAATTTAGATATCTATTTCATGTGGGGACATGAGGATGACAATTCTTTTGTAGCTCTTTCATTGGGGCAAAGTGTATCAGAACATCTGAATTACTACTACTTTATAAAAGTTGCTGACTTACAAAGGGTTGTGGTGGCCTCCTTTTAAAACAGGTGTTGCAAATGTTTTTGTTTCTACAAGCTGTAATCTCTCCCACTTGAACATAAAAGTATACGGATTGCTCTTCTATCTGTAGTGAAGTTCTGCATAGTTCATTCACATAGATACTACACTATACTACACTGTACTAATCCATTTTCTATTTGGACTATATGTATGTATATCTTGTATATGTAATGATTGCATTATATATAAAACACAGAATTTATAGATAATTATATAAATTATATAGACCACTAATAATTCCCACTATATAATCCAATGCCTCCAAACTACAAAGCAATGAATGACGTACTCAAGCAACTAAATAACTTAGAGCATATGTGGCCTTTAAAAAGGATGAGGGATTTAGATCTGATACTTGAAAGGAAATATATCTCAAATATATAGTGGAAAAATATGATTTGCAATCTACCCCAGTCTTATTTTGTTTGGGGTTTTTTTTACATAATATTTGGATTTAAATCTCCTGTATAATAATAATTAGTATTTGCTTTGAGGGAAGCAGGAGTTTAGAAATTAGACATGTCAAAAAATACTACCCTGTTTTCAAGCAGTTTAAATTCTGTATGCTGTCACTGTAAAACATGCAATGGTGACATATGATGCCTGGTTTAATGCTCATCTGATTTTCTCTAATGACTTTTTCAAATTCATAATCTTTTGCTCTCTTCCCCATACACAGAGGTATTAATGTCTCCATCTGTGTATCTCTTCTCTCTAGGTAGAAGTTATGCTATTGTGCTTATTCTTCTGAGAGTAATAGCCTTCTCTCTTTATACTTTATTCCTTTAAAAGCATATTCCACAAATATAAACCAACCTTAACAAGCATGCTATTCATGACTTTTATGTTTGAGTTTTGCTGTCTCTAAGTGTCATACCAGGTAGTGAATAGAGAAATGGCTTACTTCATTAAAAGCTTGATATAGGAACTCCCACCACCTCACCCAGTAGGTGTTGAGGTATAATCAGAAAAGTTAATGGGTCATAAGGGCTGTGTGAATCACTGCTCTGAGAAACACATACGGATTAGGCTAGCATTGATTTACAAAAGGTAGTACTGTTTAAAGGGGACATCTGCCATTTCGCCACCTTCTTTCATAATCTCTACATACACTTGTTCTTCTAAACCATGAGAATAATTGTTTGCATCAATTCTATTCAGTTTGACCTTAGTCTAGACACAATGGCTTTTGACTGAATGTTTACATTTTCTGGTTTTATTTGTTTGGTGTTAAAATAATTAAAACCTTATTTAATAAGTTTATATTGGTTTTCTTAATGGTTTGAAGGGAAAAAAATCTCAGCCATATTGCAGACTTAGTGTTAGTCTCTGCAAACTCAACATGGCAAAGTAATCTTGTGTATTACAAAATCTTTATCTAAGAGTGGAATTGCCATTTTAAGTAACTTTTACATGGTGAAAATAATTTCTAAACTATTACTTTTTCAATCTGACTCTTGTTGTAATAGCAAAATGTTTAAAATAAACGCAGTTCTATAGCATTTTCATCTTGGTGGATATTTTCTGTCCACCTATATCTTGTAAATTTACTTTGAAACATTGGCAGTACTGAGGAGCACATTCATTAGCTTCAGCAAAACAGTGTATACATATGTACACATTGAGCACATGCAAAGATGCACAGAAAGTCTGCACCATTCATCCACATTTTGTAGTTGCACAATTCAATGTGTTTATTGTTTCTATTTTTAATCATGCCTCTATACATACTGTTGAAACAAGTAAGCAGCTGTTTGAGGACAAAGACATAGAGGGTTTTAGATAAATGTTGTAGTTCCCTCACTAGATGGTGTCAAAGTGAGAAAAGATACAGGATGAGATCGTTGGGAAAGGGATGCTCCCAAAGGCTAGAAGAGGAGGCAGATATGATAATTCTTGGGCTCTCCATCTCAAAGCGTACAAGAAATAACTGCTGGCTTGAAGGAAAAAGTGGAGACCTTAGTATTTTCAGTCTTATGCTTTTTATGACAGTATCACAGTATGTTAGGAGTTGGAAGGGACCTCGAAAGATCATCTAGTCCAACCCCCCTGCCAGAGCAGGATTCCCTAAGACTAGGTCCCAACAAAGCTTCCCTGACCAGGAATTGAACCCCAGGTCCCGGCAGTGAGCACGCTGAATCCTAACCTCTATTTATGTGGATAATTCCTCCTCAATGAGTAGTAGGGTTGAGACCAGATGTCCAACCACTACTATTTGAAATATGGCTTTTAACAGTGGATTCAGTCCAATAGAAATGAGTGGATGGATGTCCTCTTCCTTTTCAGTAAAATGAATTAGGGCTGTGATCATACTGTGTTTATAACTGAATTCTATTAAGTTCCCTTGCTTCTCTGATTTATGTTAGAATCTTACAGACTAAATTACAATAGTCCTGACAGGGTTTTTTCTGTTAATGTTACCTCAGAGCTCTGTTTCATCAGCACTTTTCTCCTTTTTTTTCTAGAGACTTTAATGATGTTTGAAATAATATTGCTTCAATAGTGAGCCTAAAGGAACAACTCTATTAGCCTCATTTCATCTTGACAACTTACCAGTGTCTTCCCCATCCATGCCACTTTTCCCATGTTCGTTGTACATAGTACAATCTCCTGTTTCATAATTATTATACTCATTCACATTTTGTGTATTTTAAACTAATTTCTCATGTTGTGCAATATCAAACTTTGTATTGAGATCTAGATGTATATTTTCTCATCTAGAAATCAACTTTTCAAGGAGAAAAGTGTTAGGGTCTTTTTATTGATATGTTTCAGTAAATTAGTGGTGAGTTTTTCACTTTCCTCCAGATCTTTAGTTATTATCTTCTGATGATTTATTCCATAGCTTTTCATGCTTGTTGCAGGAGCACTCTTTCGAGTGCTGTTCAGAAGGGCAAAGTGTGCATTATGTTTTGCCATAAGAGATACTTAGTACACCTCAGTTCTATTTCAAGATCCATTTTCTTCTTCTTACCTGAAAATTTCCTACATTAAAGTTTTATTTGTTAGAAAAATATGAGAGAATAGATTCACTATAAAAATGTGTGTATATAGGTCCTTGAAATTTTGTATGATTTGAGTGGGAAGTATTGATTTCAGAGAAGGGCTATTATTCAGAGGTACTCTTTGAAATGCAAACCTCTAAACCACAGCTGGATCAGTCCTGAATGGATTGAGTGCATCTAGTTCCTACTAGTTGCAAATATCTATAAAGTTTTGCATGCTTCGTAAAGTTTGTCTCTGAAAAATAATCCTGATTAGGATACATCCTGATTATTTTAGATTTACTTTATTAACTACTGGCTTCTAAAGAATATAGAGTATCATCAGTAAATAGGATTGTTATTTTTCCACCTTCAGGTTTTTCTAAAATCTTTTTTGACCTTAGGTAGATTGCATAACTATGCTATAGTGGGAATGTTGTGAAGTTTAAAATTGAGTTTTTGTCATGATGAGAGCTCTGCGCAGGAATTTAAAATCTCCCAGTTTGGTAAATGTGGATAAGGATTCATATTTTATTCTGAACATGTAATAAATATTTTTATTTGCAAAGAGGGAGTATGTTATTGCTTTTTATATGTACTAACGAGTAACACTTTTTTGTATTTTTATTTAGAATTTTAAATTTCTGAGAACATACTGAAAAAATCTAGTTTCTATCACTGAGAACCTTTAATGATGATTTTATTTTTTTAATAAAAGTTTTTCAATACAAAGTAAAGTGCTTTATAATGCTAACTGTCAAGTTCTGGTTCGGATATTTTGGGGTTTTTTTGTGCAGGGAGTTTTAATGTTTTAATTACTTTTGCCAAATATATCTCTTTCTGTGTGTATTCTGGCTCAAACAAAAAAAATATAGACACTTATGACAAAGTCAGATCTTTATGGAAAATATTTGCGTCTCTGAAGCAGAGATGAGAGGTATCCATGTCATAGTTTCAGACTTAACTGTAAATTCTGTTCTGAATAGATTACTTTAACTAAAGTGTGTTGGTGAATTCTTTTCATGTTATCTTAAAAGTGGTACAGATATGACTTCTTTCTCCCCAGTAAGTAAGGCCATAACTGTTAAGATCTTCTAACAATATGCTTTTGTGTTTTCTTGCTAGAGAAAACCGAGAAAGGTAGTGTGAAAGCAGGCAATCTGAAGTACAAAGAAGAACCATCAAAACTGCTGTCCGGAAACAAATTTCAAGAGCGTTATTTTGTGTTACGGGAAGGAAATTTGCTTCTTTATAAGGATATGAAGGTACCACAGACAAACTCTCTGCCAAACTCTTAAGCACTAAGTTAAGCTTTCTTTTTCGTACAAGACAAGAAAGGCAAACAGATCAACATTTCTGATGTTAAATGGCAACATCTAGATTTTGGGATTGAAATACAAGATTTTTATCTTACTATTTTCGCAGATGCATTTGTAAAAGGAGTTTCAGTTGCTCATATAGCTATTTTAGTTATGCATAAGCTTTAAAAATAAAAATAACCCCATATTTAGGAATACCTACAATTTATGCCCTGAGTAGGTTTCTTGAAAATCTACTGTAGAGAGCAATAGCAGAATTAATATAAAACTTAAGCGAGCTGCATGCGTTTAGAAATTCGAAGCAACTTACACCTATAAGTGTCATGATATATAATAACTTTCAATATACTAGCAAAATCTTCCCCTCCTTCTCAGCTACACTTCTTGGATGTATTCTCAGTCTTCCAAAGACTAGTATGGATCATTAGATATACCTCAGAATTCCACATAAGCAAATTTAGGCATATTTAATAGCATGATGATGGGTCCAGATTTAAATATTTCATGGGAGTTTTCTTTAAAGAGTGGGGTTTGGGTGTATGCAGCTTATGGTAAAGTATAAAACTAAATCATATACATTATGAACTATGTTTTCATTTTTGTCTTGATTTCTGATTTTTTTTTTTTTGCTGACTGATGGTTTTGCCAAACAAGCAAATGTAGATGTAAAGTATTTATTTAAAGACAGATCTATTGCTTAAGTAAGCTAATGCAAAAGAAATGTTGTGTCTTGTGATACTGTGGATGTCAACTTAATTAGAATGACCATAGAATGTCAAAACTAGTCTTATAATTTAGTGCTAAAACTCCAAATTGGCACATATGTGAAAATAAATAAATATACCCATAAAATCTTAATTAGTATCTTGAAGAGAGTTTATGCTAGGATTGTTTTACTACTTTATAATCTACGTTTTTTTAAGCTGTTCTGATTTATAAGACATTAAATTCCACAATTCAGATGGAGTTTTGAACAATGTTATTTTCAATGGCTTTACATTTGTTTTTTATAAAAGAAAGTGGAGATGCATTCTGTTAAGTGTTTCTCTTGCTCAAGACCAATTATCAAAGAAGTAAAAAGTTTCCATGATACTCTATGTTAAATTGCAATGTGGTGCTAATTGGCTGAAATAACATGCCATATTAACATACTGCTATTAAGAGAGAAATTCATGCACAAATGTCTTCCTCCTTAAAGCCCAATTTTGTGGGAGGTGCACCATTGTGCAAATTTAATGACTGACTCTTCCAGGTCATTGATGAAGTTGTTGAAAAGGGCAGGTCCCAGGATAGGCCTCTGCAGAGATCCTCTTGTCATAGGTCTGCAGTTAGAGCATGTCTGAATAATCTCCACCCTCTGATCATGCAACTAGATGTTTACTGATACAGATGTCCACCCATCCAGACTGTAACATCCCAACGCAAGTAGAATAATATTGTGGCAAGCAGTGTGAGAAGCCTTGAGATAAATGACATCCACTACACCCACCTCATCCACAAATCCAGTCATTTAGTTGTAGAAATCAATCACTTTGGTGATGCTGTGTGCTCCCAGGAGCACCTTCTCTTCCATGTGCTTGTAAACGTGCTCTAGGACAACTCATTCCAGAATTTCCTCAGGGACAGAAATTGAGGTGTGGCAGGCAGCTAATTCTTCAGTCATTTTGGACTTTACTGAGGATGGATACAAGTTTTGTTTTTTTTCAATTACCAGCAGTTGCCCCGATCTCTGACACTTCAAAGATAACACAGAGCAGCCTTTGAAGCGTGTTAGCCAGCAAACTCAGAACCCTCGGATGTGGCCTATCTGATGCAATGGACTTGTATGACTTAAATTCCCCTACGTCTTTCCTGACTCGATCCAGTACTCCTCTGGTGTAGTCATTCTTCTCCTTGAACCCTGGCTATTAAGTGTAGAGGCCTAGGAGACCTTCTGGCCCATACTACCATTGAATATCACATCTGTGACCACTTCTTCCTTGCCTGTGAATAGCAGATCCAGCTGTGCGTTGCCCCCTGTTGGCCCGTATAGCACTGATGTCAATAAGCTATCCCTGCCACTCTCCGGAAATCAGCTGGATTGCTTGAGTCCCACTGTGTTGCCCTTTGAGAAGACATCAAGGAGAGCAAAGCCCTCACTTTCCCATCCTCAGCCCCATATGAGTCAAGATCTGTTAACCTAAGACTTCACAGGATTGTTTAAAAATTTCATCTGCTTCTTTTTTATCCCCATAGTAGTAAATACCATGATATTGTCCATTCCATAGAAGGGCTCCTTTAACAGAGGGCAAACCCTCTCCTCATTTTCACAGCCTGTCTCTCAAAGAGCATGTGTCTATATATTACAAAACTCCAATTTTGTGCATTGTACCACTGCATCTAAGTTATTCCAATTGTATTACAGCTTTGTGACTTCACATGGACCTCAAGTTCTTAATTAGTCTGCTTCCAGTGATAATGATAGGCACACTTTGTTAATGGGAAAGAAAGAGAAAAAAATATAATGGTCTGTTAGAGAAGAGGGGTGCAGCCCATGAAAGAAGCCTCACAGTGAAGACAGTCATGTGGTATTTTGTCTTTTGCACATTCCCAATACAATAATTAGAATCTTATTTTATTTGCAGGCTAGCAAACCTGAAAAAGTGTTGCCTGTCAATTCCCTGAAGCTTTATCTTGGAGTGAAAAAGAAAATGAAGCCACCAACAAAGTAAGAAAAAAAAAAAAGTTAAACACTATGTAACAAGGTACTTGTCTCATCAAGAAGGGGGAACATAAAACACTGCAGAACAAAGAAAAGTCAAGAAGCCAATTGAAGCATGCTGAATTAAAGTACCCTCTATAATATTATTTGTTCTGTTTATATCTCTGGTTTTGTGTTCTATGTTAACTCTTCTGTGCCAGGGAATTACTTTATTGATTGGCTTTTCTTAATCTAAATTCTGTTTTCTCTTGTGGATATGCTAGCTCACTTAGATTTGTAGTATGTGTTCTGCATTTCACTAGTGGACACGCCTTCTTTGCTCAAAAAAAAAAAGAGATGAGGAAACCAACTAGTCATGTCCTTTAGTGACAGTTCCTGTTGTTCAGTAGAGGATTTTCCTTTATCAGGACTCTTGATATTTTGATGTTTCTTCTAGCTGAAGAAAACAGTACCCTTTACAAATGTCAGTGACAATGTCTCTGGAAAAGAGCAGTGAAAAATGACACCTGTTTTTCTCAGATGTTTCCAGTATTTGTTCAGTCAAAGCTGTGAGACACTGAGACAAGGTACATAGGACATTATCCTAAGGGGATTCTTAGTTGGTGTAGCCTTTAACAGAACTACTTGAACTCTTTCTTTACAGTTATCGCATGAAAATGCCCCAAAAAGGTCTGCAAATTTCAAAGCTTAGTTATGTTAGAGAAAAAATTAGTGGGCTTTATGTTGGGGTTTTTTTGTTGTTTTGTTGTGGGTCTTTTTGAGTTTTTGTATTTTTAAGCACAGAATGAGCAGGTGATTAGCTCAAAACAGGAATAAAAATACTATGTAAAAATGTATTTGCAGGTATATTCTTTCCTTGAGGTTTATTTTCAGTCTACTTTCAGAAGCAGATGTCACAAAGTCTCTCCTGGATTTCCAGAAGTGTCAGTTTTCTCCCGAGTCTTCATTGTGCACCCAATCCCTTGTTTTTTTCAGTAATTTTTAAATCTCCGTAAACTGGTGAGGGTTTGTCTGGCTTGTCGACCAGACACAGGCCTCCAGCTAGACTCCATCCCATTGACCACAAATCTCTGACTTCTGTCTTTCAACCAGTTCACAGTCCGCCTCACTACATAATCATTCCGACCACACTTCCTCAGTTTAGCTGCAAGGATGCTGTGGGAGAGTGTCAGATGCTTTACTGATATCAAGATAATTCCCACGCTATAGTGGACTCTTTGCTAGGCATGAATTTAGCAGTTTTACTTCCAGCAGCTTTCATAAAGTACAGCCACAGACAAGAGTTGTTGTTAGCCATCATCTGCTATAACCAGTTGTCCAAAACAGAATGTTCATTACTTGTGAATCGGCTGTGAGCAAATGAGTAAAATCCATCCTCAAACCCACAATTTCATTCTAGATTTGCAGTATGCATTTAAACTTTGTAATTTATTTTTTTTCTCTTCACTAAAAATCACTATATAAAGCTAATGAATCTCTGCAGTTTGAGGAATATCTCCCTGGCTACAGTTTCTTGAACTAATTTTTGAAAATTTCGTTTGTTTCAGCTGGGGACTTGCAGTATTTTCTGAAAAGCACCAGTGGTAGGTAAACATGAAACATGATTGGTTTAACTCCAGTATTTAATATTTGCTGAAATGTTCAATTTAAAAATAAGAATATTTCAAAACTAATGGACAGTTTTTGCTTGCATGTTGACTTCTTGATATGTTTTTCTTAATTATGTTTTGGTAATCTTTTGGGGTTAGGTGTTTGTCTCCCTTCTGTGGTCGTAAAGCAAATGATTTTCATAAATTTTGAATTACAGATTTTAAACCTACACACATGCTTTAAATGAAGCACATGCTTTGTCTTCAAAGTAGGATAAGCTGATAATTTGAAGTCTTTATAGTTCCCTAACTTTTTATAATAGTGTTAATAGTAAATATAGACAGCATTCATAAACAAATGTAAGCTCTGTTTGAAGTTGTATAGAAACCTATTATTTAATATGCTTAACTGCAACAGGAGTTTTTATTGGGTTTTTGTTATTTATATATTACATTCTAGGTATATATGTTTTGATGGACAAGATGCACAGATGGAGTGGATGATCAGCATTTTTACTGCACAGGTAATGTAACTTCTGCTCTTAAGAAAAATAAATCAATTCAGAAATTTGTATATGTTATGAAGATGTTATAGACAAAGTTGCAATGCCATTAAAGTTTCTGGAGTACTCAGTGTAATAAGACTGCAAAAAGATAGGTCTTAGTCTATGAAGACTGTTATTTATAATTTCATTTTCATATGAATGCTAAGTGCTTTGAGAGTAAGGGGGAAGAACATTGCATGATATATTTTTGGTTTTGTTGGGGTTTTTTGTTGTTCTTTTTCTGTTTGTTTTGGTTTTTGTCCTGCTGTGTTGCAGAGAAGCTTTCTTTAAAGAAAGACAACTTACTTCCATTGTGGTAATAAACATTTTCTGGCCATTGACTTAAATGGGTGTGAACCAGCCCTGTCGAAGAGCTGTGCCAATACAACTGTATTTTTCTGGCATCCAAGTGATCTTAGTTAATTAACACTGACTATTCATTGTTTTGGATAGGCATTTTCCTAAATTGTGTAATCATGCTACTAGATGGGAGTATGGAGGGTGTGTGTTTGAGTGCCACATAAGACATCCTTGCAAATGGAGTTTAATGTTTACATAGGAGAAAGTGAGAATAAGAGACATGGGAAGAATTCAGCCTGACAGGAGACTGGAACATAGTTTATGGTTTTAAAAGAATTTTATATTTGTGTCAGATTTTTCTTTTCATGATGTTCAAGGAATTTTGGGGAATATCACTGTAAATAAATATTGCTACATTTATGATTACTTGTGAGCTTAATATATCACATAAAGTGGGTGAGGCAGAAGACTGTTGCAATACATACCACCTAGAGGCTTTCTGAGACAGAATCTGATCTTCATAGATAGTAGTGTTAGAAGTATAATGCGTACCTTGTAAGTCTGTCTTCCAAATTTTTGTCTTATTCAGCTCTCTTAACTGAAGTAACTATTGTAGTTTCTATGGAAACAGCCACCGGTCCCGGCATACATCTCATGGGCATAGCATGAGCTGTGTCACAACAAATAGGCTCAGAGGTTATTGATATAGGCTACTTAGAAATAACTCGTACAAGCATGGTAACTGTTGAAAGTCCTTTTGATGTAAAATCACAAGAAGGGCAATCTATTAGGATTCTGATCAGGTACTATGGGATTTAGAATGTTCCTCTGACAAGATAGATAAAAAACTGAGAGAGGCTGCTCAATGTTCATGAATTTTTTTTTCCTAAGAAACCAAATCATTTCATGTGCATTTTTTTGAAGTGCTGTGAATTAATACTGTTTTTTTTAAAAAAAACATTTCAATGAATGAACATTACAATGAATTAGCAGTACTAGTGAGCTACATTGGGAGGATTTTTTTGGGTGTTGGCGGGAGGTTGTGTCGAGTTTGGTTTCTGTAAATTTTATGATTTTGCTTTGGGTTTTTGTTTGTTTTTGTTGTTGTTGTTTTTTGTTGTTTTTTTTTTTTAAATCAGCATTCTGGACATCAGTAAAGTGGTCAGTCTTTGAATTACATGAGAAATAAAGTGCTAATGATGATTATTTGCTGTATCATTCTTATTGCAATCTACTGCTTTATATATAATTTACTGTGAAAATCTCCTTGAGAATGCAATGGCTTATGTTCTGAAAGCTTACCATAAGATCTCCAACTGCTTTGTATCATTCAGCAGCAGACATTTCTAAAACAGATAACTATAAATGTCAACTGAGGTTATTTCTAGTTAGAATTTTCTAAATTGAGACCATCTTTAAGGAAGATAGCTTGACTTTTACCTTTTCTGTTATCACAGTATTTGTCAGTGGAATAGCTCACAGTATTTGTCGGTGGAATACCTTAGATTACAAATTGAGAAACACTGTTTTGAAGTGTTAAGACATTGACAATTAATGACTCAGTACAATTTGGAGGGAAATATATCTATATTACTGTGTTGCTCAGTGCTTGAACAGAATAAGACTTTATTGGTAATTAATATCAGTAAGATAGTATTTTTATCTTTTTTTTCCCCTTGTTTTCTGATAGTGTCTTCCTGTAGAGAATATAAATAGTAAAGTCTAGGTACCACTGAAATCTAGTAACAAGAGTACTTTTGATACAGACAATCAAGTTAGCCCAGAGGTTGTTAATCTTGTACTTCAAACTGGTAAATACTAAGAGGGCTTGAAAGAGAACCATTATTTCTTTCATTTCTGTGCAAAATCATCCTGAAAAATATGGCTGCAACTTGATTCTTGAGTTCTATAATAGTTTTGTACGAAATCACTTAATAGCATAGAGTTCTATTTTGAGAAATGTTACAGACACAGAAGGGGAAATCAGGCTACTTAACTGACAGGGATAGTTTCCTTAAGCTTGCTGAGAATTAAGGGAGGCATTTTCCTTAAGAAGCTTCACCTCCATAAAGATGCAAATCTATAGAACACTTATTCTAAATTCAGAATTGGGGCTTCTGATTTCTAGACTGATATTCAAAGTCAATAATGCCTGATTCTGGTGGCTTTTTAACAGTAGTGCTATTTTCACCTGCAGACCATCTGCAAATATGATCATAGCTTCACAACTGGATTTTTGAATATAGTCTTGAAGAGACTTTAAGATTTGGAAAATTGAATGCCATTAAGAAAACAAAGGACACTAAAGATCTGACACCCATGAAAATGTTTATTACATATTGGACAGTGTCACGGTTGTCCTTTAGGTTGGAAGGGATCTCTGGGGATCATTCAGTCAAATCCCTTTGTTCAAAGCAGGATCAGCTAAAGCAAGATGGTCAGGGCTGTGCACAGTCAGATTTGAATAACTAGAAACTCTTGAACCTCTCTGGGCAATTTGTTCCAGTGTTCAGCCACTCACACAGTAAAAAAAAGGGGGTTTTTATTGTTCAGACAGAATTTCTTGTTTCCCATTTATTGTGATGCTTTAGATTACTATTTTGCCAATATTTATGCAAAGCGTTCTCATATTTCATTAGAGTTCCTATGCAGTTCTGGCTTGCCAAATTTCCTTTAGAGTTGTGTTGATTTAGCTTTGTGTGGTCACCTCCAACCTATGGAAATTATTCTTCTGTAGGCCTCAGACATCCTCTTTGAGTCACAGAATCTCATGTTGAAGTTTTTTCAGGACAATACTCTCACACTACCTTGTCTTCAGAGCTATCTTTCGGATTACCATTAACATCACCAGAGGAATCTGAGCTTCAAACGTGTGCTCAGGTTTCTGCATGTCAAATTCTACATGGTCTGCTAATGAAAGTTCATTCTAGGCCTCTTGCAGAAAGAGATTTTAATATATTGAAATATTCAGTTAATGATTTTCTTTCTTCCCTTCTCTTCCCTACTATAATTTCAGAGAGCTAAAGCAAAGGGTACTACTGAAGCCAGATCTGTTTATTTGTAGGTTGTGTTTTGGAGGATTCATAATGTCAAGCCATTTCTTTTTTCGGGTAACATATGTTGTTATTGTTTATTAAGCAATGATTGTCTCCTAAATTATTAATACAGCTTTTTGAAACATTTTTTTTGAAATATTTGTTTGCAAATTAATATAATTTCATTTTATTTCAGAAATTTTTTTTGATTCTCCTGAAAGCATGCTTGTGTGGAATTTGGAATCAAGTCAGTGTCTGCATCTTGCTTGATATTTTCCATTCTTAGAAGATATTAATAGTAATATAGAGGGAAGATTTTTTGATACATTAAAATTTTATAGAGACATTTTGGTTCTGTTCATTCCATATTGTGCAGCACTTACAATGTCATTTTAAGCATCATAATGTTTTCCACCTTCTATAAGAGGAGGGCCTGGTGCTGTGCAGTAGAAAGCTTTTTCCAAGGGAGTTTTTTGTACAGAAGAATGTTGTCTATTTATAAAAATTTGACACCAAATATAAGAAATCCTTTTCGTTTTCAGCATGCAGATATATGGCCACCTGCTGGAAAAACAAGAAAGCAGTCTATAACTAAAAGTCCAAAGATCGGAGGCTTGCCACTAATTCCCATTCATCAGGAGAACACCACTCTTAAAATCAGAGGGAGTACAGAAGTAAGTGGGGTTTAATCTTGGTATACAACTTCTACCACAATGATGTACTTCTAAATAGTCCAGTAATAATGAACTCTCTAGGGCTGGGTAAATATAAAAAGTAGATGCTCCTACTATTAATGTCCTTTTTCATTGTTTTGTCATTAAAGGAACAGTTAGGACAATTTAATGTAAAAAAAAAAAAATTGTGACCTGAACTTGTGTCACCTCTGTGGCTGTTCAGTAAATCAACAGTGGGCTTTCTTTGTTGGGGGTTTTCTGAGCAATGACCATTTATTAAAAGTAAGTAGGACTTTTACCTGGAAATATAATGAATACTATTACAGTCCAATTTATCACAGTTTTATTTTAATAAGGTCCTTGAAAACAGTCCTGCATGTGTGTTCTACCATATTATTTCTTCTGTCTAAAATAACTGTACTATTTTAGTTATCTACTCTGTGAATGTAATGGAACTAACTGTGATATATTTAAGTTGTGCTATTATTAGTCTCAGAGAAGACTGAGAGGATTTAGTACAAACCTTTGTAGAGACTCAGCTGTGTCACTACATTGCATGCACTAGTGATATGTCCCAACCTTATCATATTAGCTTGAGATGAGTTTCTGGAAACCGCAGAGAGATACTAATGCCTGTGGGAAGGATTTATTCATCTGACTTCCAGCTGAGAAGAAGCAGTGGCAGAGGAGGGACTGTTCTACTTGGGAAAGAATAGTGGCAACTAATCTGAATGCAGCAGAGAATAAGTGTTGAAACAAAAGTTTGGTCCTTTGACTGTATGTTGTATTATTTGTTGAATGGTTTAGAAGAAGGAAGTTAGATAATATGGTATCTGTTATCACCATGTACAGAGACAGTGATTCTGATACAGATTGGTGAAGCTGACTCAGTTTCACAGCAAACCAAAAAGCAAAGGCAAAAGTAGTGTTTTGTCTAAAATGCAACTCCATCTTTCTTTTGTTACGCTTTCCTCAGGTATTTTTGCTTTGCTTTACCAAAGGACTATAATACAGTGTGAATGCAATTGTGGTTTTTCTATTTTCTTTAATTCTTACTTTCATTTGAACTTTCTACATCCCCAAGTAGTGTGGCCAGCAGGAGTAGGGGAGTGATCATCCCCCTGTAATTGGCACTCGTAAGGCCACACCTTGAATACTGTGTTCAGTTTTGGACCCCTCACTATGAGAAAGACATTGAGCTGCTGGAGAATGTCCAAAGAAGGGCAACAAAGCTGGTGAAGGGTCTAGAGCACAAGTCTTACGTGGAGATGCTGAGGGAACTGGGGTTGTTTGGTTCTGAAAAGAAGAGGCTCAGGGGAGACTATCTTGTTCTCTACAGCTAGAGAGTAGTAGTGACGTGGGTGTCAGTAACTTCTCCCAGGTAACTAGCAATAGGACAAGAGGAAATGGCCTCAAGTTGTGCTGGGGGATGTTCAGGTTGGATATTAGGAAAAAATTTTTCCCCACTAGAGTGGTTAAGCATTGGAACAGGCTTCTCAAGAAAGTGGTGGAGCCACCATCCTTGGAGGTGTTCAAAAAACATGTGGGCTTCATGATCTTTGAGGTCTTTGCAGCCTCTGTGGTTCTACGATTCTCTCAGAAAGCGTCTTTGCAACTCTTTGATAAATTCCTTTTACTGTTTGCATTTTTAAACTTTTTGATGAAAGTAAATCTTAGGTTTTGTCATTCAAAAAACTTCATAACCCTTATGTATGTCTCCCACTTGTCCTTTATGCAGATACAAGTGAGATCTCTTAGTACATTCTTTGAGATGGCTACAAATTCAGACATTCTAGGATAAAGGTTTTATTGGATTTTCAGCTTTGTGATTTAGAATCCCCAATACCTAAAAATTAAAAGTGCTAAAATTAATTTTTAATTATTTTTGTTGATAATGTGCTTCATATCAGGAAGGGCTCTAATGTTTTGTACATTTTAACTTGGAGGAGGTCTGCATTTAAACTTCAAAGTAGAAGCAGGCAACTATAACAGTCTCCATTATATAAAGGGCTCCTGCTATACCCAGTTTAACAGGACAACTATACTGATTTCAGAAAGGTAGTTGGTATTTTTCTTCCAAAGGATGAAAGATGCAAAATCTGTAGATATAAGACTGTTGTTCCTGACTGAATTTAATGAGTGAATAATATCTTAGTTTGCTGAGTAACAGTAACAGTGAATAACTTGGAGTGTCTTACTGTGTTTTTGGAAAAGTAATGCATGGCAATTCACATTTTTCATGTTGCATGCATATTATTACAGATAGTCCTTTTATTATGATTTTATTAATTGAACATAAATCACTGGTGGCAACCTCACTGTTTCTCGTTCATGCAGGAACATTATTTTAAATGGAAAACTACAGCTTTTTCAAATATTTGGCAGAACTGCACTCACCCCATTCATGAGTCATTAGGACACCTCCTCAGTTGCCTTCAAGGTTTTTTTACTGAATGTGTGTGCAAATGTTAAATATTAGGATGCTTCTTGCTGGCTTAGGTGATAGAAGCAGATTATAAACTGATTGCAGTTGTTACTGATGGCAATAGAATTTAAAAGTGTCTTCAGGCAAGCTAAAGTCTGCTCCATAGCACACCCCAGTGATAACCCTTGTAGTAGTATGAACTTTTGCATGCATTGTTTTTCTGAGACTGTTTGGGGTTGTTGTTGTTGGTTTTGATTTTGATATATTGTGGCCACTGGTGCTTCATTATTAAAGGGCAATTTTCATTCTTGGTGATTGCAAATAGAAATACCAGCCTCCTTAATGCTAAAAGTGATGTCAGTAAAATAACCCCTTTATATATTATATTAAAAATTGTGGTTTATATAATCCAAATGTTTGTTTCTTTTATTATTGAATAGATATTAGCTCAGGTGAAATTTCAAGAAACTGCACAAATTTAGACTTTGTTTTATAACTTAGCTGTCTATGTTGTAAGCTCATTTAATAATTATTGGGTTTTTTCCTACTCAGCAAGTAATGTGCTGCATCAACACTCATTTTTCGTAAGGGATTTGTTTGCTATCCACATGAAGAAAAAAATGTCAGTGTAAAATGTCTGATAGAAATAAGAATGGTAAATGAATTTATTGTATTGTCTGCTCAATTGGTCTGGCAGTAGGCAGATCATTCCACTTGTGGAAGAGCCCTTATAGTTCTTGAAGAAAATGAGATCTTAGCATTCTCGTTTCATGTATGACTTCTTTGTTGACTACAAGATAAAGCAAAGGGAAGCTTTGGTTCTTTTTATCTTTACTGTATTGCACTTATTCAGTGTAGCTAGATTTTTATGGAGTTATTAATGTGTAGTTATGTGCAAGTTGTCTCATGGAATATTGATACCTCACATATCTTAAAGCAAACATAAAAAATATAAAAACAATAGAGAGGAGCTAGTTTACATAAATCTACATGAGTATTCTGGTTAGGATAAGGAGTGACCTTTAGGAGCAAATCTTTTGTTCACAATTACTGTGTTTTGCTTTGTTTTGTGGAGTGGTTTTGGAGCATATGAACTTGGATTGCTTTCAGATGAAACTGAAGTTGAAGTTCTTCTGGAGGAGCATATTTAATGCACTACAGCCAAAACCAGGCCTTCTGCTAGTAGGAGAAAGCTAGTGGTAATTTGAAAGGCAACAACCATCATGTGGATGCAGGGTTCTCAGCATTTTCTTTCACTGTACAGATGTGCTCCTAAAGAGCCACATGACATGCGAATTTAGATGCAGAATTTGATTTGCCTTTCATTTCCTACAACTTAAGAACTTGAAAATAGCCCACCAATGTGGAACAGTTGCATTGCCATCAATTTGTTGTTTTATCTGACTTCCCAGTACGTTACTCTAAATTGCTAGCCAAAATTTGAAAAAGCAGACAGTATTAATAATTTTTCAGGTAATACTGAACAGCTGCTGAAAATGTTTTTGTCATCATGTAAAACTCTGTCAGGTTTTAGCTCAGTCATTGATTTATCAAAATTGCAGTGTTCTCAATTGTATTTGTTCAATTTAAGAATTCTGAGTTTTTAAGTGTATATGTATCTGCTGTAAACCATTAAAATTTAGTCTGATGTTATAGAATGAAAAATGAAATAGTGAGTGTATGAAAATGTGAATTTTTCAGAAGTATCACTAATTGAGAAAATACACTCGCTAAAAATACTAAATGATAATAACACAAATTGTGGGAATTTAAAACTATTAACTGTGCTGTCTCAGTTCTAGAGTGAAATTGATTGTTCTTTTGTGAGCAAAAATTCCAATCTAAATATTATTGAATATTGTGTGAATGTGAATGATTTTATTTCTTTCTTGTTTGCTCAGAATATAGAACTGCAATCTGGGAAACCACAATTCAGTGATCATCATGAGAATGACTTCCTGGAAGAAAGAAAAAACTTGAAAGAAAAGGCATCTATTGTAGCACAGTGTTTGGAAAGGAAGGAGGAGAAAGTACGAAATCATGCAAAAACGCATCGGAGCTTGATCTCTGTTGAGGATGTAGGTGCAGGGATGACAGACCTACCCCAAAGACCACATAAAGCACTGAAGAAAAACAAGAACAAACCAAACAAAGTGACTTTGGAATTAGATAACAAATTGCCATCAAATGTGATTCAGGAGCTAAACATAGTGCTGCAGAAGAACAGAGCACTTAATGATGAAACCTCCAGCTGATGTCCTGATATATATATATATATAGCATGTGTGTGTGTGTTTTCTGGGCAAAAGTAGTCTTTTCTGATGTTTGTAGTTTGTACAGTGCAGAGGAAATATAATTTGTTTGTATGTAGCTGTTGATTTTGTATATGTATATGCCACATGTTATAATTTAAGAATGAAATGAGAGGACTGATTATGTAAAACTCCTGAAATCTGGAAGTTTTCCTATGCAGTGCAATGACACCAAGGCTTTGTCTATTTTTTTTTTTTGCAGATTTTGTCTTATATAATACTTCTAAGCACTATCAAATCTTTTGCTCTGTTTATATTCTGTACCATCTTCTAAGTATTGGAGAGATATTTTTGGAAGGAAGCCAAGATACACACTGAAATTCATACTGTTGGCCTGCAATATTTTTAATTGTTTAACTTTGAAAGGTGTTTTTTCAATCTAAATTACTATTATAATTTAAGAATAATAGCAGCATCTGCTGCCATAAATCTGTCCTCTAGCAGAGCAACATGAGAAAGAATCAGAAGGGAGAGGAATGTAGTAGATAGGACAAAACATTAGTTCTCAAAACTGCATCTGTAGGGTATACATCTGATTATGGCATCTAAGCAATGTGAGAGAATTCTAAGGATGACAAAAAGAAGTTTTCAAAGAAACATCTAATTTAAAAGGTACTGGAAGAATAGCCTCATCTCTTGTTGCTCAACAGACCAAAGTAAATTTATAAACAGACCTTGATTAGCTCAGGGTGACAAAGGTAAGAGTTTTCTATCACTATTTGAATAGCACTTACTTGGTGCTACTAAAGTTGCTGGCATCTGATGAATATTTAATATTTGCATAAGAAATTAGTTTCCCTGAGGAAAAAATGGTCCCCACACAAGCATATCTGTTGGAAAGGTACTAACTCACACGGTTAAAAAGTGCCAGTAACTAAATGAGTGAAGAGCTTAACCCCTCCCTTTACCATGAGGACAAAGGTGAGCACTATAGTGTTTGCAGGGACTAAGAAATGCTTGTGTCTTCAACTGTGGCATGGCTCTTCCTCTTTGTGCATGGAGAGGTCCCAAGGTTGAGACAATAGCCTCACTTGCTGCATTCTGAGTATGTAGGTAGCAGTTCCTAAAGACACATGTACTACCCTGAAGCTACTTTGGGGTTTAGCCCAGAGTACCCTAAATTTAAAAATCAGAATCTGTCTTCAAAAGCAAACCTATGTGAGTAATCTGGTTTTCTTCAGTTCTTTTGTGGCTCTCGTTTTGATGTATATTTCCTTGGCATTGCCTCTGTTCCTCTCTCATTGTATATCTCAGTTTTTATTTTGTCCCATAACAGCTGGATGGGCAAAGGGGCTCTGCTGTGCCAAGGGTATTTCCAGGTGTTGCAGGCACTCTCTGCTTAAGCAGCAGGACCAACAGAGCAGGGAGCTAATGAGCTCGCACTATACCTTCGCTTCAGGGAAGGCATTAACAACAGCATCAGCTTTATTTTGCTGCTCTCCTTTATGTGATCTGATAAGCCACTCAGCCACAGATTTTCACTGGCCTTTAAAAAACTTACTGATGCTTTTAGTGTTCCTCAAGTGTGATTGGAATTGGCCAGACCTCTTAGGGTAGAAGAGAGAATTTTGAACTATTCCTTGTTTATTGGAAATTGTCTCGAATGGTATCTTAACTCCTTAAAATTTCAGAGAAAAAATCCAACCTCATCAGCATCAATGACATTTGATTTGTATTAATGGATAGTTTTGAGGATGCTTTATGTTGTAACTAAATTTCTTTCCATACAGAAGCAGAATGCTCACTTATCTCCTCTTCTATTTTTGGTAGTCACAGGTGCTGTAACATTTCTCACATCATTTACCTCTGTTCTTGATTGCATTGAGCAGCTTAATTGGAAAAAGAATTTATTTGATTGAAGAAATTAGACAAATTACTCAAATAATGTATCTGGCAACTCTGCTAGGAAGTACAGGAAAAATGAGACCAAACTCAAATATTTTATAGTTTTGTATTTATCCTTCTGGAATGCAGCACTGGCAAAGCAGGTTTAGTCTTTCATACTTTGCACTTACCATATTTGACTAGTTGTTAAATCTGAAATGAGTTTGTAGATTTTAATTTTCCCAGTGCACTATTGACTGTTTTGCTACCTTTAATTTGTAATGGAGCCTTTTTTAATCACTGAGGCCCTCGCTCAAGAAAGCATATAAGCCTGAACTTAAATTGTATTGACTAAAGCCAGTGCTTCATGTTAATAAGAACATTCTTAAATGCTTATTTGAATCAAGGCCTAATGCCATAAGGAGAAATTACTTTACTTTCTTTATCAGTCTGGACCTGAATGTACTGTTTACAATTGTACCTTTATTTGCAAATATTTTTCAGTGTTGAGTTATGGTTGCTGTATTGTTTTTCTTTTTATTAGATTCTTAAAAATGACATTCACCTCACTGCTGAAAGCCTCATGCATCATTTAAGCCCCTACACTAATGGAATAAATGGAGCAATGTAAGGGTTTTGTGCATTGAAGTGAATATGTCCATGACAAAAATGTTTTGTGGGGTGGGTTTTTTTTTTTATTGGATCTAAGGACTACACAAACATTTGTTCTATTTCAGAAGCATATCACAGACAAAGTGTTTGTATAGCTGCTTTTAAAAGACCCTAAAAAATCAAGAAGAAAAGATGTTTACTAAAATATGTTTAAATTTGGGTTTGTATGTATATATACACAATTATATTCTATATTTGTATATGTGCATACAGTTATGTGCACATCCACAGAGACACATTGAATGGTGACAGTGTTAAGCTAAGGAAAATTTACCTGAGAAAGTAGAAATTACATTTGCAATTAATTATTTCAAGTAGGTGTCAAAGTTTTGGACCATTTATCAGACATATCATTGTTGCACTACACATTTCAGACTGATTTAAGACCTGCAGAATAAATGTGTTCTGTTGCAATAACTTAATGGCTGCTGATCTTTTATTGTTCCTGAGATGTGCTGTGGGATGGTAAAGGAAGTGTAATTTCCAGTGAATAACTGGTAATGATTTGAATAAATGCTAATTCTCTAAAAGAGGTAATGGATTTTTTTCAGAAAAAAATAAATAAGTAAAAGGTTTTTTAAAAAATATTTCTGTCTGTCTTTCCTTATGAAAGCTATTGAATAACCTTTTAAGTGTTTACTCTCTGATCTACAAAGCGAACTCAAACGAGGCACAGGTTTTTTCTGTATGGTCTTATAACAATGGGAAAACTAGGACTAAAATCTCAGTAAATCTCAGGTTCATCATTACCTTGTTGGACCATCATGGATATAAAGCTTGACGTGTAAGCATTGTTTAATTGTTTTAACATAATAGCTGTTTTCTCTTTATGTGGTTATTTTTTTTTCACATTTATTAGGATAGGGGAGGAAAACATCCCAAAACATGAAGGAAAAAATTAGCCGGAGTCTCTCTTCCCCTTAGTTGAGCTGAATGTTGGCTATTATTTTGGAATTTTTCTTTGAAACAGATCTTTTTCTGTGAGGTTATTTTGGGCTACCAGTTCAAAAGAGCAGTTTGACTAATAGGTTTTATGCCTCAGCAGAGACTTACTTTAGTATGGGGTCAGTTTGACCAGCTGAGATCTACAGTGTGTTCTTGCAGATCTTACCTTTACTGTGTGACTGGGGTTGAAACAAAACTTCTGCATTATAAGGGTTTGTGAATGTTACTGAAGAATCTGTCCAGTGGGGAAAGAATATCCCCAAAGATTTCTTCAGTTAACAGGGAGGACTTGACCGTATTGATTTTTGTTTCTTCTTTGTGAAGAGCTCTGGGCTGTTGTTCCTGAAGTGAGTTGTTAGGATGCCACTGGCTCTGTCTGCTTAGAGTCACCCCTGGAGTGCCTTCCACAGTCACATATTGGAGTAGTTTCAGACTGCTCTGCAGATGCAGGTTCATCAGAGAGTAAAAGTTATGGGAATTTAGCTCACTACTATGATTCTTCTCTCTCCTGGTACAGTGCTGGCACAGTTTGTGTTGCTAGGAGTGCTGCCGGATTACCACCAGCTCCACCTCTTAAATTCCAGATTAACCAGTCTTCCCCAGTCTGCTGGGGATGGTGGTGGTGCCTGCAGGAATCAGAAGGTAAGGGGTATGTGTCTTACTGGCAGAGACGCTTTGTTATAAGCCTACCCTGTCACCTCAACTTTCTGATTTTTAAATCCTATTTTTCACTGCAAGCTGTTTCAGTGGGAGAGAATCAGTTATCAGACTGTTGTTGACATCCAAATTAGAACAACTTCAGTTGTGCCCAAATCCAAATGGAAATGTAATAAACCAAAAAAAGTACTGACTCAAGTCCCTGTTACAAGCATGGCACGTTCTAAAAAATACATTCAGTTTGGGTGACGTAAGGCAAATCTGCAGTTTCTCTCAGTTACATTAGGAGACCTGAACTATGTATATGTAGGGTAGAAGCAGATTACATTGATGGATGGAATGTATTCCAAGTTGAATTGTTTGAAAAAATACCTACTAACTTGCAGAACTGAGGCTGTTGCAGCAACATTGACTGGGAAGATTCAGGATGCTTGGATGTGGTTTATACAGTATTTACGCTTCTAATTAACAGAAATATTCTCTGTGCTGTCAAAAAAAAGTGTTTGTCAAACTTTGTGGGTTTTGAGGCTAGATTGTTCTCTACCTTTTAAAATTTTCTTCATATTTTACACTAGATTTGGATGTTGTACTGCTTTACTTGAAACTCCACTGCAAATGGGATCCATCTGCAGCTCAGCTAAGGGGAAAAACAGTTCTGCTATTTTAGTTCTTACCACTGCTATAGTTTAACTCTCTAGTTATTGTCTCTTCTGAAATTTCTTTGAGAATATTGCTGTTATTCTTTGCTTCTCATGTTTTACTAGAAATGTCAATCTGTGACGTTGAAGAGGAAAAAGGATGTGAATGTTAATGCCACAGCTGAAGTAGGCAATTGTATCTTCCTATGTACCTATAGTCTTGCAATGCAGTCCAGGTTTTGGGGATGTTTTAGTACTTGCTTAGCTTACCTGACCTTACTCGAGTGCTTCCTGCTTTTTCATTTAAGCCCTGTTCTGTGTCAGACTCTGGAACATCCTAGTCTTTGAGTTGTCTTACACTCACTTGCATTCTGCTTCTTGGCTTGATGTGGTTTTGCTCTGCTTTTTTAATTTATGACTCAACATTTCTGTTTAGACCCCATGACATCTCTTAATATTGACTTTGACTTGCTTTGCAGATGGTATACGCGTTATGGTCAAGTCCATTATATCAAGCTTGCCTTAACCTTTATCTTAAATCCTAGTAGAGATCTTCTCAGCATTTCCCTGTATAGAAAGATTTCACTGAACTGACCAAGAGAGGTTTAGATGTTGACAAATAGGTGTTACAAAGGTCTGTAACCCATAAATTTCTATTTACTCATATCTGTAAATGCCCCTGAAGGTCATTTTCATATTTACATTTGTAGGCCTCAGCAAATGAGAGAGACAAACTAAAGCAAATGTACTCTGCTTGTCTTTTAAAATTATTTTAGTTCAATGCTTTAATAATCCTATAATATGTGTTGTGCCTGGTAATAAAGAATGCAATTTCTTGCAAATTATACCTTTGGTTACATAAACAGTAAAGCCTTTTCTTGCAAAATTTAATTACCATTACTTTGTCCAGTACTGTTTAAGAACCAATAGGACTGAATAAATTGAGGTTTTATGTATGATTTTTATAACTTGTAATTTTTTGCACTATCTACATTTCCAGTATGTTCCATTTCAAAGCTAAAAATGTGTTTGCATTTGGCTAGTTTTGCTTTATATGTTTATTTAAATTACAGCATGATTGAAGTATAATTTCTTCAAATAGGCTTTAACCATTAGCTTTTAGGTTATTGTATCTTAGTAGTTTACACTTGCGTTTGCCTTTCAGTACTTAAGATTGTTTTCAGGGTGGTTTTTATCCCTGCTGTTTACTCATTCATCTTATGTATTGGAACTGTTCAAGCTCATTGGATGATAAATATCATAAACTGCATACAACAATCCCAAGGTCTTCCTATGCTGTTATAGGTTGAACATTTTTCATGTGAGGATCCTTACAGGCTTGTCTTCTAGAGGAAACCAGGTTTCATGGAGGATTATACAATTTCCAGGTAGGAGAATATGTCTTGGAGACTTGGTTAAATTGCTGAGTGAAACAACAATACATTTTATTCATATCCTGGACATTGGTGGTTTAGGTCCATTTCTGTCACTTTTTAATCTTATGTAGCACAGCTTAGACAGGTAAGTGAGTTTTGAAAATGTTGGCATAGGATCTGTTCTAAAAACTAGTGAACAGAAAAATAAATTTAAAATATCTGTAAAATAGTAACAAAACCCACCATTAGCATAAGAAAGTATATATATAAAAAATAAATAAATTTAGATTCTTGTTTGTTGTGTTTTTACTCCCAGCTTTTAAAGAAGTTCTCACTAGTTTGAACTTTCTGTGAATTATCAATTTTGGTTACTGAGTTTTATTTAGAAAACTTATCTTCCAAGACTTAAACACTGAGAGAGAGAAGTTACCAAATGTAAAATATTTTTAAAAGACCTTTTATAAAGGTGTGCTTTCTTACTAACTAGCTGCATCATAGCAGCATTAACTTCTTTAGTTCCCTACGAATAATAGTTCTGGGGTAAATACATATCTTGTGATAACTATTCGTCTTTTTTAATGTCAGTCATGAAAAGTAAAAAACTTTCCTGTATATGACTGAATTAATAAAAAATACAAATTTAGGATATTTACTGTTTACTATCGAGTTTGTTAAAGCAACCTGACAACATTAGGCAAAATATTGCTATTGAAATTTAACAGCCATGACTGTGTTGTTTACTTAAATAATAGAGCCTGGGTTTGTTGTGGCCAATGATGACGGAGCAGTTACAGGGAATCTGACGTTTCTGCACTTAGCAGTTAATTTATCTCTGGTTGAGTCTCTTATGGCATCTTCTGTTTCTCCAAACTCCTTGGTTTCAAAAAAAGACATTAGTTTTGAATTCCAAATGTACAGCCAGAGATTCATCTTGATAACGCTATTGAAAAACAGCCCACAAAAACTGACCCTTCTCCTTTATGGGTTTGCATAAGCTTCCTCTAATAAATGAATTTTGAGAGGCATACGACAAAACAGAGGGATTGCACCGATGCTGAGATACAAATGGATTCTACAATAGTCTATTTGCCCTAAAATAGCTCCTTTTCTATCATCTGGGTTAGGGTGGTCAAGCAATCATTGCAAATGGCTTGAGTCAAGGTCAGAAGTCATTGGCCAGAAATTGTTACCTATGTTTTGCTGGGGATTTCAAAGATTAATGTTCTGTGCATGGTTTCACCATCTTTTTTATTTCAATTGTCATAAGGAAGACCTCAAATGTAGCTCAAAGAAGGGGAATTTAGGAGTTTCTCTGATTCCTTTCTAGCTTGTGGTTGCTGTAGCACAGAGTTATGCTTTTTTGGTATGCATCTAGTCTTGCATTATTTACTGGTTGCTGCTAATTACTTCTCTGCTGTAGCTTTTGGAAATTTCATTTTTAGGATTAAACTGGTCTGCAAAGTTCTACAATTTGTGTGGCATGTCTAGAATACATAACTAGGACAAGAAGGGTGAAAACCCCTGCTATGTAAAGAACAAAAAGGTTTTCCACCTTGGAGCATATTCTCTGGCCTGTACCAGGATTTGCTCTCCTTGAAGGTATCAAAAAGCACATTTTATTTGTAAATGATCTTTGTTAGAATTTATTGTCACACTGGTCTTTTTAGTGAAGACTAAAATCTGTAGCCGAAGAACCTAATTTCTTTCCCTGGTATTCTGATTTCTTTCCTGAAATGAGTGGCCACACTTTAAATGAAAAAAGTTTATAGTCAGACTTTAGTTAACTGTAGCAGTGTTACGGTTTGCCCTAAACATTTACAGATGAAGGTGGTGTGTCTCTTAAAAGTGGTTTTAGAATAAGGTGATCAACTGGTTTCACAGCAATAAAAGTTCCCCAGGAAGTCACATCTGTGTCTTCATGAAAAGAATAAGGTCATTTTACTCTCATCTACAATTTAGTTCAGGCCCCCAAAGGTTAATGTCCAGTACATTAGGCATGTTATAATTGAAATGTTGAGAAACAAATTAAAATGTTAATGAACTGTCTTCCCTTTGGAAGTAAACTCTAGGTCTCTTATTACCAGCACTGCCAGCATTCTTGATCTTATTGTCTAATCGACACTTAATGGCTCTCTCTTGGTGTCTCTAATTTTACATAATTAATGTGCATGTAACATGAACCTTGTAAATACTGTGTGCTCATATACCACACGCTGAATAATGTAAGCAAGTTATTATAAGTTGCTTGTGTTTGCCCCTTGTAGTTTCTTGATCTGAGAACTTTGCATTAGCATGGAGCTGTGAAGGAGAAATGTGCCAGGCAGCTCACCTTGCTGAAGCATATAACTCAGAAACAATGAAATCATTCTAAAGGGCAAAAAATCAACTAGATTCTTTTTGTTTTGGTTTGGTTTTTTTATACCAAAACAATCTAGTGAATAATAAATTGCACAATTTTCTACCGATATGTATTATGTGTTACAAATATACTTCTCTAGTTTTAACAGCTAAATGTCTTCCAGGTGGCCTTCATGGCTACTTTTCAAGGGGAAACTTGTCCAAGATTTAAGTAATACCTAATGAAATTATGAGGTATAAGATATAAGATTAGAAATAATGAAAAGTTTTCTAGCTTATTGAAATTATATTGAGGGACTCTACCAAGAGGAAATAATCTTTTCAGTTTTAAGTATGGGCTGAGTTTCCAGAAAATGAATTATCAGGTCACTAAACAGAAATGTGAATCAAAAATTTCTTTTTCAACTTTCCTGCCAGTCTTTACTCTGCAGCACAGAATGTTAGCTTAAAACTATTGTATTTGATAACTCTGACTAAAGAAATAAAGATTTTCTCGACTTTTAATTTTGCTACTATTATTTTCTGTTTAAACCTGCTCTCCTTCTAAGCTTTAGTGAGTTTAAAAAACTTTCAATGAGACAAGACAGGAAGGTTCAGCCCTTGCAGAAAATAGATACTGTAACAATGTTGCCTTTTAACAATCATGTTTTTAATAAGGTCCTTTGCAGCTGCTGTTTGTAGTATACAGTCTCCTTCATGGAAATCAGATTGAGTCTTCGTTTTTTTCTCACTGAAGTTAGAAAGGGGTTGCTCATCAGAATTCTGTAATAGTTTTCTTTTTCCATCTCTTCATTTATCACCTGCCATTGGAAATTACATGAAGGTTGAGCTAGGTCCATGCAAAAATCAGGCAGCTAGGATGCCTCATTTTTATGAGTTTTTCCACACTGTTTCAAATTTTTTTTTTTTTTTTAAATAGAGGGGAAAAAAATATGGATTAAACATAATAAAAAAAATCTTATGGTGTCCAGAGTACAGCAAAGCTGTCTGTAAGCGTAAGTAAATGGCCATCTGCTATTATACATATATTATAAAATTGAAGAAAATAGTTGTCTACCAGACTGGTGACACAGACTTTTGTGCTTGTGCATGCACATTTGTGAGTGGAAGCATTTAGTCACTGCAGTTCCTTTCACAGGTCATCAAGTATCTCTCCAATGCTAGTGCCTCTTCTGCTGCTGTTAGTTGGTATGTGAGTGTGTATTCAATATATTTTAAAGGCGCCGTCATGACCTTGTGGTTAACCTGATGGTATGTTTACTCTCCAGGCCAAGTGTATTGCATTACTGCAGACTGCCAACCTGATCTTCAGTACTGGCTCCATTTTCCCCTTTCTCCAGGCTCCACCTTGTTTTTTAGGAATACAGGGAGAGAGGTCTCTGCCCTCCCACTGACTCATTTCTTCTGTCAGAGCAAATTAGGACCTCTCTATTCTAATCAGTGTGGGAAGTGGTCACCCAGCTGAGTCACTACAACATCGGTGGGAACATTATGGGGGACAAATATTATCCAGTGTTATTTTTAAAGCAATAATGCAGGGATGAGTTACAAGTGCATTCAGTGTCTTTTCATAGTATGCTGGATTTGTTCAACATACTGTGAGTCAGGGACAGAGCTCTTGACACATCTCATGTTTTTAGTCCCATAGCAATTTTTGTTGACTTAGAGTGAGAGCAAGATAGGAAAACTGTTAACCGTCATTAAGGTATTATTTTGTTATTAAGAACATGAGAATTATTTAGGAGATCTATTTAGTTCAAATCAAATCCCTTACCTCCACCCACACCCCTGCCCCGAATTTGCCTACCTGCAAAAAGCAATGCCTGTTTGTGAAACACTTCAAAAGACATTTTGTTCTACAGAAATTTCGTCTCAATTCTCCCTGAGTGTTAGGTCCTGTCTTAAAAAGTTAGAATCATCAATGAGTTAGTGTTTGAACACAATTATTTCAGAATTTTCTGAATTATAATTTAATATTTAAAGTTTAATGAAAAAATATTTAAGTAATTTGCTAAAAATTTGCATTTTCAAGGTGTTTTCTTCAAACAGGTAATTCGGCACAGCACAGACCTTAAGCCTGAATTAAAGTCTAACATTATTCACCTTTACCAAAATAATATTTTGTTACAGAGGTAAGTGTTAAATCATTTCATGTTCACCAAAAATCTCCTTTGTATCTTAAATTACAGAAAATTACACCAGCATCCTATTAAAATCAGTTCAAGAGACAAATTAAATGGAATTTCTAGATAAACTTTTTACTTCATCCCAGCAATGCAATATCACCAGCACCTGGTGATAATGTGTTTCAAGATGGAAAGTTGATACCTGAATTTCTTTTTTTTCTGTATTATAGTTACCCTAGGGCACTTCCATCCTGTCTGGTGCCTTACAGCTGCCTAATACAGGCAAGGTCTGAACAATCTAGATAGGAAAAAAACAAATCCCAACCAAACAAAAAAAACCCCACAGCAGGGAAAAATAATAATGACCTAGCCTTTGGAAGGCTTTAAAGAGAAGGACTGAAGCTGATGCATATTGCTATATGTGCTTATCTGACAAATCTTTTCTTCTTTGACTGCAACTTCCTAACCTTAAAGGAAGGCTTATGTAAAATTATGAAAGGCTGTTTGCACTGTATGCAGTTACTGTCATGAATCAATTGATTTTATAGGGAAGAGGTTTTTTTAAATTAATTTTCTCAGCTTTGTGTTGCTGAAGGAGTTCAGGGTAATTGAGACACTTGGAAATTTAGATTTTCAACCAGTTCCTCTCTTTTATAATGAATGTCCTGGTTTTAACTCCAGCTAAAAATGATTTTCTAGACTTCTAATACAGGCAATCTGCTCCTGCAGAGCAGCAGATAGTTTTATTTCCTAGACTTCTCTGCTGTAATATAAACAATAACAAATGCAGATGAGTGCAGGTTACCTGCTGCTAATATGAACAATGTGGAGTTTATCCATTTTCCACAGCTAATCTGGACACTAAACAGACTTAATATTTTCTGTACTGCAGTACAGTATTAGAAGTACTGCACTAGCATTGTAAGTAAAGGCCTTTCCCAGCTAATGAATTTCTCTGGCACAGAAAGGGTTAATGGTGAGATGATTCTGTCAGACTTTAAACTAAGGGAGTTGCAACTGTTACAAAACCAAGCAATATTATCCTCCTCCCTCCCCTCTTGACTATGTCAGTAAGTACAGCAAGTATAAAAATAGTGTAATATTCTATAATGTTAACGTTGATAACACAGATGATTAAAATATTTCAGAAAAAATACTCCTAGTCTTACTCTTTGATATTAACAGCATATTACCTCACCTGTAATCTCATCATCCCACATACACTGTGAAATAGTCCTTAAGTGGTGAGGTGGTCTACAAATGTCTAGAAATTGTGGTGCATAAAATATTTTCAGGTAATTCTAGTGCAGCTGTTTGCAGTTTTCCAGTTACAGATTGCAATGTGCATTCAGGCTGTAGTCATGTATAATACATGACAGGTTTAACATTTGTATTTTAGTAAGTCTTATATACAAAGAGGTTTTAATCTACTTTTACTTTATAAATAATGAACAAAGGTGAGATAATGATGTCCTACTATGACTGTACTGACAAAGGTGACTCATCAATCCCAACTCAGCTCAGTAGAAAATAGCATCTTGGATATCTTCACAGTCAAAGAGAAACATTGCACTGTGTACAGTCTTTCTGCACACTTCCATTTTAATTTTACTTTCAATACAAATTAAAAAATACTCTTTTTTTGGCAAATGAACAGTTTTGCCTTGTTAATGTTGAGTGGAAAAGAGGAAAACCAGCTATTGACAAGTGAAGATACATATCCCACCATATGGATTCTAATGTTTTAATTATATTGTTCTCTTCCTTTTTATGGCAACTTTTAGTGATAATAATTTTTCAACTAATTAAAGACCAGCTGCTACTTAGCAAGCTAGGCACCCAATTAGGAATCCAGAACCTGGTAAACAACCTTTACTGCCAGCCAGCTAGTTGAATCACCTCCTGTCACTGGCACAGAAGTATTTTTGTAGTTGTTTTATAAATGCACATTTTGGTCATTTTGACTGGCTCTACTGAATGCTTTTCCTTGAGACTAGCACAAGAATCCAATGTCAGGTTCTCTTATTTTTTTTTCAGGACAGCCTGCAAGAACTTGTGATTTTCTACCCTTTTTTTAAAAAAAGTTTAGTAGCATTTAAAAGTCTTTTTCAGAAAAAAGCTTTACTGAGCAGAAAAACAGATGTATTTTCTGGATGCAGAAAACTGTTTGCCTACAGCAACTTCCTGCTACTTAATGATATTTACAGAAATTATGTTGTTATTTCAGATTCAAAACTAGTTTTTCCATACACTGTACACTCCATATGAATGTGGCCCATGTTTATTCTGTCTAGTGTTGTGGAGTAAATAAATAATCCATATATGTATTATCTTGACTTTGTTTCTAAAAAGTAATCATCACAGAACTCTTTAGAACCAGCAGCCATGAAAAAGAAATCTGTGAAAATTGTCCTGACTGTTTTTGTTCACTGATCACTCTGAAATACACATTTAGTTATGAATTTACTGGCAGAGACAAAGGAGAAAGGGAAGGAAATGTATAAATGACAGAATCTTTTAAGTTAGCCAAAGCTAGAAAAATCTCAGAGTAAAGTTCAGATACACATTTTTGCATAAATGTGAAGTGATTCATACTGAAAGGAATAGTTTGAATGGTTCATGTGTATTGCAGCAAGCCACCTTTTAGGCCACTCAGGAAACAGATTTGGTGCTGTAATAAGAATAGTAAGCTTCTATTTAATATACAACCTTGCTCAAAAAGACAAAAAAAAGGAATCCTTAACATTGCTAAGGGAAGAGTACAAGCATTTTACAAGCTATCTAGGTTAAAAAGAAAGTGAAGGGAGGCATAAACCAAAAAGAGATTTTCCATAGACTTGTTGTATGAAGATTTATATCTCATAATTTTAGTGATGAAAAATTAGTCATGTTTTCACAGCAGGCTGGCTGCTCCAGGTGTTACAGTATCTTATACAAATAATAGGCAGCTCCTGTGGCAGCCTCTCCTTTTTTGCCTTTGTTCTGGCTTTGCAAGTCTGTCAGCACAGGAGAAGAAAGGTAAGCTTCATTCCTATGGAATTTCAATAGAAATACAACACAGTGCATTTTGGAATTATTAAAAAAAAACCCGAAAACAACAAGGCAAAATAAAACAAGCCAGAAAAATAAACAACCCACTCAGTTTTACCTTGTTCTTAGCAACACGAGAACTCTGCCAGAAGGAATGGTTCAGATGAAGATTTTAGGATGCTTTTATGGACTATGAAAACACCAATTTGTTTTCAAAAGAAAGAGAGAATTGAGTTACTTTGGAGAACAATATAGATACTCTTCAGTGGTTTTGCTGGAAATGTAGATTCTAGTGGCAGTATTAAGAAACGTCATGAATTTGCAGGGTCAGTGATAGAAAACAGTTACATGTATGAGATAGGTAAGTGTCTCAGGCTCCAATTTTCAGCTAAATGCCGTTCTCATTGCTGATTACCATCATCTTACACGACACTTTACATCCATTCCTTCCTCCTAAGTTCGGTTAAGATTCAAGATCATCTGCTGTAACATTTCCTCTCTGCTCCTGCTACATGTCAATGGTTAATTTTGCATTGCTTTACCCACCTTTTATGCTAGTCTTGATCTAAGTGCAAGCAGAATAACTCCATTTCTGTTTCTCAGAAACCACCTGGAACCAAGGAGTCTCTTTTGCTGTGTGTGAGAACTAGGTTATCAGCACCCTGCAGCAATCCATTCCCTGTTCTTTATGCTGACCAAGCTTATAGGTATTTTAGCCCACGTCTCTGCTGAAAGCCCAAAATTTTATTCTGCTGCTGAGTTTTCTTGAAACCTTGTTCAGTAACCACAGAATGAAGAAAAACAAACAAACAAATGTTGTTGAAAACTGGTATTGAGAGGATAGTTTTCCCTTTGTGATTAGTTGTCTCCATGAATCTGGGCTAGCAGGGATGGTGATATTAATGATGAAACATAACCCCAGCATTACACTAACTTCATGAAGTTGCACTGAAAATGATCTCCTAGTTGGAAGGTGTATTTCTCATAGGGTTAGATTAAAACTGAAATGAAGGTATATTTGTCAGAGGGGGGTTTGAGGCTTCTTAAAAGTATTTTGACAGCATTCTTCTTTGACATTCTTTTAGTCCAAATAAAAGTAATCTGATCTTTTGCAAGATGTTCATAGCATTAGTGGTACTGAGTATTGTGAATGCTAAGCAGCTGTTTTGCAAAGTTAAATAACTTGGCCATTTCCCAATGTTTATTTTTTTGTCTGAAGTATTGATGAGCTTAGTGTACTTTATGGGTAGTCTGCCAGTAACACTTTATTTTGTTCCTTTTCTTTTCCTTCTGTTAAGCCTAATGAAAATAGTTTAAAACAGTATCCAAGTTACATGCTTTCACTTTGAATAGGTGGAAAAAGAACATATAAGCATTAGATATTTCAGTATATTGTTCACTTATTTTATTACAAATAAAATGATCTATCTTTCGTTTTTTCTTGTCTATCCAAAGTGACCATATAAGACTGAGTGCATTGTTTTGCCTCTGACAGTATTTAATTCTTTAATTTTGTCTATGGGTAGCCTTTCTGTGTAGGAGTAGAATTTATTTTTATTATTAGTTTCATTGTGGCTTTACCCAGAAATGTCAGTCTTAGTATTCTAGAATATGTGCAAATACATGACATGGGGGTGGGAGGTGATGATAGTGTTGGAAGAACAAACAGTAATGTATACTGAAAGGTGAATTCAGCATTGCAGAAATGATAAAGTTGCTCTTTAATAGATGGGAAAAGTGTCAAGTCAAATGCAGTCACTTACTGATATTTAGACAGCTAATTCTTATTGATTTTTAAATACCTCTAACATGAGGCTGTAGCACTAGAAGGGGCTTTCTACTTCACTATGTCCAGCCTCCTATAATTAGTCTAGGGGGCACCCCACAAAATAACAACAACATCAAGAAAACAAACAAAACCCCATACCACCACCAAAAACCTCCAAAATCCAAACCAAAACAGCTTGTCTTGCACTCGCACTAGAGGTCACGCATTGGTCGTTCTCTATGGTAAACCAAAGACTAGTGCTGCTTAAACAAAAGTAGCATTTTAATGGGAACAGGGAAGAAAAGAGAAAATGAAATGTGTTGCCAATTGATCACATACTGAGCTGACTGTGGGAAGTATTATCTACCATGTCTGGCCAAGAGATAGCTATAGACAATCTCTAGTGTTTCATGAGACATTTTTCTCTTGGAAGAAAGAGAGAAGAGAAAAGGAATCCTCCTACAATGCAAGCAGTTATCTTCTGGCATTACAGAGAAAAGAGATTCATCCTCATGCTTCAAAAACAAATGAGACAACAAATCTTTCCTTGGCTGATTTCAGCCTTTCCCCCATCCTTTTAAATATGCACGCATAGGGATTTACATCTGTGTGCAGATTAGTGTGGAAGACAGGTTTGTGGTCAAACTGCAAGTACAACTTTTACAGCTTTGGTTTTGCTTTCCTAGCTGATAGAAATCATTATATAAATTATACAAACTGCATTTCATTTGGGGGGGGGTGACGGGACACCAAACCAATCACCAAAAACAAAACCTAAACCAAAACTGTTTGTCCACACAGTTGCCTTAATTTCTTTTTCAATATCTTCTCTACTTTTTTGTTTGGTGGGGTAAGTACACAAGTACCTTTATTCATTATTTTTTCTAGAAGAGATCAGGGATTACCATCCTGCAACAGGTAAGGAAGATTCTGTAAATGTATCACAAGTTCTCAATTTTTTTCTTGAAGGCACCAGGAGAAAAGGAGGCTGAGGCAAAATGTTCTCTCTCTATATAACTATCTGAAAGGTGGTAGTAGTGAGGTGAGGGTTGGTCTATTCTGCAGGGTAACAAGTGACAGGATGAGAGGACATAGCCTCAAGTTGTGCCAGGGGGGGTTTAGATTGGATATTAGGAAAAATTTCCTTGACAAAAGGGTTGTCAAGCTCTGGAACAGGCTGGCCAGGGAAGTGTTGGAATCACCATCCCTGGAAGTATTTAGAAGATCATAGATATGGTGCTTTAGAGGTATGGTTTAGCAATGGACTTGGCTGTGCTAGGTTAATGGTTGGACTTGATAACCTTAAAGATCTTTTCCAACCTAAATGATTCTATAATTCTAGGCTATAAAATTGGCTTTGGACCCTCAGAGAGGACTTTTGAAAGTATCAGTTGTTTAGACCTAATGCTTGCTGCTTTTTCTTTACTTAGTGAATGCTTCACTAGAAAATGCCTTTTTAGGAACTATTCTTGAAGGATCTCTTAACCTAAGCTTCAATTTGGGTATACCAGCTCTGGGCAGGTAAGCTCCCTTTCTTTCTGCCAGAACTCGAAAGTGTGTTTGGAAGATGTACAATATTGTTCCTTTCCTCAAGTATTAAGTATTGCTATTATTTCCAAGACTGAAATATCTACACATATTTTAGGCATCTCAGGTTGGATAATGTAATTTTCATTCTTACCAAGGGGAACAAAGCTCAGTCAGCCATCAAGACACTATGGTACATCTCCCAGAATTAGAATAACCTGCAAGTGTTTTAAGATAAAAGAACAAAAATCATAACGTATAGCTAGGAATTCAAGGAGGACCCTCGAATATCTTTATTGCTTTTATACTGTTACTTTATTTTCATAATTTATTTTTCCAAAGGAGAAAAGTATATTTGATTTTCTTATGATAATAGTGACTGAATAAATTAATCTTTGATTTTTTAATAATAAAAAATAATGCTTTCTTTTAAATTTCAAATAAAATTTTATATTCTACTTTTCTAAAGAAACCCAAAACCCACAAAACCTCTAAAGATTGTTAGAATCTTTAGAAAAATAAAAGAAACATAGTCTACCCAGAAAATTATTCTCCTGTTCTGAAGTATATCTGTTCCAGAAAAATTGAAGGGAAAGAAGTTTTAACTTCAGGCTTGGTGGAAAGTCAACATTTGCATTTTAATAGGAATATTTTAGCAAGTATTCTTCCATTTATGTGCATTTTGATATGAATGGAATGAAGCTGTAAAAAGAGCTATTGGTTCCTGGAATTTGTAAAGGTGTCATATATTTGTGATTCCTCTTCCATATAGCAGTGGTACTGGTTCATACTTGGTGTAAAGCAAAGAAACCTCCAAGCAAATTATTAAACAGCAACCAAAATATTCTTCTGCTTTGACATGTATTATTCAGGAAAAATTACCTCTTTTTAGTTGTTGCTCTTTTAACAGACACAAGTGACAAGTGTTTAGTACATCTGTTGAACTGACAATGGAGCTTTGTCACTGTGATGACAAATGAAAAAGGATTGGATTAATTTAAAGAGATTTACATTTTGCTTTTTCTGTCTCGTCTCCACAAGACTGATGAATTAGAAATAATAATTCCTTCTGAAGCCACCATTGTAGAATGAGTTAGAAAAATTCCACTCACTGAAATATATATCATATTTCTGGCAGGTAAACCCAAAGAAAGTTCCTTCTGTTATTAACTAAACTCACAGGAGAGAACAGGGTTTGTAAGATGTATGGCCTTATTACATTGCTGGAGCACAGGAACCCTGTTCTGCTGTTGAGTGCAATACTTTCACCATTTTTTTAACTCTGATATGCTCTGTCACATTTAGTGGTGGAAGACTTGATGTTTTGTTTGGTGTAAGGTTCCTCACATTTTCATGTTTTTAGAATGATATAGAGGGATATAATGTCAGTTTCTTACAAAGTACACTAAGCAGTGGCAAAGTGATTCACTCGTTTTAACCATTGCTTTTCGTGTGCTATGTATTGACTGGTTTATAGTCTGGATTTAAAGCAGTATCATTCTTCTGCAGAATTAACTGTTACACAAGCTTTGTTGTAATGTGAATGTCTGATGGATCACTTCCTAAACACTCAGATAACACTAAAAGATCAACATAACAACTGAAAAGTGAGTTATAGAACACAGGATCTGAAGAGAGAGGAGGAGGAAAGTATTTCAGAAGCATAAAGTTGTCACTGAAACAAAATGACAACAAAGGCTTGTGGAAATAAAACTGGCAGTTTTCAAATGTCCTGATAACTGTAAAATATCTTCAATTGCTTCCCAACGATGGTCAGATGTGACAGAGCAGTTTAACAAGAATCAGAAATTTTCACCTGCTGTCTTTACTCTTTGAGTTAAATTCTATCTGCAAAACCCCACACACTTACCAGCCATTAGGGCAACACACTGGTCTAAAAATGAATAGGAAGGTCAACTATGCTTCAGCAATACAGATATAACTGACTCCTGTTTCAAGTTCTCTGACACATTTGCACTTTTATCTATAGTATGTTTTTGTCAAATAGCATTTTTATCTCTTATTGCAGTGCAGTTGGTCTTTTGACAATACGCAGTAATTGCACAGCTGGCTCCCCACATTATTGTGCTTGGTAAAAATATACAAAACCACAGCCTTGGTTGGGTATGAGTTGCGCTGCTGACTGACAACCTCAAAAGCACAACACGCAGTAAGCACATCTAGACAGCGCAGGAAATAGTTGAAGAGTTGTGACCCTATTACTTATCCTTAAAAGGTTATTATTCTCTTACAGTGTTTTTCTTCTGAGTTTCTTTTTTTCATTTTGTTATTATTTGATGCCACCATTTTTGCCTTTCTTATTAAATATTTCCATGCTAATTTATGTCCTTTTCATTAAAATTTTCTCCTCATTTTTTTCCCCCTTCTTTTCTGACTCCTTCTGAATATACACCTAAACTTCAGCCTCTAATGACATTGTCTTAAAAGCAAAATCTGAGATCTACTTGCTTGTGTAAGGAACAGTGGAAGCGTCCTGCTCCAGGACAGAGTTTTAAGCTGTGATTTCAAGGTCTTTCTTGAGCCCTAAATCAACAGCATCAAGCAAGGCAGTATTTCACACATAACCCCATCTTTTTTTTGGCTGGCTGGTTTGGTTTCTCTGTACTGTCCAGTGACTTAAATTATGAGCCTTATTGGATGTATTTCCTTAGGTTCCCAAAAATCATAGCTTTTCAGCCCTGCTTTACTCTTTCCCAACACTGACTCACTGTTGTCAGTGTGCAGTGGGAATTGGTATTTCAGACTTAAGCTTTAAAGGAATTGATATGTACTCTGGCATACAAATGCTTTGGTGTTTGTGGTAGGGAGGAAAGGTTAAGTACCAGTGTGCTGATGAAAACTAGGAATCGGTTTTGTTTTCCTGTGAGGTGTATGCCAATTTGCATGTGTGTAGTAACCTGTATGGTATGTATCAGTCACGTAAGCAGAACACCATACTGAGACAATGGAGGTGTTATCTGTGATTCTCTTAAGAACCAGTTAAATAATTTGCTTCATCTGTACCTACCAATGTTCAGAGATGAGAGGCAACTGAAATCTGAATGTAGTCTTTTTGGATGAAACCCTGGTTCTACTGAAGCTGGTTGAAGTTTATGCATTGACCTAACCAGGGGCCTGCTTTTCACTTCTGCTTTATATGTGTCCAGCAATTGCAAGGTGAAATACTTTAAAAAGTAGTTGCGGTCTAATGTGTGACAACAGGAAGTGTACTGTATTTTCTGCAGCTGCAACAAACCACAATAGAAATTTAGTGTGAAAGGACTAAATCAGAAGGATAAGTTAATGAATGCAGCATGTGTGGTAGCTGTGCAATATGATGATGTATTCTGCATCAATGTGTGGTATGAACAAAGGCCACAGAGAGCTCTTTTTTAATTGCTTCTTCAGCTATATCATACGGAAATAGGTAAGAATTAAGATGATGTCTTTATAGGGCTTTACTGAAGCATTTTAAGTATCCACATGAAGTGCATGGCAAAGAAGTTGGCCAGCAATATTGAATGTTGATAATGAGAAAATTGAATTAAACAGAGTTCATTAAAACAATAGTACATTTGCAATTTTATATAATATATATACTCCCATACATACATGCAAGCATATATCCATAGGTAGTACACATAGATACATACACACATACATAACCCCAAAATCCCCAAACCTCTTATTGTGCAAAAAAACCTTACTTAGTAATTCTAAATCTCACAGTTCTTTAAGCAGGATAGCCTTAATCTGGAGCAAAGGTTTGTTTTTTTTTCTCTTCAGCTTTTTGAAAGCAAGACAATTGTTTCAAGCATGGACATTTGAGGCAACCAAGAAGGCAAGGGGAAAGAAATTTACTGTTTTATTTTCAAGAGAGTGATGTGAATAGTGCAGGGACTGTATACTTCAGTGAGGTATTTCCCCCCTCTACAGGCCATTACATTGTCAAAATATGACACTGACTTATATTAAGCTTATGATCCAATGCAACTTCCCCATCCTTTCCCATAGAACGGAGTTTTGGCTTGTCATTTCCCACTTCAGTGTGAAAGATTTAAAAACATAGGCAGGATAGGACAGAGCAGAACATTAACTCTCTCAAAATACCAACACAGCTACTGCAAAATAACAAAGAAAAATCTATTACTTTCATTTATGACATAACAAGAAATACTGGGCTAAATTGAAGCATCTTTGATTTAGGTGCCACTACACGTTTCCTGAGGAGTTTATGGAGTCTCTGTGTACATGTTTAACATGGTCTGTCAGGAATGAAGTAGCCCAGGATGATCCTGCATTGAAGAGACACTAGGTTATCTTTCCAGCTCTATTCTGGTGCTATGTATGGACATAATGCTGTTATATGTCATGGTCTAAAGATGAATGGAGGGCTTCAGTGGTACTCAAATCCAAAACAAAGCATACCTATAGCATGTAGTAAAAGAAAAAAATGCCTATTATTTACTTGTACTTTTGGCTCATTTCCATATTCTTTTTAACACCTCAAAAGAAGGAGGTAAAGAAAGAAAACTGCCAAAGGAAACATTCAGCTTTAGGTATAGAACACCAGCAAAAAAAGATGTATAATAAAATAAATTTATAAACCCAATGTATTTTGTAATTTTACAATAAGTAGTGTGTTATTTTCTTCTGTATTTAAAAATATTCCATTAATAAATTTTACACATAATTAATGAGGTAAAATTTGTTTGTGAACATTTTTCTACTATTCAAACGTCCAGAGTTTCTGGCTTGCTTTGATGGGGTTTGTAGGTCATGTATTTTCTTTTGTTTTGAATTAGATAGCTTAACTTTGAGAGTCAGCATAATTTTCCTGCCATTCATGGCATTTTTCATGCAATTTTCAGCACAATATTCATGACAAAGCCCAGATTTGTTCCTCTCAATGACTTTCATTTACGTGTAAAATTTCCTGTCCTTAGCTACTACTGCTGTGAACTTGAGCATATATGCCAAGGTTAAAGGACATCTTATATTTATTTCAGTAAAATTTTGTAGGAAAATTCTTCATATGTCTTGGTTTTGTTTGTTTGGTTTTTTGTTTTCTCTTTTTGCTGAATTTTACTGTACTTGAAACTATTGAACTTGGATTTCAGTTGGAAGAAAATGACTTTATTGCTTTGAGAGACCTTTTGGCTTGCACACAAAAAATGTGCTAAGAGTATTCAAAAACACATCATCCACGTGATTTTGCAAGGATTAGTACTTTATAGAAAGTAATGAATTTAAACAGAGTTATATTTGTATCTGGTTTTCTAAATAGTTATATACCACTTCTATGATCTTATTCACTGAGTACTTGCAAATAGATATGCCAAGTGCCAAACATCTGAAATGAAAGATATCTTTTAAGAGCTAATGAAAAGACATAAGTTCAGTGATGCTACTGATTAAATTTAAAACAAAAACAAACAAAAAACCCTAAAACCCCAAACCCAAAAGGCAGAGCAGTAGTAAGGATGATGTAACAACCAGAAAAACAGAGTATAATTAATTTCTGTTTCGCCAGTTAGAGGTGCAAAACTATTAACCCATTTACAGAGATGATCCTCTTGAGCAAATACTAATTTCTGGTCATGATCTTCTTATGTATTGCTTCAAAAAACTGCTAGAAAATGTGAAGATCTGAAACAAAATTAATTCAGCTTTTCAGAATGGGCTAACCTAATTTTAGAAGTTTTATTATTACCAGCAAGGAGAGGTTTATTTTCACGTGTCATGGTTTCCAGCAAAATGGCAAAACAAAAGGGAAAAATGGCAAGGTAAGCATAGGTTTATTCTGAAAAACTAAAATAAAATAAACTGCCTTTGCTGCTCCTTCTTTCTCACACTGTTGTTCTGCTCCCCATGGGAGACAGTCCTCCATGAGCTGCTCCAACATGGACCCATCCCATGGGCTATGCTTCTTCAAAAAGTGCTCCAGTGTGGATCCTTTCTACAGGGTGCAGTCCACCTGCTCTGGTGTGGGTTCATCCACAGGCTGTAGGTAGGTATCTGCTCCAATGCTAGCCTTCATGGACTGCAAGGGGACAATCTACTTCACCATGATCTTCTCCATGGGCTTTAGTAGAATCCCTACTCTGAAGCCTGGAGCACTTCCTTCCCATCTTTCTTCAAAAACTTCCCTTTGGGTACCTGCAAGGCTATTTCTCATTTTTCTTTCTTCTCTCTCTCACTAGGCAGCATTTTTTTTTTTCCTTTCTTAAACATCATTTCAGAGAAGCACCACCATCTTGTCTGAGAGCTCAGCTGTGCCTTGTGGTGGGTGGGTCTGTTAGAACCAACGGAACCAGCTACGTCTGACACAGAGTAGCCCTGTGTGCAGCTCACAGAAGCCACCCCACAGCCCCCAGTGCCAGGGCCTAGGCACTCAGACTTGGTAAGGACACCTGAATTCACAAAGGCTGATGTCTGTAGCCTGGGCTGTTATGGCACCACATACAGGAATATCCCTCTTAGGATGGAACGATTGTGTGTCCCACTAACCTTAAGCTCTGATATGACAAATCCCCTGTTGCCTTTGATGTCCATATATCTGACAGACAAACATACAAACATGCTTATTTATACAGTTTATTCTTGTGTCATTCCCTGTTTTTATCTGGGTTGCTTAAATATTTAATGGTAAAATATGTTTGTTATTTCAGGGTGGACCTTCCTTTTTTCATCTGTTCCTCAAAACCATCAACTGCCATGGAGAGGTAAGAGGGCTGCCATGCTTCCTCACTTGTGTGGTTTCTTCTGCACTTGCAGACTGCTAGTTCCCTGGTTAAATCATAGCTAGATGCTAAAATGTTTTGCAACCAGCCTGACTGAGTGTAGACTGCCTCTTGAGAAATGCAAGGATGTGAAGTTCTTTTCCATCACCTGGGTTATTCTGTTCACATTGAATTTGGATTATACTTAGTATTCTACTGTTTCATTATAATTTTATACTGAATAGCTTACAGGTTCAGCACAGTATTACCAGGCCTTGCTGAAAAACAGTATTTCCAACTTATAATTAGAGGAGAATATGAACTACAGTGAGAGATCTAAATAAATTATTTGGAGGGTGTTGCATTGCAACGTCTGTGAAATCACTTTCAGGCTCTTTAAAAACATGTTTTTCACTGAGTTTCTGTTTGGATTTCATGCAAAGCAGGTTCATTTACTACAAATGAATACTAATGAGGAACCTTTCAGGTTTTGTGATGTGCAATAGATTTCTGCTGAAGCTGAAGCCCCTCACATATAAATCCTTTCTTACCTTGTTTCACTGGTGTCTCCTCTGATGCCAGAAATGAATTTTTCACATCCAACTCCTCAAAGCAGTTGCTAGCTCAGTAATAACATTTCAGCACCTGCAAATGCCTTATTAGAAACACTTTCATGATTCCCCCGCACCTCTGCACCAAGACTCACTTGCAGCAAAAAATCTTCAGGATTTTCTTTGCAGTCAATTTTACACTATGTAACCAAATCTGTTTAGAATATTCCCATTTATATAACAATATAGCCCTGGACTTTCTGTAAGTTCTAAAATATCTATAGGGATTAAAATAAAATTATATTATTTGTACTCTAGGAAATAATGTTCCCAAGTTTGTTCAACAAACAGCACCATTTCTTTCAATAGAAGTAAATGTATTTATTTTGATTGGTACTATAGTTGCATCTATTTTTGTGCTTTTGAAAAGATTGTGTGTATTTTATTTAATGGTATTATGAAAATATAAGACTTCATATAAATAGGAAAAGAGATATGAATATTATTTCTATAGATTTAATTGGTACTGTAAACCAAGTTTAACCTTTTATTATAGTTTATATCAAATGTATTTCCATAAACAGACATAGAAAGAAAAAAAAAACCACAAACAAACCCCAAACCATATTCATTGATGTCATTTCTTTTCCCTACAGGTGTACTTCATCGATCTATGTGCTAAAATTCTGTGATATAAATCCTATTATAGGTATGTTATTTGTGTTAAAACAGGTTTTATAGTGTAAACAAAGTACCTATCTCGAAGCAGAATTTCATGAGTAGTTAACTAACTTGGGAAAAAAGATGAAAAATATTGTGTGAGGTATAGATCAAAAAAGTTTTGTTGTGGGAAGTTTAGGTAATAATTTTCTCTGCATCTGCCCAATCAGATACTTTACAGAAAATGTTAGAATTTTAAATAGAATTCTATCATTAAAAAAGCACAGGAACCTGGTAGACCTAAAATATCTGCTATTTTACTCAATGAAAATTGTTCTGGTTTGGTTTGGTTTTGGTTTGGTTGGGTTTTTTTGTGCAAAGAGAGTAAATGTGTAAGTGCTTGTGTGACTCAAACCCCAGGAAATCCACTTTCCTTTTAAAGCTTTATTCTAATATATTAACATTGCTGTATTGAATTATAATTACTTCTGTAGGTTTGTTATTGCTGCTGATGTGATTTACTTTTAGGCAGAAGGTTTTACTCCCTCTAGGGTGAACAGCAATTCAGATTATCTTCTTTTCAACCAAAAATGAGTGGCAAATAAAATTGTTTGTATCACCACTCCTCCAGACCTGAACTGAGGTAAGTTTGTGCTGCTTTCATATGGTGCTGAAGCTACATACAGCATTAGGATTTCAGATGAATAAGTATTTCTAATGTTTCCAGTTTGGCTAGCAAGAAGTATCTTTTTATCAGTGTATAGGTCACTTCAGATTCGGTTCGTGGTGTCTACGGTTATGCTGAATAGGAGCAGTAATGTGCTCTACTGTACTGGTAGTCTGAATGATCTGTAAACTGCTGTGCTGAAATGCTTGGTGGAAGACAAGAATAGATGCATCCTAATTCTCCCTGTGCACTGCAGATTGCCGTTATGCATCTCAGTGGTTTAATCCTACAGTCCTTTTAGAGCTGAACTACTGAGAATATACTGTGCTGACAAATTTTTTGGCATTTATGCTATTTCATACTTATTCTCTGTCACTTGCCCATATCGAAGACTATAGCAGAGTTAGAATTTCAAGCTGAATTTTTAAGAATTAGAACTCAAACCTCAAATATCCACTTTGTATGTGTTATTTGTGCTTGTATGGAGGGGGGTGTCCTTTCAAGAGAAGAAAAAAAATAATAAAAAAAAACAAACCCAAAACCCTCTTAAACAACAAAAAAATCCTCCCAGTACCTATGCCTCTACATATAGCCTTGTTCATCCAAAATCGAATGACAAACCTCTCAGCCTGCTGCTTGGTGAACTTGAGTTTATTGTTAAGTAGCCTCTTCTTAATAAATATTTGCTTTGTCAAGGAGAGGGAGAGCACAACACTGATAGAGGAGAATCTTTGCAGGAAAAAGAATAACATTTTAAGGAGATCATTACCCACCAATCCTAAAATCAAGTTACTGTTCATACATGATATTTTGGCTTACAGACTGAAAAAGTACATAACTAATCAAGAAAAAAAGTAATAAAAATTGACAATTTTATATGCTGAAGAGAAGCTAGGGAGGTATAGAAGTAGTGAAATAACTTCCAAGATGGTGTGTCCTATCAATTTTAATTAAACTGAAATGATAAATTATATAATAAGCTGTGTAGAAGAGCCTGGTCATCTCACTGCATACATTTTACAGTTCTAATAGGCCCCCAAGATAGTAGTTTCTGCAGATTTGAGAAGATCATTACCAAGTGTAGACAGATGATTTAAATATTTATCTGGTCTGTAACTTAGGTGAGTGCACAGTACCTGACGAAGCTTTCCAAGCTGAACTGCTTTTTATTTGACTAGGTGACATTGGAAGAGATAATAAATGGCAATAACAGACCATCAATATTTTTAGCTCATATCTTCAGCTTCTACAGTAATGACACTGAATGTCTGTCAGTCATGTTTATTTTCTACAGGACCTTAACTCTTACTAGAGTCATGTGCTCTTGTTTTAAGTGCCACAGGAGGAAGAGAAGGCAAACCCCACTTTTTTATACATGAGAGATAGCAGAATAAAGTGATGCAGGCCATGAGGTCTTAGAGGTAGAAGAATACAGCTCCATTTTTGTTCTTGTTTCTTTGGCAAATGAAAAAAAATCTCCAATCTTTTCTACTCTGGTTAATGTCAAATATTTATCTGAATAGTTTGCATTTTAGATGTAGTGTGTGTGTATGGCAGGGATGGGGAATGTAAGTTCTAAAGCGAATAAATAAAAAATAAAAATTGTACACTGTAGAATAAACTGTGAATGCAAGGTTGGTGAATGCTGCAAAGAGTAGGGAAAGCATAGAAACATAAAGGATTTCTGCAAGCTTTACAAGCTAAGGACTTCTTTTAGCCTTTGAGAATATGTTGTTGCTTGAGTGAGTGATTGTTCTACAAGTGCCTCTGCTTGATGAATTGATTCAGCACATCTCAACCAACATCCTTCTTTTTTCTATATACTTAGTCCTAACAGATTTGCAGTAGTAACTGAACACTTTCTTCGTGTGTTAGTTGTGCTTGGAAAGGGAGATTTAGGAGAGGATTATATTCCAGAGCATGCTCTATGGCATATGGTAATTGAGTAATAAAGCATGGGTCTGTCAGAAGGAATATAAATGCCACCAGATGTAATTGCCATTCCCTGTTATTGTAGTCCTTCAATAAGCCTGTGGAAGCAGAGCTGCTAATATGCTTCAGAAAAAGCTTCTTTTTTAATGTACATCATTATTTTTCTATGTTTTTTAATGCTTAATTGAGGACTGTAATATAGTTCCTTAAAGTATCCCCTAGTCCCATGGGAGGATAGAAGTAAAATGGCTGTTTTTATTTAGGTCCAAATGTCACAGTTTTATGTGCTGGATGTATATCTACACTGCTATTCACATCTGAGCCTCTTTGCCAATGACCAAGTATGAGTGCTAGCATATAAAGTATGCTTCAAAGAGGAACTCTTGAACAAATAACTTAATAGACATTAAATAAAAATTCCATGAGTCAGAAATAACCAATGTTGACAACAACAGCTGAGTCAAAAATAAAATTTCCATGAATTCTTCAATTCCAAACTAGCAAACCCCAGCTTCTTAGCAATTTATGTTTTCTATACTTCCCACATTCCCATCATGATATATCTAGCTCTCTCCAAGTCCCCAATAATCATAATTTTTTTCTTCTTGTATTTATGGACCCTGCTCATATTCTTTGGCCCACGTCACAGACACTTGCTGCTCCTTACAGCACAGAGGACAGGGGCTTTCCTTCACTCTAGGGGAAGAAGAAGGTCTGCAGATAAATCTCCTGTAGCCAGTTAGTGGGCAACTGGGCTGTGCTCAGGTATGCAGGTCTTCCAGTTTTGATAAAGGCTTTGACTCCCCTGTGAAACAGAGTCAGAACTGGAAAACAAGATCAAAACTGTGTGAAGAGAAGAGGGAAAGGAAAGAAAGAGTGCTATCATAAGAAGTTAATTTCCTGTGGAAACAAGGTTAAAACCTAGAACACACACCACCTTTGTATTATATTTACTTGATGTTCAGTAAGATTTCTTTTCAAGAAAGTGGTCAAAAATGAAAAGTAGAGTTGAAAAGTTTCTGTGTGAGGGTATTTTCAAAGACTATGTCTTAAACATTTATGAAGAGAAACCAAAAGAGTGCACAGAAAATTCCAACTGTGAAGTTCTACCTCAACAGACTTTTCAAAAGAAGACAAATGTCTCCGTGTACTCTCATTTCAGAATATAATCTCTTTTTTTATAATCACTATCAAGTTCCCCCATAATTTCAAGATTTTTCTGAAGAATACCACAAGGCACATAACTAAGAATAACCTTTATACTTAATAAATTATCCCTCTGCAGTAGTGACCCAAAGGGAATCATGAGTTGATACAGTAAGTAGTAAACTTAGTAAACAGTACAGTAAGCAGAAAATCTAACTTTTACTGAGTTCAAATGTTTTAAACTACCTATTTTGGGGAAGAAATAAACAAGACAGATGTTAATTTTCACATTTACAACACTAAATAATGTCCTTGATATGTCTACAACACTAGATGATGCCCATTTAAATTTCGTTTAGTCTATATGACAGAAAGTAATTTACCAATATCAACCTAAGGTTTCAATAACAGATATTAAAAATACAAACAAAGAACAATAGCATTTCATATTGTATGAAACTGTTCCTATCTGATCAATAATGTATTCCTTCTTAATTATTCAATATTATTTAGTGAAATTTTTATGCCTACTGGAATATTAATATAATATAACAACGGTAAATACTCCCATTTTAATTAAAATACTTTAGCAAAAGTTGGATGAGAAAGTTTTGATTTATTGATAGTCATGGCAAAGCAAAGTAAACCACCGAAGAACAAAATAAAGACAAGGAATTAACAAACTCCTGAGGAATTGCAGGAAAATTGTCTTTATAGTTAATATTTTTTTTTTTTTGCTTTCAAATTCTACTATATATACAAAATATATAACTAAACTATTCTAAAATAATCTATTTATTTTTCATGTGCTGCAGATAACTTCTTTATTTGTGGGAGCTTTTAGTAATAGAAGATACTCTTAGTTAGTGCTACAGAATATTGATCTCAGACATCCAGGAAATTAGATTTTCTTTTAACTAAAAAGGTTAATTCCAACTGGAAAATATTCCAGATGAGATATTCCTGCCAGAGCCATGAAAGTATTAACAAGCTCCTGAGTAGGTTTCATGTAAGAGTGACAGCACCACTAAGCAGACAACCTCCACAGTACAGAGGTGCTTCACATCCATTATAGGCTTCAGGCTGCAGCTGCAATGCAGTCCAATCCTGGACTCATTGATCTTCATAACAAAAGGTCTGAGCTGACCTCGTTGCTCAGCTGTGCTGTGTATGGATCTCGTTGTATGTCCCTTCTACTCTAGGTGGCTGACCATGATACCTAGGGAAAGGTGGAGCAACAAAGGAGAAAAAGGTAGTAAAGAAATTCTCCAGGAGGAGCTATGAAATTCCACTTACTGATAATACCATTATAAACTTATTTGGCAAAAACAATAAAAAAGGAAAAGCAGAACAACCTCTCTCTCTCCCAGAAAAACTAACACTGCAGCATGAGAGATAAGGGAAGTTTACAAGGTAAAGAGACCTGAGATATTTTATGAATACTGTTAAATGTGTGAACTTGTGTCCTTGGAGTAATAATCTCAGACAAATTGGGAATTCATCTGGTCAAGTGATGCTTTCAGTAAGATATAAAGCTAACTAAAGCATACTGAACCTGCACCTCCCAATGCAGGGGCTGCCTCTCTGAGGACTAGCTCAGGCAGTGCTGCATAACATCAAATCATCCCATTTTGGTGTTAGAGCTGTCGGGGGCTGTTCTCAGGGTTAATGTGTATGCTTAAGTTACTTTGCTTGATGGCACCTACAACAGTGTGAAAATATGAAAAGAGAAAAAAGAGATAAATGCATTAGAAAGGAGGTAACAATCATGTAAACCAAAGCTAGGGGGAAAAATGGATTTTTCTTTGTTTCCCCCTTCACTGTAGCAGTACCTTATCTTCACAGCTTCATGTTTCAAACTGTCAAAATGTAATAGGCCTTACTAAACTGCTACTGGTGGATATGAGAAGATGCTTAAAAACCAGAACAAAATAAACCAATCAGAAAGAGGATATTCCTCTCTTTCAGACACAATATTAGGAGTAATGCAGAAGCAGAAACAATTTAAAACAGCAGAGGATATGAACAATGCTGTAAAATGTTAAGATATACTAAGTAACGTAGACTTGGGTATCCCAAGCCCATACTTTATGTCACAAAATCACAGAATGATAGGGGTGGGAAGGGATGTTTGGAGATCACCTAGTCCAACCCCCTGCTAAAGCAGGTTCACCTAGAACAGGGTGCACAGGATTGCATCCAGGAGCATTTTTAATCTCTCCAGAGAAGGAGACTCCACCACCTCTCTGGGCAGCCTCCAGTGCTCTCTCTCTCCCTTAAAGGAAAGAAGTTTTTCCTGATGTTCAGATGGAACTTTCCTGTATTCTACTTTGTGCCTATTGCTCCTTGTCTTGCTGCTGGGCACCATCGAAAAATCTGGCCCCATCTTCTAGACACTCACCCTTTAGATATGACTAAACATTTATAAGATCCCCTGTCCTATGAACCCTCTTTGTTCATACATGTATTTACATGTTTATAACATGCTGGGAGGTTAGTGAGACACTGTTGTCCTTCACTAGATACATGCTAACTCTTGAGCTCATTTTTTATTATAAATTCTTCTCTTTTACCAGAGATGGTAGTCAGAGTCAATAGTTTACAGTTTCCAGAAATCCTATCCAGGTATTGAGACAGGAAAAATTGCTGCAGACTTTCCCTTTTCATTTAATTGTTTATACTTCAGGAAAGATTTAACGAATATTTAAGGGTTTGCATCAATGTTTCCATGTATTGCATGAAAATCACTCCAAGTACACCTATATCTGAGGTGAAAAGGGGAAAAAAGGAGAGGGGGAAAGGGAAAAAAAAAATTCTTCTAATACTCTCTGAATGTTCCCCCACTTTTAATAGTGTTCATGGAAAAGCTAAAAATTACATCTTTAGTACAAGAGCAGTGGAGCTACAGTGTTTGTTGTCATCAAGGTTTAAATTCATAAATACTATAATTATAGTTAGCAGTAAGCGATACGAGCAGGAAGCATATCTGCTTGTGCAAATCCTGCAGTGTTTGCCTATGTGGGAAACCCTGAGAATTCTAATTTAAGGCTTCGAGTCACCTCTAAGATAGGCAAGTAGAGTTGTTTGTTGTAAAGGGAGGCACAATACTGTAATTACTTTTTATGCCAGTGTCATCATCTTTAATAAGTATCTGCACTCTCCTCAGCATGTATACTAAACCTTGATGCAGTCAGAGTAGAATAAAAATGGCACTTCTTTGTCCTGCTTTGTCCTTTCTGTTAAAGTTGTACAGCTAAAACTGAGTTAAAGATGCTGTTTTCTAACTAATGAATAGAAAAGATGCTCATTTTATTTTTTTGCTCTATTTTTGCAAACTTAACTCAGGACCTGTCAGGAACAGATTTTGGGTTTTACAGAGTACTCATCTAGTAGTCAGGCAGAGTAGCAGAAGTGTAACCTTGTACCTCTTTTTTTCTTTTTTTTTTTTTCTGTTCTTCTTATACTTGGTAAAATCCTGCCTGTTCTGTAGGTTTTGACCTCCCTTTTCCTTTCAAACTGTATAAGTGAATAACATAATAAGTTAAACTCAGAATAACTATTCCTACCTTGAATCTCAGAATTTGTTGCTTCTGTTGCAACCTGCAGAATCACTTATGTGACCTTAATTTTGTCTCCTTATTTCTGTTTCCCCTTTCCATTTAACCTCTTCAGAAAAATCTCATCTCCTTTTAAGCCTTCCTTTCTCCTGAGTCTTGGGCTGTCACAACTCTAGCAGCATTACAGCCTCAATAGCCGTGGTAGTTAGTGAATGACAAAACCAGCAGCAGTTAATTTGAAGGAGTTTCTGAATAACTACTCAGATACATTTAAACAGTGATCATTTAGTTTCTTCTCTTCAGAATACAGGCCATAGGTCAGCCTCAACTCTCCACCTGCAATGAAGCATATGTTTTAGAAAATAGTCAGTCTTGATTTTCAAATTGCCAACAGAAACCTATGTAACCTGTTCTAATTACTTCCCCTCAGAGTTAAAAATGTGTACCTGATTAAAAAGCTGAATTTGTCTAACTTCAGCTGCCAGCCATAGGATCTTGTTAGAAGTACCAGCTGCTAGGCTGAAAGCCTATTATCAATACTGTTACCAATTTAACTGATCTTTTTTTGCTGCTTCGTGATTAAGCTCTTAACTGGTATTTCTAGCTATGCTGTAAAGTCATGTGAAATGTTACTGACTGCAGCCAGTCATCTGAGGCATGACTCCTCCAAACTTTACTTGGAAAACTGGATGTGCAAAAAGTGCAACTAGAATGTCTGTTAGTGAGTAACTCTTATGTTGTTCATGTTTTGCACAAATGTAAATGACCAAAGTGAAGTACCTACAGTGGAAAATCAGATCCACTGGAATGTTTTTGTCTAGATACTGGAAAGTATGAATTTAAATTCTGAACAGCTGTTGTCTTTGACCACATTCCTGCCCCTTTTTTTGCTTCCTATTTACAAATATTCATATGAACATATTATTGTTCCAAAGGATGTTTGGGGAATATCTACTTTACATATAGAGACATGTATTTGCATGCAAATAGGTATTTCTGCAATAAAATAATTATTCAGTCCTTGTATTTTTCCATTTCAAAACACTTCAACCAACCAATCAGAGAACAGAAACTACTAGATGACCACTGGCATGCCCTCTATAAAGAATAACAAACAAATGAATCCACAAAATCTTCCTAGATCTTTTGGATATTTTTCAAGTAGGTCTAAATAGTAAGTATTTTCCAAGAAATAATTCTTTGTTTACTGGACAAAATTCATTGCAGAATGTGTTTACTATAAATAATTCCTCAGTTTTTCAAAAGACCAAATTATTTTTATTGACATCTGATACTGGAAGAATGCTATTAGCCATCAAAATCTGGTCTTTAGAGCAGTCTTGGCTTTCATATTTTGATTCTTGCTTCCTTTCTATGCTCCTGCAGTGTGCAGTCTTATCTCTTCAGGTCATCGCTTTCATTCACTGAGGTGCTGGAAGTAGAGCAGGTAATAGTGCTTGGCTAGATAAAACATACTCTCAGTACTTCTGTTAAAATATTAGGACTGCTGGTCAGGAGTGCTCAGACTTGTTCAGGAATTTTCAGTTCACAGATGAAAGTACAAACTATTTGATATCAGTTCACATGGTGACGTCTTTGATGGGTAAAATAAAGTCTTTCTGCTATGCCTGTAAGTAGCTGCAGGAATATATTTACAACTCAGTGACAGAATTTGTAAAACTGTTTCTCTTTCCATTTACAGCATGAAAAGTGGTGTAATATTTGTTTCTCTTTTAAGAAGTCAATGGTCTGAAAAACATCTTTTTCCTTTCAAGTGGGAACAGAGAGAGTAGAAGATGTAGCCTAAATAGCTATGTAAGAGAAATTGCATCTGATTAGCTTTCTATCAAATTAATAGGGGGCCATCTTTTGTGAACTAGACAAGTTTATAGACTTGTAAAATATGAGGATGAGATTTTTCTATAATTTGCCCTTTAGCTCTTCTTTCTTGGAAGTCTGTTTTTCACTGCCTGGAGATATTAAATATTTCCCAGAACAATTTTAGAAAGTGGACAAACCTCATTGTCTTCCTCTCGAATTTCCTTCTCTGAAGCTAGCTCTGGTGATGAACAAATGTACTTTGTATGTTCTTGGCACTGCCAGTAACAGCTTCAAGCTATAAATTAATTTTTAAACACAAGACTTCTGTGACCACTTCACTGCTATTAAGGTCTCTGGCACAATCTTTAGTTTTACTCAGACACAGTTGATGATAGGGTTTTTTAATTATTATTTTTTTTTAAGCTCTGTTTTATGGTACATGTTACCTTTTCCCCAAAATTAATATTTAACTCAAAGGATATTGGAAAATAAAAGCCCCAGGTATATTAAAGGTGCATATGCCCGGTCAAGTTAGAGATTTCACTTTATCTGCAAATAATTGAATTTCAGTTCAGCTCAGCTGTTTACACCGTGGTGGAAAAAAACACTACATTGACGTTTTCCTGTTCCTTTCAGTGGCTGTCATGCTATAAAAAATGCTGCCACATCAGCAGGCCCAGCAATCTGAAACCTTATAAAGAAAATACTTGAAAAGGCAAAGCCAGCTCTCTCTCCCAAAGCTTGCCCCTTGGCTGTCTGAAGGAAAGAGAATAAGCTGGAACATCCATTGCCAGCCTGGCCATTGTAGTCATCTTCCAAAATGATCCTTGGGGTCACAACTATCTCAACTGACATCAAAATACAGGTGAAGATCTCTGATATGTAGTAGAAGAGGGATGAAGCCTAATGGGAATTGGGAAGCGTACCCTTCAAATGTACACCCACCCATTCCTCTGGGACTAGTGCTGCATAGGGTTCAGAATACCTGAGAATCATGATTAAAATTCATTTTGCATCTTAAATTCACCATGTCTGAAAGAAAAAGAATCTAACACTTCCCTTATAATTCCAGAAGGCAGAAGCCTAATGCTTATAACAAGCAAAGTAATCATGCAGATATTTTTTTTCCAAGTGTGGTGTTATTTCAACTGCTACAAATTACACCACTAGGCTGAACGAACATGATGTAACTGAAGACTCAAGTATGAACCTTGGCTGATTAAACTAAATGTTTATGTGGAAAGAGCAGGTGCTATCTGTAACACTGAATTTCCTTAAATCAGTGCTCTCCAACCTTTGTGATAACATAGCCCAACAAGTACTGTGCTGTTACTAAAAATATTCATCTCTCTCAGCCTTCTTTATTTTAATTTTTTAATTTCCTGTAGCTGCAAGGGTGTTCTGTCTAAGTCAGGACTTGCTTTGAAAGTCTAAATCACAATGCTCTTTTGTATTTTGTGTAAATATGCAGAAAAAAGCTTCTTGCAACATGGAATACTTGGGGATGAATGAAATTCTGTCCCCACTGAGCTAAACATCTGCTCTGCTTCTGAGAGTACCTTAGGTCAGATTTCATTCTCGTCAATGAAAATAGAAGATGCTTTCTTTGACCTCACTAGACTCCAAAAATAAAGTAAGTTATAAAAAAAAATCCTCTCTGCTTTGATTTTGGACTTCAGGGGCCTTTACCATGTTTAACATCAGTTCAGATGAGATTACTCTTTTCAGAAAATAAACAAAACTGGAATCTGTAATTGAAAATGTAAATCATATAAAATAACTTCTAATGAATTTTTGGAGGTATTGTTATTAGAGCTCCAGTATTTCTATTTTGTTGTCTGTCTTCTGAATACTGGCCTTTAATTGCAGCAGACACCTTGCAACTGGTAAGGTAACATAGTTCCTGTACGTTAGTGTTATTTCTGCCAGAGTAAACAACAGTATGACACTGTGTAGCAGCTGTGATGTGCTCTAGATATTTCATATATGGCTTAATTATTCTATAAGCACTTTTTTTTATACCAGTGTTCCATGTCAAATAATCATCTGGTGTGATACTAAAATTAAGAAGTATCTTAGTTCTTTATTTCTGTACTGTCAGATGACCCTTCATTTTGTGTATTTAAATTTCTTGTCCTTCCATAATATATTTTTGGGGTTTTTTTCATCTGATATATAACAACAACATTCAAGAAGATTTCACCTCTATGTTGCTGATATAAACTGTCAGATTCAAACTTTTTAATTTTTTATTTTTATTTTTTTTGGTAAGAAATTTTATATAAAGTCTATATATATTCATATACAGTAATAATAAAACTAGAAAAGCATCCTTGAATTGATGGTATTGTATTGATAGCACCTTTTATGCTAACGCAGGTTCCAGAGATTTTGAAGCCAGCTTTTATAGTATTGAATATTTTATTCTAACACCAACACTGAAAGAAGGTTTAGTTCACACACATCAATGGTTTTAATGCAGTAACCTTTTCAACTGAATCTAAGACATAAAAATTCTTTAGCTTTCTTGGGAGGCTTATTCAACATTGTGAACTTGAGCTCAGCCGAATCACTGTGTGACAATGCAAAGCAGCCTACAGAAAACTAAATTAAAAATATAAATAAAAAATTCAGAACTGAAGCCATCAGGGAAAGTTTGCCCTATATAGATACAAAAAGTTGGAATCCTTGTATAGGTTACTGTTCTGTGAAGAATGTAATATTTCCCACTTCCAATTTATTCTGAAATTTAATGAAAGCCAAAAAATAATTCAGCTTACTGTTTTTCTGGGATAAAACTGAAAGAATGCAATTGTGAACTGCTGATTTTCTTCCTTCGAGCTATCACTGATTTGCCAGGAGGTCACTCAGCCTCCTGCTTTTTTGCCTTGTGATCAGGGCATAAGGACTATTATATTTGAGAAGCAAGTCATTCTTCTGTGCGTGTTTACTTTTCTATCTTGCCTATCATCTAGTGATGATGACAGCTCCTTCCAAGCATTGAATACTTCCTTAAAAACATTGCTGTCATAACAATATGTAAGTCTTTGTTTCCAGCCATAAAGCCACTCTTTTTAATAGATCTGTGTACGTGGATTAACTTGGGTGGAGGGTTGGAGAAAGACTATGACTCGCCAAGAGGCCAGAAGAGGAAGTACTTTCTCTAATGAATGGACAGTTATTACTGAAGTTGTGAAATATTCTCTGTAGCCACTTTTTGATGGCCGCTTCCTGTGTTGCAGAGTGCTTAGTGCTTACATTGTAATGATGCAAGTACCAGATCTTCAGGTTCCATTAAATGGCTGACCTGCAAGAGGAGAAATGGTCACAGTGAAAGTTATACCCCATTGGATAACACCAGTATATCTGTTCCCAAATATACCATCTGAAAGGAAGAGACAGTGTATGGTGTTTTATAAACACTCAATCTTTGGGCAAAAAGTCAGCTGAATCTATGAAGACTTGGTGAGTTCTATAAATTCCTTGTCTTACATGCAAAGCTGCTGGACAAGAAACCTGTGCACATCATTTGAAACTTGAGAAAGAACCTGATGTTGTAATCCATGTAACAGAATAAGATGAGAGGAAAGATCTGGGAAGAGAATTTAGAAGTTCTTGGAATGAAGTATGAAGACCATGCATTTTCTACAGATCATTTCCCCTACACAAGGCAATGGAGGAGATCGCATTGCAGGGCTGTGAAATGAGAGCAGACATTTCCTATTCCTCATTCATAGATCCTCCCTCCTGAAACTCAATATATTCTATAGTGTCTGAGGAAGAAGACAGCAAAAAGCTCATTCATTTTCTTCCCAATGGTGTAAGTAAATGGCTATACAGAGTAGATTTTGTTGGAATGTTGTAACAGATTTTGATTAGTTGTGTGTTTATGCCCAGAAATGAAGACTTCACTATAAATCATGTAAGTAAGTTGTATTGAGTTTCTGAAAACAAAATATTTTTCAGTTAAAAACTTCACGTTTTTACTTAATACATGTCACACTGAGATAAATTCTACTATACATTTAATTCTGTTGTATCAAAATGGCATGTATATGAGTACTAATTATCAGTGATAAAATGTTTTCTGTTGTGGGTAAAAGGACTTGTAAAGTGTGTGATAACAAAAAAAAAGATACATGAGTATATAAAAATGTTTCCCTGAGGATTGCTTTGAGTGATAGGAATAAAATAAGACTGTGAATTGCAGAGCCTGCAAATGCAGTTAATGCAAATCATGAAGAATATTCCTCCCATATAACTTGTTTTGGAACAGTGTTAATAGCAGTAAGTCTGTCAGTTGATGAAAACCATGTCTGTAGCATAGGAATAGGATGTAGAAATTAACTCCTTCTAGTTTTATATATGTAATAGCCATAGTACAAATAAGAATGTGTATGAAAATACTCATATTATTATGAAGCAATCTCTCTGTAAGAGAAGATAATTTCTCCTGTTCTGTTTTTTATAACAATATTTTCCTTAATCTCCATTTTAAATTTAAATCTATTGTAATTATTATACCACAGTGAAAGGTTCTTTGTTTTGAGCACCTGACTCTGCTTTTGTAATATTTTTAGTAGAAGTTTTCTTACTACATTTATGCTAGAAATCCTGAACTGATCCTCAAACAATCTCTGATTTGCTAAAACATGGCAAGCAAGATTTAAGGTCCACTTGTCCTGAACTATGCCACTGTGACTGTTTTATTTCTTTTACATCTTTCTTTCTCTTAAGAACTAACAATTAGCCTCATTCGTTGTTTCCCATTTCTATTGGTATAAAGTACAATTTTTCTAGTGTAAGTAGTTGTGAGCTGAAATGTCAATTTCTCCAATGTAGTATGCAGAGGAAATTTGCCATGGGTAAATGTTTGTTTGTATCAAATACCAGCTAACTGCTAGGTTTTTATTTACCACTTATAAATGGGAAAATGGTCTTTCTGGGGTGACCAGCTATAGCTGTCAAATACACTTTTGGAAGAAGTGATCACATTTCTCAGCCATGGAAAACTATAATGTAACGTCAAGGAGGTTTTGAAAGGTCATGGATGCTGTTTCACTAAGCTACAAAGGAGCTGATAAAGCAGAGTGTTGGTCTAGCAGAAATGCTTCCCAGAGGGAAGTGTTAATCAGACTATCCTTGGCAGGTAAAAGGGCAGTGGAGAGAATGCTTGGAGGAGAATGTCTCCTTGGAATGGTAACATCATAAAACCTTTTGGTTTTAAAGTTTAAATGTGAAAACAACTAGCCTTTTTTGTTAAAACTACTTTGGAATAGCTATCTTTTAATAGAGATTTGTAGACTGTTAGATGTTTTTATTAAGAAACCATACATAATTTAATCTTATATTCATGTCATAGAGTTCTGTCCTTACAATCTCTCAAGCAGTAGTAGATTCTGAGCTCTTGCAAGTCTTTTTTTTTGGTTGGAAGAATCTGGATATTTTTTTATCCTACCATGCCATGTTGGTGTTCTCACTTTTGAAAAGAAGGAATACAAAATAGGCAGACAACCCTCCTTTTCAGGAATCTCTGCCAGAACACTAGAATCTGCTTCAGAGAAAGCAATGGTACCTCCAAGACTGACTGATGTAGTGAGGAAAAGGCAGACAGCATTTTTTGTTATATTTCAAGACTGTCTCTTTTTTAAGTAGTTCATGCTTCATTTAGACAAGTTAATAATAGTGTTTTCTAAAAAAAATTGAGACTGCTTGACTGAACTGGAAAATCCCACTGGAAGAGAATATTTGTAGACAAATGTTAGAAAATCTATTGGAAAGTTTTCCTTAGCATCAGCTTATGAACAAAGCTACAGTTAAAACAAAAGATTTTTTTTTTTCTTCAGTTTTCAAATGCATCTGTATTTTTCAGAAAACCTAATTTATCTCTGGATTAGCCCACCTGCTCTGCAGTTTCAATCCTTCCAGTAACAGACTTATGTGGTTGTTCACTTTCTTTATACTTGTCATGGTTTAAACCCCAGGCAGCAACTAAGCCCCACACAGTTTCTTGCTCTCTCCTCCCAGGTGAAATGGGGAAGAGAATTAGAAGAGTAAAAGTGAGAAAACTCATGAGTTGAGATAAAGCCAGTTTAAGAGGTAAAGTAAAAGCTGCAAGTGCAAGCAAAATAAAACCAGGAATTCATTCAGACTTTCCAAGTGTTCAGCCACCTCCAGGACAACAGGGATCCATCACATGTAATGGTTGCTTCAGAAGACAAACAGCATTACTCTGAATGTCCCCTCGTTCTTTTTTCTTCCTTCAGTTTTATATGCTGAGCATGATGTCAGATGTACGGAATATCCCTTTGTTCAGTTGGGGTCATCTGTCTTGGTTGAGTCCCCATCCAGCTTCTTGTACATCCCCAGCTTACTCACTGGTGGGGTGGGGTGAGGAACAGAAAAGGCCTTGACTCTGTGTAAGTACTGCTCAGTAGTAACAAAAACATCCCTGTGTTATCAGGACTGTTTTCAGCACAAATCCAAAACATAGGCTTGTAGTAGTTACTATAAACAAAATTAACTCTATCCCAACCAAAAAACAGTACAATACCTTACCATCAATGCTACACTACCTAACTGCATATGGGGGCAGTGATTCAACAAAGACTATTCATCAGTCTGAGCAGGATAGTGTTTACATTCTTTGGATAATAAATGATCAAAGGAGAGTAAGACATGTTTACACTTATATAGTGATTTGCAGATATATCACTAGTCCTGTACTGAAGAAGTGATTAACTACATCTTGAATTAAATAAATAGACTGAGTTGTCATCTTGCAAAAGAAACTTCTACCCACAACATCGAGCACGAAAAAATCTTAGTAATGATTAGCCTGAAAGCTACAGGCACAGTAATTTGGATATTATTCCTTCCCTCATGTACCATATTGGAACACACGTTAGTTAGCAATACTTTGGCATTTTGAAAGACAAGTCTAACATTTAAATATAGATCCTTTCTCTTTTCCCTCTATTTCAGTTAATCCTGCCCACAAACCTTAAGACACAGCTTGTGCCTGGAAGAATTTGCAGTCCTTCTGTATTGATTCACTGTAAAATTAGGGCTTAAGAAGAAGAAATGTGAGTGCAACTATACAGATAATTGCTTACTAGACGTAAAGCTTATTTTTAGATGTTGGAATCTTTCTGAAATATTAATAAATCAATATTATCAGAATATTAATTAAAAGTACTATAATATTGTGTTACTTGTAAGCACTCCTTCAACTTAAAGAGTTTCACAGTATTAGCCAAGATGACATTTTGTCTTTATTACTTGCCTTCATTTTTCTTTCACATTGGCTGCATGTGCTATTTTACCATTAATTAGTAAAAATCTGTTTTAAACGTGTATAAAACTGGTATTTCAGAAAAATCATGTACTGCATATTGTTCATAATATTAAATGATATTAGTAAAAGAATAAAAACCACAAGCAAACAACAACAACAAAAAAACCCCAACCACGACCAAACGATATTTGGCTTCATCCTATTAAACCAGGATTGCTTAAGAGTTACTCCTTGCATGCAGAAACCATACTAGACAATAGAGCAGGGAAATGCAGCTTTCAGCAGCGCATCGCTATGGCAGGAGCATGGGCCATTGGGTGTCGCTGTTGATCCATACAGTTTTATGCAAAAGACTGACTTTGGCAGTAGAAATGTTTCTAGCCCCATGAACAGCAGGGGGTCTCTTAAGTGTTTGAACATCCCTACGGAGAAGAAGAGTGTCTGATTATGGAAAAAGACTTTTTTTTGTCTTTGCTTTTTTTTTCTTTTTCTGGTGAAAGCTGTCTCTCTTCTCCACCTTTGCTGTTAGTTAACCTCACTGAAGACATATGTGAGAGCGGCAAACTGGAACTGAGTTAAAAACTGGGGTTCTCAGGTGTTTTGTGTAGTGGTTCCATGGCTGATGATCTGCTGAATTTCAAATCTGTTAGAGTTAAAGCTAAAATGGAAAGAGATTTTTGCATATTATACCCTATGATAACAGCATTTGCTAAGTTTAGTGGTATTCCAAAAACATGCCCTAATTTTACCAGGCTCTTTTTCTGCTGCTATCTGGAGTGTGACTTAACAGCAGAGGAAACAGAACAGTGAAGTTACCTATATATGAAATATCAATGAATGTGTAAAGTGCTATGGAAAAATGAAGAAATATACTCTTCCTTTTTCCCTGGATTTTTTTAACAGAATAAGTAATTATCTATTGTTGTTCCTTTATAAGACAGAAAGCAAAACAAATAGCAGGATGAATATTGTACATTTACTTCAGTATAAGAGGTCAAATATATTTCCTATTTTGACCTTTCTCAATGATTTTCACATTTTCTTCTCAATCAGACTTCTGTGAAATTTTCCTTGTTCAAATACCATACTTTCCTTCAAGTTAAAGTTTTCTGTTTGTGTCTTCAGGACAACTCAAAATGTTAATGGTTTATATACTCCTGCGAATTGCAAGGTTGTTTTTCAGGGTGCTGTTGTTATAGCATGCAGATGTCATAAATTTATAAAAGAACACATAGGAAACAACTGAATATCCAGGGGCATTCACTTTACTTAGGATTTTCCATTTAAAATCCTCACCAAGGCATAATACAATCTTTTCCAGATAAGCCCAAAATTTGTGGCAAGTAGAAAAAAGATGCATGTTTGGTAGCTCAAAAACTAATGCTACAAATTTCCAAAAAGTTTGACATCTAGGAACAACTCAGGTAAATTATATTCTTACCCCTTTTCCACCTAATTATCTGCTAGCTTGATCAAATAAAAATGCACTAAAACTATTTTTAAAGGGAGAATTGACTTTTATGAAATAACTGTTAAATGCCCTAAGAATGCTAAAGGACACATCTCAGAAACTGTATACCTCAACTCTTTGAACAGGCAATTTGTTTAAAAGTCCTGTTCCCTTCAGCACTATAGTGTGCGCTAAACTGGATCACACATTGAGGCTAGTTTATGAACTCTTTTTGTTTCTTTTGCAGCATACTTAACTGCTAAGAAGAAATAACAATGCAACTGACATTTTTTCAGTCTAATAGCACTCTTTTTCCTTTCCCTTTTCCTATTCTGCACCTGCAACCCAGCATTATGCATCATCGTACTGCTTTGCACTCTGCTATTTTTTAAGACATAGAATCCTAAACAATAGGATGTGATTTAAAAAACAAACACAATGCCAAAGAAAAAAAATTTTTTTTTCTTTCTCTGTTTCTCTCTCTTTTTCTTCATTAATTTTTGAAGCATCAGAGTCTTTTTACAAAAAATATGAGCTATTATTAAACTAAGACTGACCATTTCTATATGGTTCATTGTTTTCTGAGCTATAGCTCAGAGAAATATTCCTACAAAACAACATACCCATGCAAATGTCACATTTTCCCAGTGCTTTTACTCTGGAGGTTTCTCTGTTTCAGTGGTGTTATTTAAAGGGAAGCTGTGGGTAGAATGTCTCCAAGTGAAATTTCTAAGCTGCAACTGGGGTATAATCAAAGTGTTGTTTTCATTCAAAAATTGCCTTCAGTGTTTTATTAGATCTCCATCATTAATTTTGTTTCCATTGATCTTTTATTATCTTTAGCATATTTTGAAAAACGCAGAGGTATTTGTGAAGTGTCAAAAGGACTATGTACTTATTTTTATGTACACAGCATAGTTTCTTCTCTTTAGACAAATCAAATTTCCACTCTTTGAAAATGCACTGTTTAATACTGAGGCCACTGGTAAACAACAGAAGTAGTAAATAACAAAATAGTTTTCAAGCAGCATATTTGTTTAGCAGGGTTTCAAAAGAAAACTAATTTACTGGAGAAAGTTCAAAGAGGTAAGAATATGAAAAAGCCTCACCCTAGAGCTAAACTTGGAAGATATGAATGGATTTCCATCACTGAAAAAGCTTGAAATAATGCAGTGATTAGAAGGCAGTGCCAACAGGCTAAAAGAGAGGTGAACAGATAACTTCTACTGAAATTATCATTTATACAAGTAGCCTGTGACTAAGGAGATTTTGGGGAAATATTAGAAAGAAATATTAAAGCTAGATAATTAGGTAACTGATGAAGGATGAAAGAGGCATAGACATATTTATGATAGTGCAATGCTCAAAAAACCCCCAAACAAGTGACATCTCTAGGAGAAAGTGAAAAATGAATTCTTAGTTATGGTTTAACAGATTTAACAGTGCTGGTGAAACCTGAGACAACGTGCGATAGATGTTTCTGAAGTTACAGATCTTACAAAACAGTGTGGTAACACTATTTTCCTTTCTACTATGTTAGTTTCTAAATTTGGTTTGTTGTTTTGTTTTGGAAAAGGGAGACCAAATACAGATGTGAAAGAGTACCTGAAAAAGGAAAAGTTACTATATAGTGAAGTTACTATTTGGGGACAAGTCCTCTGCCACAACTTGATTGAGAGAACTTAAGAGTTCTCATATTTGGTGTGTTTCAGTGTCTCCACATGCAAAATTAACAAGGTAATTCAGAGATGAGGGTAATATGCATGTTGGAGTGTCTTTTCAGATGAAAAGAACTTTGTGGAGTAATGAATAACATAGAGCCATTAAGATATAATTTTATCTTTTTGTTATATGTTGTACAATGCCAACAAAACAGAAAATATAGCACATAAAATTATTTTCCTGCAGAATATAACAATTCATTACTTGTAATCAGTTATGCAATATTCTTTGATTGGAGAAAAAAAAGAGATTTAATCCACTATAGATTTATAAAAAATTGCCAGGAAGAGGTTAACTTACTTTCTGAAAGCCTGTGAAAATAAATAAATAAATAAATCAGGAATGTAATATAATTTTTTTTGGAACAAATTATTAAGCATCACTGACGTACTCTTAGCTTGCAGTAATTCTTATACAAGAGTGAGGATAACAGAAACGTTGTCACTAGTTATTAAAATTACAGATGATACATAAGATTTGGGATAAAGTATAAAATAATAATCCTCTATCTTAAAATATGTGATAAGAGGAAAATGTCCTTGTGTGATACAATTGTATACTAGATTGTGTATTGTAGTGTTTTATATTATTTTATAGAGAACTTGTCTTGATATCTGCCAGGACAACAAGTTAATATGGGCTGCAATGGTAATTCCTTAGTAGTGACAAGACAGGACAGAAACTAAAGGAGTGGATTGATTCATCCAGGCCATGAACTCCAAATGACAACCTGTCATTGTTGTTTTTATGGCAGATGAAGTTGCTAAGCCACTATCGATCGTATTTGAAGAGTCGTAGCAGTCTGGTGAAGTTCCTTCTGACTGGAAAAAAGGAAATATAACCACCATTTTTGAAAAGGAGAAAAAGGGGTGGCCAGGGAAGTACAGGCTGGTCAGTCTCACCTTTGTGCCTGGCAAGGTCAAGGAGCAGATTCTCCTAGATACTATGCTAAAGGGCATGGAAAAGAGCAAGGTGGCTGGTGACAGCCAATACAGCTTCACTAAGGGCAAATTATGCCTGACAAATTTGTTGGCCTCATAGGATGGGGTTAAAGCCTTGGTGCATAATGGGCTCATGCAGAGCATTTGATACTGTCCTGCACAATATCCTTCTCTCTGAAATGGAGATGATCTGATGGGTGGCCCACTTGGTGGATAAGGAATTGGCTGGATGGTCACACTCAAAGAGTTGTTGTCAACAGCTCGGTGTTCCAGTGGAGACCAGTGAGGAGTGGCATTCCTCAGGGGTCAGTGCTGGAACCAGTGCTGTTCAATATCTTTGCCAGTGACATGGAGTTTGGGATTGGGCACACCCTTGGTTGCTTTGAAAATGACAACGAGCTGAATGGAGTGATTGACATTCTAGAGGCACCTTGAGAGGTTAGAGAGGTGGGCTCATGCAAACCTTAAAAAATTCAACTCATGCACGGTCCTGCACCTGAGTTGTGGAAATCCCAAGCACAGATACAAGCTGGCTGATGGGTGGATTGAGAGCCGCCCTGCGGAGAAGGACTTGGGGGTGTTAGTAGGTGAAAAAAGTACTATGAATCAGCAGTGTGTGCTAGCAGCCTAGAAAACCAATCACATCCTGGGCTGCATAAATAGATGCATGTCCAGCAGGTCAAAGGAGATGATTCTCCCCCTTTACTTGGCTCTCATGAGACCTGGAGTACTGCATTCAGCTCTGGGGCTCCCAGCATAAGAAAGACATGGATCTGCTCAAGTAGGTCCAGATGAGGTCTACAAAAATGATCCAGGGTCTGGAATACCTCCCCTATGAGGAAAGGCTGAGAGAATTATGGTTGTTTAGCCTGGAGAAGAGAAGGCTCAGGGGAGACCTTACAGTGGCCTTTCAGTACTTAAAGGAGGCCTACAGGAGAGACAGGAAGGGACTCTTTCTCAGACAGTGTCATGATAGGATAAGGAGGTAACAAATTTAAACTGAAAGAGGGTAGATTTAGATCAAATCTTAAGAAGAAATTATTTATGGTGAGGGTGGTGAGCCACTAGAACAGGTTGCACGGAGAAGCTGTGGATAGCCCCTCCTTGGAATTGTTCAAGACTAGGTTGAGGGACCTAGGTTGGGCTTTGTGCGACCAGATCTTGTAGAAGGTGTCCCTGCCCTTGGCAAAGAAGTTAGAACTAGATAATCTTCAAAGGTTCCTTCCAACTCAAGCCATTCAATACTTCTATGTTCCTTATTTTAGGACTAAGAAATGATGAAGCTTGTAAAATGTGCAAAAATTAATTTTATTTATTTTCCTTGGAGATTTCAAATATCAGACAAACCAGCAGATAGCTAGAAATATGATTCCTATTTCATATGAACTTAATTTACTGGGGTATATTCTATATGAATTAGAATTTGACAGTGAAATTTTAAGATTTTAGTTACTTCATGATTTCTTGGTTTATGCTTCATGCACACCGATAAGGTCTTACGAAAGATATTACATTGATTGGGCTGCTGGAAATTAGAAAAAGAATCTTACTGTTAAACTTTTACCAGAATTGCAAGGAGACTGTCTTGTCGAAATAGACTTTTTTATTATCTTCTTTTCCAATGGTAAAATATTAAATAACACTTTTTTATTTGTCTACCAGTTCCCTCTTTTACTTGTATTGCAAGATAAAGTCTAAAATAAAGGAAATAAAGGAAAATATATCAAACAAAAATAAAAACCCAAACCTTAAACAACACACAAAAAACAACCAACCAAACAAAACCTTTCAAGTCGTTGAAATTGGTAACTGGAAATATGTTCTTTCTGAATGCCTACAGGTTATTTGGCTGGTGGAAGAAATCAGATTTAAAATGATGCAAGATTTTAGTATTTTACTGCTGCAACTAGATCAATAACCAGGGTGGGTATGTGTGCAGAGTGTGTGTGAAGGCTTTGGGATAAGTAAGTGCTACAGTTTCAATCTAAGCAGTCCCAGAAGCTATCTGTTAATGAAAAATAAGATCTATACCAAGGCTGATATGAAGGAAAAGAGGTTTTATAGAATGTGAAAAAACCAACTCACATGGAAACACACACTGGAGACATTTCTTTTTCACTGGTAATATAAGAAAAATTACTTTTTTCTGCAAGTTAAAATTGTAACAATTGTCAAATTACTAACTAGGTTAGAAAATTTTCAATATTCCCTTTCTCTGACTGGAAAATAAGTTTGTTAAGACTCTGCTATTCTCTATGCTGTTGTTGTTTATTATGTATAGATACGGAATTTCACATTGGGAATAAGAGGTGCTTGTGGAACTGATAGCTGGACTGGAGCTGGAGAGCACTGCTGCTCTTTTCATATTCTCTTTAAAATCCATCCTCAGAAAAGGTAAATGTTCTGTTCTTATCTTCTTTGCTATTACTAATATACCACCTCAACAATTTTTCTGCATGTGTCTTCTTAAACCTTGCCAGTATTAGTAATACTATTCATACACTGCAACTTAAAATTTGTATGAATCTTTTATTGACCCCTGTGAATTGTATAAAATTGCTATTTAACTGTGTTATAGCCTTGGAATTTTACAATTTCTGTATTTTTTTTTAAACATGATGAATACCTGCAAATGTACTAATCCAAGTGTATAAATCCAGATGTTGGCCAAAAACCTATGCCACTAAAAGATGAATATTGATATGCCAAGAAAAGTTTAAAAATTGCTGTGATCCTTGAAGATGTTGGGCGAGTAAAAAGTAAGTTTCTGAAGAGCACTCTTTCTTTTACTGATGCTAAAATAGTTGCTAAATCAAGGAAAATTACAAGGTCTTGAAAGAGATCCATTCATTTGCTTCAGACATATTATATGTGTTTAGGAACTTGGTTGTGTACTTGACTGGCTGCTTCTTTGTGTTCTGCTATTATAAAGTCTGTTTTATCCCTATGCTTTTTGTCCTAAATAAGTTAAGCAATATTTTTTGTTCCATATTGTTACTCTAAGTCAAGATTGCTCTAGTGAAAACTAGTATACTGCATCTGAATGTAGGAGAACTCTATCATGTCACTTCAAAATACGTTTGCTAGTTAGACCTGCCTGAAGAATGTAGGAGGGAGGGGAGATCAGTCTGGGTACTGTCACAGGTAGGCATTTCAACAGTTCTGCAAATTTACAATTGCTCAATAAGATTTTTTTTTTTTTCTAGCCAGGAAAAGAATTACATTTTTAGTGTGAGTTTCACTTCAAAAAGACCATGTAATCTTCCACAGAATTGCAGTTTATTAGGGAGTCAACATTGGAACTAATTCCAGTTTCTCTCTCATTCATGTATAAAGATTTTTCTTTAACTCTAAACAAAAGGAATGAAGGCTCAAAGCATGAGGATTCTTAGACTACTGGTCAAACTCAAAGTTGGAATTATTATTCCATGAGATTGGTTGTGCTGAAATGTTCTCTTCTGCAAAATCTCCAAACTCATCATTTCCTTCAGTCTAGAATCTAATCCTACTTTCAAGAAAACAGTTAGAAAATCTTCTCTTACACTAGGCAGTGAAACTTTCAAAGTAGTTATTCAGAATATTAGTATAAAATACACATTGAACTATACTGTCCACAATGTAACTACTGACATATTGAAGTCTATCTTAAGACATCCAAGCAAATGCATAAAGTATCTAATTACTTCAACCTGAAATTAAAGTTTAAGTGAGGAAATAAATATCAGACACTTTTTTTTTCCTGCATTCTGAAACATGGCAATGCTTTCATCTTAGAAAAAGGGTCTCAGTCACTACCTTGTAGTAATAACTGGAGATTTCTGTAATTAATGTGGGAAGACCTTATTTTACCCATTACTCATTTATTCACATGTAGTAACACCCATCGACCAGGTCAAGACATTTTCCTTTTAAATTATATCAACAATGCTTAGATAAGCTTATGGGCTTCTTTTCAGCCTATCAGCCTAACCTACCTAAGAGGCCACCCAACTTTGCTTTGTTTGCAATGTCTATTAGCTTCAGTTAAAGTAGTGTTATGTCAATGCTTAGTGGGTTTGAAAATTACTTTTGAAGGGAATTTCATTTCACTTGATTGATCCAGCTTTAAGACAAAAGACCAGCTTCAAATGTTGTATTTAGCCCCCTTCAGTTTTACACATAATCACTGAAACAAGAAGCATTAAATATTATTGCTCTTTAACATACAGAAAGCATTTAACTCCATTGAATGGTCCTGCACTGTTTTCCTGCTTTACAAGTTTCCATTTTGGAGTGAATAAGATTAAATGGATAAAGCATCCATATATTTGGAAGCATAGTTTAGATCAGCCATGTTTTTTCTAGCAAAAACAGTTACCTTACTTTGCTTCAGCTGCTATAGAATTTCTTTCTGACTACCTGTCAGAACAAAAGATTAAAAGGGCTTTAGTTTGCTGATACTGCCAACCACACTTTCCCACAAACAGATAATCCTCTCAACTGCTACCCCAGCAAACTCTGACCTTTCACAAATGCATCTAATTGATCAGTAGAATTATTTGTTGACTGATGCAACACACAAACCCCATTTATTGCCTGCTTTCCTCCTGAATTAAACAGATTTTGTAGGTAGGACATATTAATACTAGTATATGGTTGATAGGTAGCTATGTTATCTGAAGTTTCTTTGCAAAACCTGTGTCATTATCACTTTTGGTTATGCTCCTGTTGTGTCTTTGTTTTCCTAAAAACAGAGGCTATGGAGTATGGGCAGAGGGGACAATTTTGTCTCATGTGGGGGGAATGATACAGAATGTGGAGGAGGAGGAGTATTGATAAGCAGTAGGAGAAAAGGGAAAGTACAGAAAGATAAAACAAAAGAAAAGAAAGAAGCATAAAACATTATGTTACCTAAATATCACTGTCATTGAAGCTTGAAATGATACAGAAATAAACACTTGTTTATGCTAACAGAGGCCACAGCAGCAATGAGGAAAGCTCAAGTGCAAAAAAACTTTCAAACATCTGGTGACTCATGAAGACTGAAATATCTTTGAGGACTAAGAAATACTTTCTCTCCAAATTTGTGTGCAAAATTTTTGGTGACTGTCATTGCAATTTGCTGCTCTAACACCATAGAATGGCCAGGGAACAGGGTCATTAATCTTGTTCACTGAAAAAAATTATTTTTTTCTGGTGGCTATGTGAATCATTATTTTTTCTTTTTTCACAGAATTAATGGTAATTTTTTTTTTCTGAAGGAGTCGGCAACAACTTTTGCCATATAAGGATAAAACAAAGTTAGAAAATAAAACCTCTCCAAATAAACAATCTCCTCATGAGTTAAAACTGCAATTTATTTAAAATTTAATGAAATGTTTTTTTAATGTATTTGTTGTATTTTGTCACAGCAGCAAGGGTATACATAATTTATATCTTGTTTATAAGCCTAACAAATGTGTTTTCCAGAGATAAGAGGTCTGTTTCTAATACCAGTTATTTTTTTCATAGCAGAACTTTCCTAAAAGGTTTATGAACATTACTTATGATTATTGTTGATGGTGCTGCTTCTTTTTTATTGTTTTGGGTTTTGTTTTTTGGGTTTTTTTTAATTGCAGGCCCTGCCTTTCATGCCAGAAATCATAGTACTTATTCCCTTCACTTGATGATCAGTGAAGATCAACTTCCCTGCAGGTAATTCCACAAGACCAGCAAGGAATTCAGCAGAATTCAGCATCCTGACACTGGCCTGTAAGTGTACAATTCTGTTAAGTAAGAACCTCTAATACTTAATTACTGTTTACATATAGTTAGGTATCAGAAGCCTGGGTGAAAGATACTTGTCACTGAATCTACCCTGACATTTTTAGTTTCATATCCCAGTAGTTTGTAATTTAATCTAACATACTACAAATTCAAATGCCAAAAAGCTTTTATTAAATTGAAGTACATGGACTATTTTAGCTAGATTTCCTAAAGGACTTAATTTCTCCTTAAGCATTGTAATACAATGCCATATTTTAAGGATAACCAGCATTTAGGACCGAGCTCTCAAAAATACACATATTTGTGCTCATTGTATAGATTAAACCAAGTAAATCATGGGTGAAATTTTGGCCCCACTGTATTCAGCAGCAAAAATATTCTTGATTTCAGTGAAGACAGGATTTTGCTAGCAGAATGGAAACATTTATTAAAACTCTACTTGAAGTTTGGTTTCTGTTTCTTCTGAGGACAAACAAGTTGCTGATTATTATAGTGTTATAATTTTTTCTTTTGTTCTCTCCTTAGCAGTGAAATAATGCTCACTGGTGGCAAAGTAGGTTTTAGAATTACCACCTGGGGAGGTGGATGGAGGACTTGCACACTTCACTCCTACTTTTTTTGCTGGCTGAACTCTCAGCCCTCACAGACACCACAGTGTATAACTTTTGCACTTTCTTCACCAGGATAGACTCCCAAGTGTAGATTTTTCTTCCAGATGAGAGCTTATACTGCAGTTACATGGACAGGATCTGATTTACCATACTGCTGGGAGCTAAGCTGCAGTGACCCCAGCTTGCAAGACACCCTTGGTAATATGCAAAATTAAACCAAAGAGCCAAGTGGCCTTGAGAACAGATAGGAAGTTTGGCTGTGTTCTCTCTTATCTTTCAGGTTTCTGTGTACAAAGTGGGCTTAGGGGTTTGCCTTCTAGTCTCTGATGATTATGAACAAACCTCTGTGTATACCTTCAGGTAATTTTTCCTTGAACAGAGCTGATACTATTATAAGAAGTTATGCTTTGTGGCTGAGAGATTAGGGTATTGGATTTGGACCCAGAAGGGAGAAAAACTGTTATTTTTTCTCTTCTATCACTGAGCTCCTAAGTGAACTTGGGAACCTCAATAATTTCCTCAATGTGTAGAAAGGGAATAAAGTTTCTTTATAAAAGAACTGCTAGTTCTTAGGTTATGTCAGGTAGACCTATGACAGAACATGTTCTGGCTGAAACACTAAAGTGTATAGGAGAAGAAGTGACAGTTCTTGGAGACAGTGGTAATAGAGGAGAAGTAGAGGTAGCAGTTCTTATCCTTGTCACTGACTCTGCAAATAACCTTGAGAAAGTCACACATTCTCTTTGTGTTTTAGTTTCCTGGAGCATTCATCTATTAAACAGTGGTGTTCTGAGGACAAATTCATTAACTTTTGTGAACTGTTTATCTACTGCAGAGATTAAAAGTAGAAGATTTTTCTTTTGCTTTCACAAAGCACAAGTACTTCATGGGAGAATGTGGCCTATGAATTAAGGTGCCGTACAAGTAAGAAGCAGGGCAAAGGTTCTCTTGTCAACATCATTCTCTTACGGAGTGGTGTAAAATGTGCTAAAGTTCCTTCAGAAGCTGTAGGTGGAAATAAGCTGCCCCAGTAAATATGAAGCTACTATCTAAAGTAGAAAAAAATGATTCCAAGTCTTTTTAAGAAACTGTGCTTTGTTTTCAAGATAGTAGTGAATTACATAAAAACCTGATTTACATAAGAAATCTGCAGCTACTTAGAAGTTTTGAAATTTGTAACGGAAAATAAAAGCAAATTTCCAATGGAAAGCAAATGATCAGCAAAATAAGAAGTAATGAAAATTCAAGGAAATAATGGAAATATATAAATAATGGGTTTTGAAGATTAGCTAGGGAGCTAATATTTACATGATGTAATTATATTTTTGAGCCAATTACCAACATTTGTGGTGTGTTAGTTGTTTTATTTAAGAGGATAATTCATTATGCAAATCCATACCTATACAGTGAAAGCATAAAACTTTGTGGTTTTCTGTGCACAGCAGGAATCAAATGGCAAAAATGTATTTGTTTAAAATTTCAAAAGTTTTTTTATCTAGCCAGGCCACTATTTCTCAGCTTGGTTTGTCTGTCTCTGTCATTCACTGAATATCAATTTCTTTGTGTTTCTGCTCTTTTTCACCTTTTGTACTATTGTAAAATTGCAATCCAGTTAATTACCCACCTGGGGTTGTATTATTAATATATAATTATTTATGCTTTATTAGAGTACTAGGAAACTCACAACTCAAGTCTGCACAGGATCTAGACTGGTTGTCCCCACAGTGGCTTTTTAGTACATGCTATACAATATGAAGAGCACATGAAAGGTTCCGGATCTCATGAGCTGTGTTTTCCATATGTAGTGCTAGTAGGTTGCTCTGATTCAAAGCGCAGGACAGTACCTGGGTAAAGCCTGCCTCCAGGTCAGGGGGTGGATGGGATACTGGCACACGTATTTGTTTAATGCATTCAAGCCTCCATGAACCAGCGATCCTGCTCCAGCCTGCTCCAGAGCATGGATGACCCACACATCTGAATGTGTGGTGGTACATTAACAGCATTTTTGATGTGTGAATTTGGACTCGAGAACTGATCTACACAGCTGTTTAAATGGGGACTTAGACTAGCCTTGTCCTGTCACAAATCCGGTTTCTTGTATACGAGGGTTGCAGTAAAATAGTGTGTTCGTGGGGAGCCTGTTTGTCAGCAGAATAGAACTTGTGCCAGGTTACCTTGTTCTCTGGAAGCTGGTTGGAACTAGGCTGCCTGCAGACACCCCATCCTTGTCCAGGCAGCTCCGATGACACCATGCAGGAATAAGGTCATGGGCAGTGCAGCTAGACTGTGTACATGCTCCTGGCAGCCTCCAGGTCAGTGCTGGCTGGCCCCTGGCACATTCACATCTTTTCAGTTATCACTGCAAGAAGGAGCATCTAATGAGTCTCTTATTTAACCAAGGAGGATGAATCTGTTCAAAAGCTTCTGTGAATACCATAAAAACTCAGAACAGAAATACTTCAAGGATGCAATAAGTGATATAAAAGTATTATTTAACCTTTCATTTTCCCAGAAGATTTGTGTGAAAAAGTTATATACCTGCAGCAGTTTCTCAAACGACTCTTGATATAGTAAGAGTAAATTTCTGATATTTGACTAAAATGGTTTTTAAAAGAAATGAAACATTTTAAACATTCTCACAGAATCACAGAATCATTACGGTTGGAAAGGACCCTCAAGATCATCTAGTCCAACCAATAGCCCTACACTACTCTTACCCCTAAATCATCCCCTGAAGAAACAGGAAGAATTCTGTTAAATTTTTCTTGGTATTATGGATACTAACATGTATCTTTTCTGTTAAGACTGCCTGCACTTTCCCCTGGCTGCAGAAGGTTGCTTAGCAACCCCCTAGGTTTAATCATGTGACAAAAGTACTAGGATGCCAAAAAAAGTTCACATTAATACTATAAAGAGAGAGTAGGAGGGTACCTTTTACTTACAGCTTATACTTTTCAAAATGACAGACTAGGTTAAAAGAAAACTAGATTTGAATAACTTGAAAATTTGTTTTTACTTTGCTCAGATATTTGAGGTTCAAACATTTACTGAGCCCCAAACTCCAAGCACAGTTTTGATCTTTTTACAGACAAATCCACTCCAGTGTATGTATTCTGGAGGTATTCAGAAAAACACTTCACTGGTTGCACCACAGTGAGATGTCTCTCGAAAACAGGGTAAAATTGCACGTCTCTGCAAAAAAGAATTAATGGCATTATGACATTTGCTGAACACATCAAGTACTTAAACACATCAGAAAATATGTGACTTCATAAATGACTTCAGTTTTTAAATGTCAAAATGTCTTTAAAGCAGAAAGATTTTACAAAGCTTATTTGAATTTCTAATACAGAACTTACTCATTTTTTAAACATTTTTTTTTCCTTTAAAGAGTTGGTGCAACCTTCATTACAGAAATTTTGAGCCACTGTTATTGACTGTCAAATGTAATCCCACAGAATTTGAACCAGCAAGAGTATATCAAGGTAAGTTTTGGTTTTCCAAGCTCATATTAGATTAAGAAGTCGTGATGCTTCTTTCTTTTTACTATGTAAAATATTTAACCTTTTTTTTTCCACTAAAAGTTGAACTAATGTGTTTATGAAGGACTTTGTTTAAAATCGTGCTAGTGTTGATAATGATGTTTCAGTGTAGAGACAAAGAAAAGCAAACACATTAACATAAATGATCTGACTCAAACTTCCTTTGCTGCAAAGGAAGACAAAAAAGTTTTTCCCAGTTCAGGTGCCAGAGCACTGGAACAGACTGCCCAGAGAGGTTGTGGAGTCTCCTTCTCTGGAGATATTCAAAACCTGTCTGGACATGTTTCTGTGTGACCTAGTCTAGGGAATCCTCCTGTGGCAGGGGGGTTGGACTAGATGATCTTTTGAGGTCCCTTCCAACTCCTAACATTCTGTGATTCTGTGATTATGGAGATATGGAGATTTTGAGCAAAAGGATGATATTTATGTTTGAAGTGGTTCAAACATGTAACTTTCAGAAATCAGATTACTATTAAAGAATTAAAGAACTATTGGTCTTATTTTTGTGCTGTATTTTGGCCAGGTACAGCAACATTGTGACTTCTTCCAATTTTGGGGAAAATTCCTTCCCCATTTGAAGCTAGCAACAGAACAAAAAAGGACTCTGATGGGCAGGTTGATTTGCTGTTACACCTATATGAATTTTTAAAATGGAATTTTCTGTTGCTAGGTTGGTACCTCCATTACCTTGTACAATTTCATTGTTGATTTAGAGATTTTCCTACTCTGTTCCTTTTTCCACCCCCACTCACTGAGCTGTTCATCAGTGCTGATACTTGTTCTGTTAGAAGCAGACCACAATCATTGCCTTGCTCTACCTAGTGGGAATATTTTTTCTTTCCTTACCTTTGTTACCCTCAGTTAGTCAGACAGTTTCCTTTGTCCATAGTTCTGCCACCTCTCTGGTGGAACAAGAATATATTTTCCTGACTGCTTGAAAGGGTGTGAACTGCTGTCCCAACCAGTGCCTTGCACCTGCCTGCTCAGCCTGTTCTGAATTTCCAGATAGGTATGTATTTCCTAGATACATATAACTTCTTCTTTAATGGGGTATTACAGCATCAGTGTTTTCTTCTGCATGTGTCTGCAAATGTACATATGTGCTCTTTAAGAATTTAACATCAAGAGGTCCTTTTGCAAAAAATCTAATCTCTGAAATCTCTGAGAGGCAACAGATAAACAGGAAGACAAAGTGAAAGCTGACAATAAGGTTTAATAAACATATGTATTGATTTGTTACCCAAGGCAAAGAGGACTAGTTACAAGGCAGGAATATCCCTGCAGCTTTATGATATACTGTTTTCTTTTTGCTTTTCATGGTTGAGAACAGCAGTCCACTTAGATGAACAGGTGTCAAGATAATTGATAAAAAATGTACTGTAGAAAGATCCCTCTGAGTTGCTCTGCAGGATCAAATATGATGATAACTGAAGACAGGAAATCTCCTGACTTCTCCTTTCTTTTTCATACTTTAAAGAGGCAAGGTATATCATGGAGAATAAGATAATGATCTGTCATTTAGGAACACTGAGGGAAATGTATATTTCTTATAAGCTTCATGCCACCTGAGATTCAACTAATACATTTTGTTTAGTTAGAGTAATATTGTTGAGTAGAGTAACAATGATATAAGACTATTAATTTGCCAGTGGATGAATTTTAGTGGTCTGCGGAACATATAAAGCTTTTATTAAGCCTGCCTAAAGCTATAATGTGAGTTCCTGCATATTAGTTCACCTCTATCCTTCACACAAGCATTCAGGAGAACTGAATCTGTGTTTGAAAGGACTTGTTTGTTACCTCACAATCCAGTGATGATGTACCTGTGAGGAAATTACATGACAGCAGGAGCAGATTTTCAATTTATTAAATTATTGAAAGATTTGCCAGAGCAGTGTGGAGTATCTAACACTCCATTGAATATATTGGAAGAGGCTGGAAGGGAGGAAGAACATATACATCACCGACACACTTCATCACTTCATAGAAAGACATCACATTTAATTAAGTATAGAGGTGTCTCTAAACAAAGTTGACATGTATATCTAGAGAATGTCACCAACCCCCCCAAATCAATATTCAAGTTATGATGGACTGACAGCTTACTGGCTGAGTAAGTCTCCCCTGATTTTTACCTATTCTTGCTTCAAAACGGTGCAAAGTCCTTGTAGCATGAACAAACAATTAATTAATTGATATAACCAAGTACAGAGCAAGAGTCAGCAATTCATAAACTATTAAAAAAACCCCAAACCATGGTTAATCAAATTCAGAGCATCAAGACACTAAAATATAACACTGTTAAGACATCCAAAAATACATATTCTCAATATCCTAGGAAGCTAAAGTTACATTTTTATATTTTTTTTTTTTTTCAGATGAATGCAACTTTCCACATAGAATTAAATCAGTATAGACCTAGGGAAGAGTTAACCAGTGCTGCTGTGTTATTACCATTTTTCTTTTTCTGGTATATAGGAACAGAAAGGCACTATATAACCTGAGCAGAGAAGACTAATGGGGTAGCTAGTCTGAAAATTTTAACTTGACAGTGGCCAATATTATATGAAACAAGATGGTTAGATGTGCTATCTTTGAAACACTGCTCTTCATAAGTGTAGCTCAATAGGTGTACAGTATACCTATAAAAGGAGAAAAATATATAATGTGTCATTTATAAATTAATTCAGCAACTGTTTTAGAATTTCTTAGGCAATGACAACTTTACTATGCTTAAGACTCTTCATACTATGTGTGAAGAATGTATGTATCATACATACTATGTATGGAAGGATGTATACACTGGTCTTCTATATGCTGAACAGAATGAACTGACCTCTAAAAATTGAACAGTTTTTTTTTGTGAAAACAAGCTCCAGATGTGTCTTGTACTTTGCTCTTTCTCCACTTATAGCTTGCAGATGCAAGTTACAGGCTTTTGAGAACTGTGTAGAACACAACTGGAATTATGTGATCATTGGTATTTAACGTTTTTAACTGGGACCTTCTTTTAGACTTTAAAAATACTTGTGTGGAGGCAAAACAACCCTTTTCTTTCATGTGGACTCACATGAAGATTTGCACAATCGAAGCCAGGAATGGCTTTTCTGTATCCTGTAATTGACAATTTGTGTAACAATGTAACAGTGTTTGCATGGAAGTCTTGACACACAAAAAACCATTAACATTCAGAATTCACCTGCACACTGCATGAATTAATAGTTTTTCTGTCTCTAATACTGCACCTGTAAGTACAGTACTTTCTTTTTCATCAGTGGCTTTTAGGCATAGTTGAAAAGCAATGGAAAACAGACCTTTGTCATAGAAAATTGGTGGACACTGCATATTTTGTCAAAGCCAAAATATACTAGCCCTTTGGTAGGAGACAAGAAAAAAATAAGTACAACATGGTGAAACAATAGGTAACAACTCATTGGAGCTCACTATGTTATGTGCTTGAAAAGCTTTAAGAATACTAAATAAAAATAAACATAACTATGTTTGGAAAACCCAAAATAGGAGCAGCTGATGTCCTTATCACCTCTCATTTAAATCCTCAGAGGCAGTACTGTTTAGTTCCTTGCCAATATTTTGTTTATTTCTAGGCATTTTTATAGTTGTCTTTTGTTCCCCCCAAATGTAAATGTTTGTAAAGAAATATCACTGATGGATGGTGAATGTGTCTCATAGTAATGAGTTTTCAGCCCTTGGTCTTTCATCATGTTTTGTTTAACTAGAGAAACATAAATTCATCTTCCTGCTGTGAACAAATGTTTCTGCTCATATTGCTTCAATTTTGGCAATGATATTATGAAAGAGAAGACTAAGGTCAAATACAGAAACGATGCAACAGGCTTTTAGTCTCTCTTTTATCATCTGGCTTAAAAGCAGTAACCTCTCATACCCTTTGCCAGTTCCTAAGCACAAAAGTTAAAAAAAGAAGCACTTCCTTGAATTTGAGTTCAATTTCTGCAAATGCCTCATTTACAGGCAGATTTAGCCATGAGGGTTACTGCAACATTTGTTATATTTTACACCTCTTCTGAACTGAGGCTTCACTGTTTAAATGGGATGCCAAGAAAATTTGTTCTTTCATCTAAATGAAATCAGTAACTTCACTAGAAAAAAATGAGAGCATGGTAGTGGTATAGAGAGACAGGATGTAAGATTGTGTTACCATAAAAACCTGCAGAGTAGTTGATGCACTTGAGTTATATCTGGTAATAAACTGTGCATAGGCTGCACAAAAATTAATAGAATACATGAGTAATATATAGAGGAGTGATGTGTGTATGGGATAAAAATTTAAAGAGAGCCTGACTCATTAATGGCAGAAACACTGAAGGTATAAAATCATATAGTTTATTTAATACAACCTGAAATTAAAACCCCAACTAAAGAAGGATGTGGCAGTTCAAATACATTAAGGAAGTTGTTTTTTTCCCAAGAAATATCAAACTCAGAATCTACTGGAGTCACAAATAACTCTATTTATATTTGATTTCCTAGTCTTGGACACTAACTTGACAACTGCGGACAGCAACAGATCAAAATTCTCACCTATATGCAGTTCTGGAAGATTATATATGTCAGTTAAGTGTGTTCTTTTGTTGCAGTGAGCTCCAGTCTATGTCAAGAAAGCAGGCCACCATCAGGATATCTGTACAGGTGGTGAATTGTAGTAATGGTAGTAGTTTGCACTGGGAGTGTCTCTATTACATAGTGCTGGTACTGGGTTGCTGGCGTAACCTAAATGGTGAAAGCAGTCCCAGAGTGAGGATTTCACTACATCATTGCATAAAATTATATAACGGATTTTTTGAGACTTGAGGTATCCTTGTGTAAGACTTCTGTCTATTTCAACTTTACTGGAAACTATTAGATAGGAACTAGTGTGGTGCTGAAAGCAACATGAGAAAGATTGCTTACCTGGGATAAACACAGTTAAAGGATAGAAAAGTGATTGTGCAGGGGCACAGTTAGACTGTGTATGTCCTGTATGAATATTCATAGATTAACCAGGTTGAAGGAATTTTAATGGTAAACCAACAAGATTTATCTGTTTTACAGCTTGAAAAAGAGGGTGTGACATTTGCAAGTTTTGCTGTTTTTCTTTGAGAATTTTCTGGTTCCCTTGTAGAATATATATACTTGTAAAATTCTTTCCTTACCCCACCCAGGCAACTTGTGACTTGACCAAAATAAGGTGTTTGATTTCTATCACATCTTTACAACAAATATTTGCTAGGAGTGGTTTTGGGGGTGAATCAGCTCACAATGTTTAAGCACCATAAACAAGTGCCTAACTAGCTAGGCAGAAGGTTCATATGTTTATGTGGGAGGGTGATCTTACAAGGAAGTTTTTAATGTGAAAGCAGTCAAGGGTATTATGCATGTGGCAAGGTCATGCAATGAGATTGAATTTTTTTTCTGTGATAAGGCAAGACATTTATTGAGCATTAGAACAAGTGGATGAAGTGTAGAAGGATAATTTGACAGACACTTTCAGGCATATTTAGATTTTATGCCTTCAAAGATTTACAATGACTGTGTGATGCATCTACAGAGTATACATACAGAAACCAAGTCACTTACAGTCAACAGCAGCCACGTCTCCAATGTCAAAATATCAGGCAAGAATTCTTAGATGCTTCAACGTATTTTAAGTTTAGAGGTTGCTTAAACAGTATAGGATGGAAGATGGTTTATAAAAGGACAAAAAGCCTTAAAAAACTGAAGTAAAAGAGAGGTAGCAGAAGTTATGGAAAATACACATATTTGGAAATGTAGTGAAATGTGATTAAGAGATAAGCAGTTTCCTTTAAGTAATGCATTGAAAGAAGGTCAGTATATTACACATAGGAAGCTAATGGGTCATAGTTAACACCAGGAATGAGCTTGATTTAAGGCAGAGCACAGGCTTGTTAAGCATTGGTTTTTTTCTAAAATCACTGTTGTACTGGATTTATAGTATTTCTTTTGCTGTGTAGAGAATTCTCTTGTGATGTCAGCAGTCTCTCTGACACTAAAGAAGAAATCTGACAAATACCCTTTATCTCTACAGGATGTATTAGGAGACATGATCATATATCTGCTGATCATGAGATTACTAAGTGAAATTTCAGTATTACTTTCTTCCTTCTAAATGCAGAGTAGGAATTGGCCACCATTTGTTCATGTTCCTGTTCTGTTGACTGTAACATATTAAAGGTGCTAATACAAAAATGAAATTGTTTTTTTCTCAGATATTTTTACTATTGTATTTGTGGAGCTGTTTGGTTGCTGTCTGATGTACAGCAAAGGCATTGCTCCTCGTTATATCTAGTGATAGTCTCAATCGGGTCAGTCTGAATGTTGCAGAACTCCATGGGCTATTGAGCAGAGCAAAATACTTCTAAATCTGACTGAGAAGAATGGAATCAGTGGCTTATGCATTTTTTGACTTAGAGGTTCCATGTGGGTATACAGGTCTAAATCTAAATACAAGCAATGAAGTCGTAGTAAAGTCTTTTTACACTGACTTTTTATGTAGTCTGTGATATCTCACTGTGCATCTGGATTAACTTTATTTCATGATTTTGATATTTGTTTAGAAATAAGGAAAAGAGGACAAAAGCAAAGTTGGTGAAATATTTGTTAGTGGGTTCATAAAGTGATGTAATTGCAATGGTGCTATTTCAGATAAAATTTCAAAAACGAAGTGCTTTGAGCCTCCTACAGAATGCATGAATAGAGAAGAGACTGCATAATGTTAAGATCAAACCAGAGAGTCTTCACAGGGTAGAAGAAAAAAACTAAGTAGGTTGTCTAATGATGATCAATGGAAAATACTGAGAATACAGCTGAGTCTGTCTTCTCCAAAGTTTAGACATTTTGTAGAGTCAACATTGACTCTGTAACCTTTTCTCACCAAGCAAACAAAATTGCAAAACCCAGGCAGGAAACCATTCTTTTAACTTTATTGTTAAGGCCTGGCTAATTAATGTGACAGGAAGTAGAACTGGGTTTCTAGAATTTATTTATGCATTTCAGAAGAAGTCCTTTGTAATTTGATCTTTTTTACGTTCCAAGAAGATGCTGTAGACATGTAGTTACACTTCTCAGTCTCTGTCAATGCATTCTGAATTCCTGTACGTGTAATAGAAGGGATTGAGGTTTGGGTTTGTTTTTTTCTTTCTTTCAAGAAACAGCCTATTGCTTTGTTTCCGAGGTATATTAGTGGGGGTTAGGTTCCTACCTTCCTTGTGTTAGCAATTGGATCTGTGTGTCCTACAATTCTTCTACAATGCTTCTACAAAGCATTGTCTACAATGCTTCTACAAAGCACAGGAATATGAAAGAAGGGACATAGACCATACTGCCAGACTGCTTTCAGAGAAAGTAACAGTTTCGTTTCTTTTTTAGACATTTTTTTAAAGTTATCCTGAACTGGTAGGCATGTTTTATGAGCCTTTGCTAGGTTCCTTTCCTTAGGATTCTGCTGGAGGATTGTTTAATTGTATAATAAATAATTAATTGAATAATGGTGTGTGTTCTATCAATAATGAAATCATTCTACATAAATATGCACAGACGCAGAGTTTTCAGGCAGCAGAACAGCTTCAAGAAAAAGGTTGAGCAGTATGTGCTGTTAAGGTACATCTCGGCTAGATATCAGTCAGTGAGAAATGGATCATGATTTTGATCTGAAATTTTTTGTCCGGATCATAATTGTTGTTATTTTTCTGACTAGCAGAGAAAATATTACAGACTAGTTTGTATTCTATTTTTTTTTTCACTTTGGGGAGCTTCTCCTTTTCGACAATCTTAATGTTATTTCAGATATACACAACTAAATCGTTTAAGTATTGTTCTTTAACACTTATCCAATAATAATGAGATGCTGAATCCAAAAATACATTGGCTTTCATTGCACTAAATGCAAATGGTCAAGTCTTCTTTGTTACTATTGAGCCTACTGCAAACGTTACCCAAAGGCTGGAGTTGGTCCTTTAAAGTATTTAAGGATTGTAAGCTTCCCTTAAAGTATATTGTATGCCATTAAAATATTTCAGATTTTCTTGCTACTATTAGCTGGTTTTGGGAAGCTTTGATAGGCATAAAATTGCTGGATATAACAAATATTTTGTATTTGGATAATTAATTTAGCTTGGCTAATTAACAGTCTTCAAAATATATTGCTAAAGCATAGGGAATCCAAATGAAAGAAGTAAGAAGAAAGTGACAGTGTGCTATCACAATCAAGCTGTTTCCTGGACTAACTTCAGGAAGTTAAAGTTTCTTCTGGTTACAAGACATTATTTTTGACATTTTTTTGTCACATAAGGAAAAGGTCAGGTAAGGAGAAAGATACTTTGACAGATTTCAGAAGGGGATGGGTCTGATCCTGGGATCAGTAAGGCAACTCTGATATTAATGGCTAGGAAAAGTGGGATTACTTTCTGAGGCTAAGAGATCTATTTACCTTTTATATGTCTGTCTTGAGGCTGGAAGATCCCTCATTAACCTGAGTTTTAAAACCCATTTGTTCTACTTAACGACTACTAGCATTTCACTTATCTGTCATTCTCTAATAGAAACCATCAGAGAAATCTGCCACGTTCCTTCCAAAACAAAAATGGAGGAATACCGAGAGGGAGAAGAGAGGCAGGAGGGAGATGGACAACCCAACATAACAGAGTGGATTTTCCATTTCAGTAAGGTACACATTACTGCAGTTTTCCCATATAAGGCTACAATTTTCCTGAATATAGATCTGAGGTCTCTCATAATACAGGATTAGAAATCTGTAGGTGAGTAGGAATTCTCTTGTATATAATTGTCTCTAACAACTGTGTTTATTTCCAATGTAGGTTTCTAATCACTACCGTGCCTTAATTAATCTTTGAATACTTACAATATTGGCAGGTCTAAGACGGCAATGGATTTACTGTGCAAATATGTAGGCTTCTTCTCGGAAGTCTGTGAATTAAGAAGCAACAGATCAGATTGCAAATAGGAAGGTGTTAAGAGTAACCTGCCATCAAGATTGATCAAAAATTGTCATTTAATATCTGAAATGTTTTATTCCATGTTAATATATTCTGTATTCTTAGACGAAAGAGAGTTTTAACCAGAGGTAATTGTTTACCTACAGGTGGATGAAGCTGGTATAGCGAAAGGAACATTTGTGCTGCTTATAGTATTCTTATTAGACTGTAGCAGAAAAAATATGCTAAAAGACATTTAATAAGATAAAAATTCACAGTTTTAACAAGTTTTGACAATTTTATCAAATTTTAAGGGAAGATGCCTAAGAGATTTTTCAGCTGTTTTGGTTCTAGTAACCAAAATCTGATATCATTCTATCTTCAACATATGACAATTGAACCACTAAAACTTCTTGAATGAATTCTTTATGTAAGACATGACACTACTACTAGCAATTATAGAACTTTAATATGTATTGGAGTAGGTTCAGCATGATTAATAACTGTGTGGTACTGAAGAACAAGAATTTACACTTCTTTGGCAATTTTTCTCCTTTCTAATACTCACGTGACAGGATCAACGCACACTCTCTGAAGCTTAGAAGTAAGTAACTATTCTAGGAGCTGGGCTCTTCGGTGCTTATTTGTTGTAATGACTGTCCTCAAAAGCAGTGGTAGGTTTCAGCAGGTAGCAGCCCTCAATTGCTTGCAGGTATTGGAGCAGTCCATTACTTAGGTTGTTCCAACAATGTTACAGAAAAATCTGGGGTTTTTGTTAAATATTTATGCTTCTTATGCAACATTCTTACAACAGTTAAAAATGCAAATAAATTTATTAATGTGTTTAAATGAAAACATGAAGACAGAAGGCATATCTATGATATTTCAGATATGCTGTGAAAGCTATTCTTGTGTTTCTCTTGGAACATGATAAATTAAATCCATAATTGATGTTTATGGATAGAATTTATTTACTGGATATTATGCAGCATTGCTTCTATTGATTACCATCCACAGTAATTCTGACTAATGTTATTTGTTCTCTAACTCAAGTTTTACTTAACAGTTTTGTTTTTTAAAAGTTTAAAATGTCAGGTCATAAAATAGTTTATATTGAAGAATATAACTTTCATGGTTGAACTACCTTTTGAAATCCTTCAAACCATATGTTTTGTTGGGTTTTGTGTGTTTGAGGTTTTTTTGTTTGTTTGTTTTTAATTATTAAAAAGGGCCAATATGTGATTAAGATTTGCAGCAACTCTGCAGAAATATGTAGTCTGTTAGCATTTAGTTTTACTATGAACAGCAGATAGAAATGATTCATTCTGACAATATAGGCTTGCAATTACCCTGAATTTATATCAAAATTTATTCCAAAATATCTTACATGTAGAAATGACAAAAGGAAGGCATTGGAATTTGACCTTATAGGTTTAGACTAAAAATATTTTACTGTCTCTTTGTCTTCTGCAAGAAAATTGCCTCCTCAATGACAGCATACTACTTTCCTTGCTTTGAAAAAATACTTTAGACCAACAGTTGCACGTTACAGAAAGTAAAACATTCCACACAGTAGCAACTGACAGGACCTGGGAAATGTTAATATTTTCTGAGATGGCTGTTAAATTTCTCTAAAAACTAGGAAACCTTCCCATCCATGAGGAAAGGGTCCCTGAGGTTCTGGTTGAGATATGAGTTTGAACACTTTAACAAGGCTTGTATGCCTCTGCCTATTCAAAGGAAGTTACCCTTATCTCTGCTTCTTACTACAAAGGGTACACATACACGGCCTGATGGATTTTAGGTTATAGAGGTTTTTTTATGATTTCTGAACAAAATCAAAGTAAAGGTCATAGAAAGATAATCTAAAATTCACCTTTACACATATAAAATATTTCAATGATCTTTCAAAGGAAAAAAAAAAAAGCAAACAAAAAACCCCCAAGCAACAAACCTAACACTTTTTGAAAATGCAGTTCCCTTTCTGGATTCCTGTCTGCATTTGCTTTTTCTTTCAAACTCTTTCACTTTTAACCATGACCGCTTTCTCTATTTGTTGTGCCCTTCAACCTTAGGTGGCTAGAAAAGTCCTTTTAATGCTCTTTGAAAGTTTTGCTTTTTCTAACTGATCCCAGGCTGCTTCTTGGCTTATCTAACAGCTCTTCTCATTGACTATCTCTGTTACTTCAGTTCCTCTTTGATGATTGCAGGATGCTTCTTTCATTATACTCTTTCTGGTATGGCTGTTGAATTGAAGAACTAGCCTGTGTCTACTGTGTGATGCTTTTTTGGCACAGCTCTGCTAAGTCTTGATACACACTGACTCCAGAGTCTCTCCGTTTAGTAGTAGGTAGGAAGGATGACCAGAGGAAGAACAGTTATTGAATGAGAACGAAAACTACTTCTCATTGCCGCACAATCTTGAGAAATTGGCTAAGATATTGATTTACTGGGACAGTAGTAGTCTTGAGCAGACCAGAACTATTGGCAGTATGAAAGAGTGACTGTCTGGAAGGAGTAATCAGGGACAGAAAGTGGAACAAACAGGATTGTAATACCGTGAGATGAGTTAGTTAAACAATATAGTAATCTTCCTGAGAGGACATCTGTGCCCAGAACAATAAACTGAAACACAGGGATGTAGAAAGACATCAAAGGAAAGATTGGATTGCATTTACTGTTATTAATTCTACCCAGCAGGTTCTTCTTCCTTTCGTTATCACAGAATCACAAAATGTTGGGAGTTGGAAGGGACCTTGAAAGATCATCTAGTCCAACCCCCCTGCCATAGCAGGATTCCCTAGACCAGGTCACACAGAAGCGCGTCCAGATGGGTTTTGAATATCTCCATAAAAGGAGGCTCCACAACTTCTCTGGGCAGTCTGTTTCAGTGCACTGGCACTCTCACTGGGAAAAAATTTCCTCTTGTATTCTCATGGAACCTCCTATGCTTCAGCTCACAACCATTGCCCCTTGTCCTGTCACTGGGCTTCACTGAGAAGAGCCTGACCCCATCCTCCTGACACCCACTCTTCACATATTTAAAAGCATAGGTAAGGTCACCCCTTAGCCTCCTCTTCTCCAAGCTAAAGAGACCCAGCTCCCTCAGCCTTTCCTCATAAGGAAGATGTTCCACCCCCTTCATCATCTTTGTGGCTCTGTTATTGGACTCTTTCAAGCAGTTCCCTATCCTTCTTCAACTGAGGGGCCCAGAACTGGACACAATATACCAGATGTGGCCTCACCAGGGTAGAGCAAAGGGGGAGAAGAACCTCTCTTGATTTACTAACCACACCCCTTCTAATACACCCCAGAATCCCATTGGCCCTCCTGGCCACAAGAGCACATTGCTGGCTCATAGTCAGCCTTCCATTGAAACCCAATTCCATATTTATTCTGGAAATACTTAACTGTACCCTTTACTTGAATTATAGATCTAAGTCCCATTGTGTACAACTGTAATTCTTTAAGACAAAGTTATGCTCAAGTGTTTTGCTGAATTGAGGCCTAAAGAAATAGAGCTGTTTATTTTCTGTGTAACTCCATATACTCACTAATAAGGAAGGTCTGGTTGAAAAGGCAGATGTTAAAGGCAACCTTGGCTGCAGCGATCATGAGGTGGTAGGGTTCAGGATCTTGTGTGGTAGGAACAGAATACTTAATAGGATCACAACCCTAGACTTCAGTAGGACCAAATTTGATCTTTTCAAGAAATTGCTAGGGGAAATCTCATGGGACAGGGTACTAGAAGATAAAGGGGCCCAAGAAAGTTGCTTAACATTTAAGGACCACTTCTTCCAAGCTCAAGATCAGAGCATCCCAACACATAGAAAATCGAGGAGGGGAGCCAGGATATCCGCATGGTTAAGTAGGGGACTGCTGGGCAAACTGAAGTGGAAGAAGAGAGTCTACAGATGATGGAAGGAGGGGCTCGCCACATGGGAAGAGTACAAGACTGTTGTCAGAGGTTGTAGGGAGGCAATTACAAAAGCTAAGGTTTCTCTGGAATTAAACCTTGCAAGGGAGGTCAAGGACAATAGGAAGGGCTTCTTCAAATACATTGCCCGAAAAACTAATACTAGAG
>VWZX01011397.1:377520-534395 GCA_013399015.1 Galbula dea
GTGAACTGGTTGAAGGACAGAAGTCAGAGAGTTGTGGTCAATGGGATGGAGTCTAGTTGGAGGCCTGGGTCTAGTGGAGTCCCTCAGGGGTTGGTACTGGGACCTATGCTTTTCAGTATATTCATTGACGACCTGGATGAGGGAACAGAGTGCACAGTCAGTAGGTTTGCTGATGACACTAAACTGGGTGGAGTGACTGACACACGGGAGGGTTGTGCTGCCATTCGGCATGACTTAGACAGGCTGGAGAGTTGGGCAGGGAGAAATTGAATAAAATTCAATAAGGCCAAGTGTCGAGTTTTGCACCTGGGAAAGACCAACCCCATGTATGAGTATAGGTTGGGGACTTAGCTGTTGAAGAGCAGTGAAGGGGAAAGGGATCTGGAAGTAAAGGATACAGTTAAGTATTTCCAGAATAGATATAGAATTGGGTTTCAACAATTTGGTTTTATTTTAATTCAATGCATTCAAGGCAATTCATTTCTGTTCCTTTTTATGCTCCCAGCTCTGTTTTAATATTAGTACTTTGTTTGCTGCCAATTGACCTAAACCAGCCAGGACCAGCTACATGAAAAAAAAAAAAAGGAGAGAAGAAACAAAGACTAAATTTATCTCAGGGAATGGAGTTCTCTGTAAATATTTTAGGCCTGTGTGTTTGCAGAAGGAAGACTTAGACTTTAGTGCAAGCATTTGGTCTTATCAGCGAGACAACATCACAAGTGCATTGCAGTAGCTGTTCACGTTTTAAAGTTGCCTTTGAAACTTTTGATAAGCAAATAACTTAGAAAATGTAATTAAATGTTGGTAAGCATTTTGAATGAATAGATGCCCTGCAAGTTACCAGACAGAGTTGTTATTAACTAGAATGACCAAGATCCAGGAGGGGTCCCGGGAGGACACAAGTATTATGGAGATAGTATTTGTAAACAGGATGAGAGACATCATCATCCTTTCAGGAAAACATTGGCAGTGAGATTTTCCAGTACTTTCTGGTAAGTGAGGTAGAAGATGTGGTTGCAGACTTAGTCCTTTGGTGGACACCGAACAAAATTTGACATGATTAATTTACTTATCTTGGCAAACAAAGAGATATTTTAAATTAATGGATACTGTTTTACAAATCAAATTAGGAGCAATTGGAAAAAAGAGGCATATGATAGCTGAACATAGAGTTACTCTGATGGTACAAGTGGTAGTTGAAGCATGCATTTATAAACATTAGTGACTCCCTTTAAATACAAGCTGTGAATCACCTTTCAAATTCTTTATTTTTCAATAACTGCCATATTTGGGATTTGATTTCTTTTATTATATTTTCAATATACTATCTGTCCTAATTGTTAATTTGTGATTTTAGTAAGGGGACTAGCAGATTTATTAAATGCACTTTTTAAATACTTGATAATTGCACCCTAAATACTGTATTGATTAAAATATATGATTTCTTCATTACTCCTTTTTCTGCTATTCTTTTAATCAGAACAATTCTTTTTATAAGACCTTGAAAAGAATTAAGTAATATTTTGCCAGGAATAATTTCCCTTTGTAATGCTACGCTTTAGTCTATATTCTGTGCTCTTACAGTAATTAGAGCTGTCTGAAACACACATTTTTTTTTTTAATGGAATCTTCCCCAAACCATCTGCTGAATGTGTACTTTCATCTGCCCCATCCCAGATTGACTTTAAAAATGTCCAGACATAAACTAACTGGAGCTCAATAAACTATAATGAATTTAATGGGCATAGGATTGCTAAGAGGATGTTGTCTAGGAAATTAAAAGCTACTTAGAGACAATGCTAGCTATTAACTGCAAGAGTTAATTCAGGAAATCCATACTGTTTCTTGGTCTATATTTTTGTGATACAACTACAATTTCCAGCTCTGTGTATTCTACAGATAGGCTTTTAATTTTGTCAGAAATGCTACCTGGTTCCGTTGTTGTGGCATCACTGTACTGGAGAGAAGAATTCCAAAATAATCTCACTCACATAGACATAGTATTATTTAGAATAGTATTTTCAGAAAGTAAATAATTTTAAATATTAATTTAAATAATTTAAAATATTAAAATCAAATAATGAATAGAGTCTCATGTATCTGTTTATTTTGTTAATGAGTGATGAATGTACCATTTTCTTTCTATGGAGAAGAAAGATAAGACCAGAGAATTTTATTTTATGGATAATTTTCAGATATATGTTGTACATGTAAGGAAATGTATCATATTTATTAACACTGATGAGCACATTCATATTACTGGGCAGTTAGTGGGTAAAAGACTGTTCATATGACCTGTTATATGTATGTGTGCATATATATATCTTCATATTAATATGTATTTGTGTACAAACAGTTTCTTGGTATAAAGAAACACCATTCATTCATTGTAATGTATACACACATATATACAAAATATAAAAGTATATATATATGTTTTATACATATATATTTTTTTAAGAATTTTTTTATATATGTATAAGGTTTTCTAGTGAAGTTGTACAACAATGACTAACTTTGAAAGAATCTTCTGCTGACAGTCAAGCATCAAAGCTTCTGATCCCAAAACACATCAAAGATAGTTTTGAATGTTGCACTGAACATCCTAAAACTTTTAAGATCAGTCAAGCATTGATGAAGCACAGAAACAAAGCCTTGTCACTCAAGACTCCAAATCATATGGAATAAATAAACTTTTAGAGCACTTCTGAAGCTACCAGATAGGATCATCCATTCCTCAATTATACTTCATTGTAACAACATTTTTTAAATTTCTTCTGCATCTAGATACTACAAGACTTTAGTCTTCTACAAATAGAAAATAGCTGTGCTGTCACAGAATATAGAATTTAGGTAAAACTAAAAATTAATATAACAAAGAACAGATGAAACATAAATCTGTCAGTGGAGTTCTTTTACATTTCACTGGTTTCAATTTTATTTTTCAACATAAGAAACTTGTATGATTTTTGTCAATTATTTACATATATGCTGTCATATGTGAAAGTGATCTTTCATAAAACAGGCAGTATTTGAAACTCCAAATAATATAATATAAACATAATATGAACTCTATAATATAAAACATAATATAAACTTCATCATATTTGAAAATATGTCATGCAGTCAGGTAATGTATCAATGACTGGAGAAGGAAACTGTTCTTACTCCATCCCTTAGAAAACAGTTTTTTCCCCATCCTCAATTATTTTGATTCTTTTTTCCTCAAGAGGCCGCTTAGGATTAAAAGACTGTGCACAACATAGTGCAGTTTTAAGCTGCTTTTTTCTACCAAGTTACATCAACAAAGGTTTAACAAATATAGCCCTTGACTGATTTTAGATTTCCCTATTTTAGGCAGATAATCATGATGATGAACTTAGGAGCTAACTTGCCCAAGGCGGCTTCTATTTCCATTGCAAAGAAATGAGTATTCTGAAAGGAAAGTCGAATCTCAGGAGTTTGTAAAAGCCTTCTAAAAACATTTGCATCTCTTCAGCAACTACAGAGAATGGTCTGGGCAGACATATATTTACCTTAAGTGCCTCAGTAGAGTGTCTTATGCTATCTTAGACAAATCCAGACATACTCTGTGTTTGGACATAGGTTTGTTGACTGTAGTCAGATCTGTGTTTTACTTATCTTTCAAACCTAGCCTTTGTATTATTTTATACTGTTTAGTAGTGATATTACTCTATGTAGCATTACTTCAGTTTGTGCACAAACATCAGCAAACGTTAAACTGTGTCCCACTTAACTTTTTGGCAACAGTTCATTAATCATCTTCTGCAACTTTATCCCATTAAAAATAACTCTGGACTGTGACAGTGCTGTCAGTGACTTTACCTGTGTGGTATATTACACTTGCAAGGTGTAATTTTTAGAGGGTCATTCATCATTTCCTCCAAGCTTGAAATGCTACTGGCTTCTTTGTGACACTGGACTTTGGCTTTCAGGACTCCTTCCTTCTGTAAATTTCAACTATCATGTTGATAGGATCCAAGCAGTGTTCATCTTCAATCTCTTTCTGTCTAAACTAGGTTTACAGGACATGAAAGTGTCTGGAAATGCGTGCCATGGCAGACTCTTTTTTCAAGCTGGGAAAGCTGCACCTAGGATGAATATCTAACCTCAGTTTTCTGTTGATTGTTGGTGAGAGAAACAGCCCAGGACGCCCTCCTTTCTGTTCCTATTCTCATAGCTAATTGTCTGCTTCTGTAAGTTCTTTGCCTTCTGGCTGGGATCCAAAGGTTGATTGGTTCCCTATTCATTCATGACAATTGGCATTTCACTATCATAAGCCAGAAATACAACCTCTTCCTGACTTTAGCTAAAGAATGCAGGTGGATCCTGTGTAAAAACCAGGTGTACTCCTCACAAATTTCATGAAACTTACGTTTTTACTAAGGGAAACAGAAGTCAGGAAAAATATACAGCTGATTCAGTGGGAGGTACTGAAAATTTTTCCTATTGTACATTCGATTTGAAATGTCTTTTTGAGATACTTAGACAAGCAGAGCAAATAATTGTTTTGATTTTTTTTATTATCCATTACTGGAAATCACAATCCTTGCTTCTGAAAAATTCAGACCATGAAACTGAAATACAGTTGATTTTGTTAATCTACCAACTGCCTTTGTGCAACATCAATTATTGCACTTATCACAACTTTTGGTGCATAAAAAAATCAGAACAAAATTGAAAACATTCTCATAAGAATCTGATCAGCACTTTGAATAAAGGAAAAGATACAGCATGGTTTCAAATTCTGAAATAAATGCATTTTGGGAGGATGTAAGTGTTAAGATAAAATACTGATAAGATAAAACACTGACTAAGAATGCCACTGGTACACAGCTAGGAGGTAAAAAGTATATAAAACTTGTGTGTCAAACCAAAGCTTTTCAACTGGAAACCAAAACTTTTTCTACTCTTCTTTGAGAAGAAAAAATCCCTTAAAATAGCTATGAGGAGATCAAAGCTACAAAGGGACTCTGAAGAGCTAAGTTTCTACAAGAAAAAGCAAATAGTTCTTCATGAAACTTGAAAAACAAATGAGTGACAACACAGTGTAAAAATATGAGAGATTTCAAAATAAGTTGGGGGACAAATTGCTCTGAGGTATAGAAATCTCACAGGGAAACATAAGGACCATTTGTTCCAGTCAATTGACATAGCAAGTTCTACTCTAGAAAAATCACAACCACTTAAAAATAGATCAAGGACACAGCTGAATTCAAGAAAAACTAGAGACTAAAGATTGTAAAGCTTCTTTGGAAAATGAGATAAACTCCACTGAATCCAGTTTGTGGAATGGATATTGTTCCCTCTGTGAAAATAAACATCTTGTAAACTTCTGCTAACTCTCCATGAAGGTTTTTTTTTCATCTGGGGTTTGTTTGGGGTTTTTTTTGTTGTTGTTTTAAAAGTTTGTAGAACTAGTTCAGGAATACTAACTGAAAGAACCACAAGCCAAGACTACTGTGTCATGGTTTATTAGGCAAACTGAAACTTATCAGACTTTATTCTTTGTGATTCACAGCTCAAACCTCTCTGACCATAGCAATCATTTCTAACAGTGGCACAGGTGTGCTCTGCTTGTGCTCCTGGAGATGCTCTGTCTGTTTAGTTACTTGCCTAGCCAGTCTGAAACAACAAAGCAACTGTGCTAGATACAGTAGATCTACACCTCAAGGGATGTATTAAACTACAGTTGCAATCAGGCTCATGTAACCAAGGACTGAGAGACCTATTACACTCTCATTTAAATTAATTGAAATTTTACCATGGTGTTTAAGGACAGACAAATCAAATTAAAGAGAGATAATGCTTATGCCTCATGTGATGACACTGGTTTTGTGTAAATTACAGTGCGTGGCTGGCAAATGTGGGTTAAAGCTTCAAGGTGATATGGTTGCTTACATGTCATGCAAACAGTAACAACTACTATTGGAACCAAGTTGGAATTATTATAGATGGAATAGTATTAAGTTGTGGATGGAAATATATATGTGTGAGTTTATCATACTCTCAACAGATCAGTCAGAACCATAACTAAAAACTGCCATATTTCATACATTTATTTAAAGGATCCTCAAATTGTTGTATCCTTTAGTATATTTTTGAAATATCAGCATATTAGTATATGTAAAAAGTAGCTGCTTTTGTTAAATAGGAAGAGAGTGCCATGAGTTTTCAGGATAATTTTAAACTTTGGAAAATTTGTATTTAATGAGTGAATAAAACCTGCTAGGATGTTGTTTTACATTAACAGGAATCTAAGACATTCTGCCTTGTGTAAGAGAAGTGTCCTAAAATATGTTGGATTATGCTCATTTATATTATAAATGGGTAGAGAAATTTCTATTGCTGTTGTTTCATTTAAATTATTGAAAACCAGATACTTTATGTGAATACTTTTGTTTGTGAAGCAGATGGCTTTTTTGTTATTTAAAATTACAATAGGTGTATTGATACTGCCATTAGAAACTAGTAAAAGGAAAATAAGAAACTGGGATTTTGTACTTGTTTGAAATGTCACACTCAGATTTATTTTCTCTTTAAAAAAGAGAAAAAACAATGCATCATCTTCCAAAAGATGCTGTAAGCAACAAATAAATTAATGTTTATTCACTGTAAATATCTAACTTTTTATATCATTTAAGTCTCTGTGGCTTGGTTAGAAAAGGGAATAAGAAATCTCAACTCAGATTGCAGGAATCTGAGCTGGAACAGGTTAGGAGTGCACCCTCATTAAGTTTGCAGGTGACATCAGAGTGGGAGGGCCACTTAATAATTTCTGCCATTGGGAAGGGTGTAAAAGGCTGGGCAAATAGGCCAACAGGAGCCTCCTAAAATTCAGCAAGGATAAATACCAAATCTTACACCTGGGAAGAAAGGTCCCCCTATAGCGATACAGGCTGGAGCCTGGCTGTCTGGGGAGCAGCTCTTTTGAGAAGGACCTGGTAGATGACAAGCTGGGCATGAGCCAGCAGTGAGCCCTGGCAGCAAATACTGAGAGCAACCAGGGCTGTACTAACGAAGCACATCTAGAAGGGCTGGGGGAGCCACTATCCACCTCTCCACTGTACTAGTCAGATCACATCTGGAGTCCTGTAATCAGTTTTGGGTACCCCAATACAAGGAAACTGCTCATCAGCTGGTTTCAAGTCATGGAATAGCATAGCTAATTGAAAGGATAAAAACAATTCTTAAAGTTACAGTAACATTTTTTGTGCCTGTATCTAAGGGAATAGTGAACTTTGGCACAAACATGAAACTTTTGTAGTTAGTTTTGGTACTGATCACGTACAAGTGCCACCAGTATTCATTTTGCTAGACTAAATAACTAAACAGAGAATTCATTTTTATATCTCCAAGCTGTGTAAGTGCTTTAGTCAGCACTATGAACTAGTGCTACCATCCCTTTCTCCTTTTTGTAGTTTGGAAACCATCTTGGTCAAGCAGTACCTGATTTTTTTCTAGCAAAAACTCAGTAAAGATTATTTTTCTTTTAAAAAAAATAATTTCACTTTCAACATTTCCGATACTGTAGCCTACAATATATAACCTTTTCCTTTGCTGAATTTCAATTCCCTGCTCTCTCAATACAAGTTCAAAACTGTAGCCCTGAACTTGCCAGGAAATAAAGAAGAAAGTAAAATATTTACAGAGTTAAAGTATGATTTAGTAAAGACTGGTTTGGTGAGCTTGTAGTCAGTGTCTTCTATTGAAGCTTTTTCTGTTCTGGAATATCATTCCAGAATCAATTAAAAGAAAAAAGAGCTAATGTTATTAACTCAAAATTTATCAAGAGAAAAGCCTATTGTAACCACAAAGGTAGTGGCTTAGGTAAGATTGTATCCAAAGAAGGTGGCAAGGAATGGGACAAACATCCAGAAACTCAGCTTCTCTGTTAAAATAATGTTTGTTGTCCTTGCTCTTTCTTATTTTAAAATTGAGCATTTTTTGTTTAAATGGTAGAACTGATTGTACAAAACTGTTAGTACTAATACAGGATTGACACATTAGACTTTTATTTTAATTGCAATGTTTGAAAGCCAGATATATCAATTAACCTGTAATTAATTTACACCTGTTCTGTAGTTATGAACACTGTGTGCTGGAGCAAGTCAAATACAGCAAGTCCAAGTTCCTTTTCCTCTCTTTGTCCCATATGGTCCCTCACATTTCCAGCTCTTCCTACTATTCAGTTCCCTTACATATCTGTCATCCTTCTGCCTCAGCCGTGGAGCTCCTTTTCTGTACAATTTGGAACAGACTTCCAGTTATATTATGTGGTCTGTTCTTTTCTTTCCAGTTTTATCCCTGTACTACTGCATGCTTCATAATCTCCTTTGTGTTCTCACCTAGGTGCTATATTTTGTGGTTTTGTTTAATTGTAGTTTTCTCACTCTTGCTCACTGTATGTGACTGACTTCAAATAGTTATGGTGTCTTTTATCAGGATTGGTTAGCTGCTAGTATATAGTGGAACTTGGATATCTTAGGAAGAAAATATGTTTAATGTTTTGCAATAATCGTTAAGATATTGCCCTCTCATGCCCATCAGAAGCCTTAGACATCTTCTTTATAGTGTTGTGACCAAAGTATCTACCCTGTCCTTGCATGCATAAGCTGTTAAGGCCTTATTATCCCTCTGGCTTTGATCAATCTTATAGTAGTGAAAGGGACTTTAGGTTGTCATCTAGTCTGATCTCTCATTCTAGTAACTCTGTCAACTGACATACTGTGCTAGTCTTTGTCACTCTGACTAATGTAATTGCCTTTTTTTCTATAATTATAATATAATTATAATTATATGTTACTCTGTTGCATATGTAACATAGCACAGGTAACTTCTCCATGGTGTATTTAGTCCATTATAGAAGGTTCTGAAATGATGTAAACAAGAAGACCACTGGTCATTTAACAAACATTTAACATTTTCTGAGAAACAATTTATCTCACATCACTCTTTTTCTTCATGCTTACTCTTCCTTTGAGTTTTTATTCAGGCTAGCTCAATATATTTGCACAGCAAACATCTCACAGACAAAATTACACATCTGTTTTCCATCCATCACAGCTTCACCCAATGTTTCAACTACATTTTCTTCTATCTGCACTTGAAACAAACCCCATATTTTTAATTAGGTTTACATATTCCCTATGTGGTTGAATATGAATTTTATTTGCATGGCTTTTTTTTTTAATTAATATTTCTCAGAAGAAAGATAATATGCCAAGATATAATTTTTCTGAACATTTATGCATGTAAAAATATATTTTACAGCACCACATTAGACAAAAGACAACAATTTGTTTAATTTATTTTCCTTAACACCTGTGTAGATGTTCTTTCTTTCTTTCTTTCCTTTGTGTAGTTTGACTTCCATCTGGAACTTTAAGAAGAGAAGAACATTTCAGACAATTTCTGTTGGTAGAAAAATTCTAGGTGGGGTTGCTTTTATTTTAAGATTTTCTCCATTGAGGCTTTCTAGATCTATACCCATGGGGAATCTTTGAAAGTGTGAAGGTTTAGGTTTCAAACCTGTTTCTGTTTTCCATGCTCTTTAACTTTCACCAGTTAAGCTTTAAATGTCAAAAGTGATGTAAACTAAAGAAGGCAGCAAGTGCATAGGGAAAAATGTTAAATATACTGGCAGATAGAGAAGTTAATTCTAAGAAATTCTATAACAAACTTGGATTGAATTTAATGCTTAATAGAACAACTCCAATGAGTGTTTTGTTTTTTGTGACTCCAACTGAACTTCTAAGTTTAAAAAGTTCCAAACAGTTTAAATTGGGTGTTGTATCATGTTTTCTAATCTGAATTCGAAAATGTTGCACATTTATTTTTACAGTCTTTACATTTGGAGTTGCCAAGAGTTTAAATCACAAATCACATGAATGAGGAGAAAGGGTTAAGATGTTTTGCTCATTTTTCTCACATGCTGTATTTCCCTTAGAAGTCCTTTTGTCTGCATACAGAAACACAGGAGGATAAATGTCTGTATCTGAAGGCATTGAGCAAAAAGAATCATTCATAGATTTCTTTCCTTCATTCTACTAATTATTTACCTTTATAAAGGAAGAAAATTTACCTGAACTTCAGAGAGACTTTGGCAAAAAACATATTTTGCTGCAACTGTGCTCATGATTGATTGATTGAAGAAAAATCCCAGTATAAATTTATGTTACATGATTTACAAAAAAAATTACACCACAAGTGAAACTAAAAGCTCTACACTTCATTTAAGGAGGAAGACTCTGAAAGAAAGATGGTGTGTGAGGCACACCTCGAGCTCTTCTGGTCATACAGTCAGGAAAAATGTTTTCATAAGAGAAGATTAGTTTGGTAGTATGACAGATCACAGAATTTAAGGGTTTGGGAGATTTTTGGGATTCAGAATAAGGCCACATCAAATCTACTACAAAATGCCCTGTAGTAATAATGTGAGAATATAGCTATCAGTATAATTCCAGCCTTCATTAATATGGCGACTCAAACAGCAATGCTGACACATGAAGAAATGGATATAAGGTGGTTGTGAATATTGAAACTGAATATTAAGAGAAGCTTTCTTCTATTTCAGGTGAAGTATTTCATCCCAAATGTAGGATGTCAGATTCTGGAGCAGTCATACTGTAGGAAAAAAGGACTTTAATTGTCTTAGTATGAAAATTGATGAATGCATATAACCTAAATTATAGTGTATGATTATTTTTGCTAACAGCACGTTACTTTCAGATGCCTTGCTCCATGTTCTTTCAGTCTCAAATGGTGAAGACAACAAAAGTTCATACAATTTTTTATGACTTTATTAAGTCCTGAGTTTGGGTTGGGTGAGTTTTTTGGTGGCTAAAAACACTGAGACGTGGATAGCTACAAATCTGAATTAATCTTAGCTGATTAGAGCCATTGATTTACAATAAAATTTTCAGGTTTTAAGTGGAATATTTTCTCATCTTCTGAAGATCTAAGGATAATCACATCTCATTTATGATAGAGTGAAATAACATTGTTTCTGGGCTAGAATGACTTTCAGAAATTCTTTGACAGAGCCACTTATGAATTGCTTGTTTGGGACACTGGTATTGTACTAAATTTTTTTCATGATAAACCGTGTCTTTGCAAAATAATCTTAGCAATAAGAATTAGGCAGATTCTCTTAAATTCTAAATTGTAGTAAGACATTATATTGGACAACAGATGGTGTGATAATTATGTCTTTAACTCTCTGTCAGACTCTCCTTTGGCAATTGGACGCTATCAGTATTTCAACTGCATTAAGTTTATTTTTACAAAGAGCTTGAAATGTTTGAAATCAGTATCTTCCTTGATATCACCTTCAGTAAACTTTAATATAAACCTTGATTTTGTTTAGAATACAGGGAAATAGTGATAAATTGCCAGGACTTTCCTAAAGATACATCATGACTTCTTTCTTGATCCTCTGGATCTTTCAATATTCAAGTGCCAGAAAAGGTGTTGGATGATGCATGCACAATTAATTTCAATTGATACTATTTTGGTAGGTCAGAGAATCTAGAAGTTGGAACATATACTTGTCCTTCGCAAACAGAAAGAAATCAAGAAAATTTCTCTTGTATTCTCTGCTTTTTGAGCTGGCATAGTTTTATGTCTATATTGCAGTTAATAAGGAGTCATACAGTGATGCTGAAGCCACTTTTAAGTAGTTTTCTCTTTCTAAGTATAATTTTTTATTATGTCTTTTGGTTGGTTTCTTTTCTTTTGATACCATGAAACTTCCCAAGACTATAAATATAACAACAATATAAATAAATAAATAAATAATTTTAAAACTTTAACAATAAACCAAAAATATCCCAAGCCAACAAAACTTTAAAACTGTGAAAACTTTATCTGCCTAATAAGTGTAGCTGGCTTTTTCTCTCACTTGCATTTTTTTTTTTTTCTGCTTGCTCATAGAATATGCCATTAAAGGAAATAATGAAAACCAGAAGATTTCTGAATATTCAGCAAATGGACATTAAGCAGTGGTTTATCTTTTCAGAAGGACAGACCTCATTATAGAAAAAGTCTGTATCTCCTTCAGCTCCATTGTAGCTATATTTATATCTTGTTCCTCAGATCTTCAAGTCTCTTTTGTAACAGTAATCAAATAAAATTTTTAATTATGCACACAATTAATTTTCATTAATTCTAACATAAAAACTTTGTTTTAAAACTTTAGTCCTTAAGCATCAAGTCCAATTTTATTCATTATGTTTCACAAGACAATTCAGTATTTGTTGTGTAAGTCATCTCTAATAACTAACCTAACAAGCATATGACATCAATTTGCAACAGCCTTTATAGGTAGAAATGCTCTGCTGTATGGTAATGTCCTCTGTGGATAATGGACCACAGGTTTGCTAATATTTTCTTCTGTCTTTTATCTCCTTTTCACTGTTGTCCTTTGAAATTTACTCAGTCCTTTGAGGCAGAGCAGGATATCTCCCGTTATTTGAGTCATAGCCTCTGAAAGCTATAAAAACTGAGCAAGGCTTTCACACTATCACACAACTTTTCTCTTAATGAAATAAAAAAAAAATTCAGCAGTAATTAAATTTGATAAAAAGTAAAAATAAAAAAATAAAAGTAAAAGTAAGTTGGTCTCTAATTTTTTAATTCTCAGCTGTAGTTAGAGACTACCATGATTTCGCAACACAATGGCAGTAATAACAGACAATATCTGTTTTCCTTATGTAAAATTATACACATTGTATAAAAATGTCACGTTAAAAACCTGATTGTATTAGAATCATCTTCCACATTGAACTGTGCTGCCTGCCTATTTACACAATTCACAGTAAGTACATCCATTCCTCAGCTATTTCTTTTTACTTTCAGAGGCATACACCTTTGATCTGTACACTTTCCATCGGATCATATTGAAAGGAAATTTCTGAGAGCCACTCTGCCAAATGATGCTGACCTTTATCTTATCCCAAGTTTCTTTAACTTTTATGTCTTATACTTTTGTGACAACCTTCTGCTTCAGGCACCTTTTCAAGACACAGCTCTTCCTTTGTATGTGCAGAAAGTCCAACCCAATAACTCAGAAACACACAATGCACTGTGGTCACTGGTACTGAATAATACTGGGTGAAAAAATATTCTCTGATTTTCATATGTATTGTATATCAAAATGTTTAATTACCAATTCAGTTCAGTTTGAAACTGTTGAGTTTCTGTAGTCATTTAAAACTACCTTGTTGTTATAGCAATACCAGGTTTAATGAATCAACATATTCTAATGCAAAAATGTCTAGTAAACAACCTACAGTCATTTCTGACTCTGGTTTATCTAATTTTGTCTGTTGCCATGTCTCCTTCTTCTTTATCCTAATATTCATGTTCAGCTCTAGTAATGCCTTTCTGCTATGTCAGAAATTTGGAAAAAAAGACTGCTTTTTATTTCTTTGTGCAGGAACTATAATAATGAGCATGCAATATTTGGATTATTTAGATATTTCAGCAGTAAAAAAAATATGTAAGTAAATACCAAGGTTTGTAACATAATAGAACCTAAAAGAGATTTTAGAACCTAAGACAATTTCAGGAAACAGTAGCAGTCATCATAATATATATATATATAAAAAATATATATATAGTTAAGTATAGTCTAAAACAAAGGCAATAAAATTTGTCCTTGCTAACAGGTCAAGATGACTGCCAGACTGAAAAATCAGTTTAACAGTAAGATAACTATCATCCATTTCAACTTGTTTTTCTCATAAGGTTAGATAAGCTGAAATTATCTGCTCACAATTGCAGCCCCATTCTGCAGACTCTTTTGTGTATAGCTCTTAATGTATAAAAAGATTTAGGTAGAATGTCTATTTATACATTACGTTTTTAAGAAGCTGTTCCGTAACACATGCATCAGATCTGAAGAATCTGTTTTGGTTCTGTAGATATTTGGAGATGATATCTTGTTTTAGCCTTGGGACACTGGAATGCACAATTTACAAATACATCCTGCTATTAAATCCTTCCCTCTAGGTTTATATAACAATACAGTCTCTTTCAATACAGAAAGCTACTGATGCCAATCTACTGCATGGTTTATAAGTTTATTAATACAGATTTCAGAATATGACAAGAGTCATATTCTTTTTAAATAATAATATTCTTTTAAAATAATACCTTACAAATCAGTCACCACCAACTGCAAGAAATTATTGGGGAGAATAATAGTTTGCACAATAAAGGAAAGCTAACATCCCTAAATCATTGTGCTAAGAACCAGATTAGATGTCATTATTGTTACTGATGTGCTTGCAGTAAAGTGGCTGATAGTGATTTAGATAAATGTGGGAATTGTTCCAACAAGAAAAAGAATCACCAATGTTGTTGATCCAGCGGTAATGTGAATGACACTTTATTTGTCTATATGATGAATTCTTGTGGCTGAATCTCTGAAACTTCTTATGGGCATGGCAAAATTTACACACACCATCTGTTTTCCTGAACTGTGATCATCATCCTCTGTCTCTACTGCTGTTCAATTTTAAACAGATTCTACGTCAATATGAACAAGAGTTAGTCCCATGGGTTCATCATCATAACGTGCAATAACATCAAGGTCATTGTTTTACCTATCTTTGGAGTATTCTGGGATGGTAATTGTAATAGACAACATATGGAACAAGTTATCCTCAATTAGAAGGAAAATTATTGATGTTAAAAATGGCAAGAAAAAAGTATTAATGGTTTTATTTGGCAGAAAGACCATGGCTCACTCTTAAATGCTTTACCATATGGATGCTCCTTTAACATATATTGAAAGCTGTGTGTATTGTGTCTTCCTACACAATGGGTAGTGCCAATCTCATAACACATATTTTATGCCCTTGCTCAGTTCTAAAATACTGCCTTTTGCCTTAAGTTAACAATTCCCTTAAAAATAAGCTTCTCATTCATAGGATATGTGTTCTTGTGTTTTCACAGATGCCTTAATTTCCTTTGTTGTTTCCTCTGACATTTTTGCCACAGCTGTATTCTGGCTTATTCTCCTTTTCCTCATTGTTAAGGTTATCAATGCTCTCAACTCCTTGATGTACCTCACCTTGTAAAGAAGAAAGAATAACACCTGAGACAGCACTTGCGTATTTGTTCACATGAGTATAAGAGTAGTTTTATTCTACCCTAAGAAATCTCTTGCTGGCATAAAAAATAACACAGAAGTACAAAGGAATACTACTATATTAGCACGAGCCACATAGCTCTGAACTGTTTTTGGAAACCTAAGATCTCTTTTTTTCCTTTAGTTTTTCTTTTTTTTCTTCTCATAGATGCCTACAGAAGACCACATATTAGCCTGATGAATTGAAAATGTCAGAGATGTACTGGCAGTGTAAATTTAGTATTTTTATAACCTGGAGATTAATTCAAAACTTTCATTAAAAATGTGAACAATGCTTAGAAAAGCTAGATGACATTTATTTCATTATTCATTACAATTGTGTATCTCCCATTTGTCTCTTCTTGTAGCTACTGTACTTTTGTCATTGTGGATGTGTCCCATTGATACAAGCTGTGTCAATGGTACAAAAAAAAGAAAGGTGAAACAGGAGCAAACAAAAGAATGTAGATTTTATACCTAGAAGAGAGATAACCATGGCCCAGTTCTTTTTCTTTCTTTAAATTCTGTGTATAGGTAACTATATCTCAAAGATGAAGAGTAATGATTACGTCTAAGATCTTTAGGAATCATATTATATTTTGTTTGCATAATTTTTATTATTTGCTTAATCTAATACACATGTATTTTAAACTGTTACCTAGAGTTTCTATTCCATTAAATTTTCAGTGTTTTGGTCTAAAATTAGTTACTGCCAAGTAAAGAATGGTTTATTCCTTATTTTGAAGTCAATCAGTACACAGAAAACACTGAAAATCTATTTAACACTTGCATTATTATTATGACAATACTTAACTTTTTTTTGTAGCACACAGTAACAAAAATAAAGATGACTTTGAAACTCTGCAATGATAGTTCTAATAAGATTAGATTTTATGTTAAAAAATCTGAAATGTCTGCATGGTTTTACTGGTAAAATAATGGTAGAGCACATTTTCATTCAAGAAAAGTGACTGTGATTTGTTGTGTTCAAATAGCTCCTTCCCCCAATAAATACCTCTGCTCTAACTCAACAACTGCAGGCTATAACTGAAGACCATGCACACAATAATTGAGTTTCTGGTGTAGACAAAGCTTGAGAGCTTGCATAATGAAAACTACTCATTTCTGTGAGATATTTGTATGGTAAGAGTAATGTAAAATCTGAGAAAGAGATTATGAGGTATGAATTAAAAAACAAGAAAAATATCTGGTTTTACTAATTTAAATAAGATATATATCCCTAAAAATTTGCATATTATGCAACTTCATCTTGTAGAACTGTCCTATAGTAAAGATTTTTGGTAAAATAGCTTTTGAGGTAAATTTTCCTTTCTTTGTGTGTGTGTGTCTGTGAAATTATGTGTAAATTAAATACATCAGTTTTTAAATTCAGTATGAACATAACTATATGCGTATTTCTAAAGAGCTGAATTAAAATGCCTCCATTTCTTGAAATGATGTATGTATATTATGATTTTCTTATAATAATATGCAGTATGTTAATACTGACTTTAGTTGAAAAATAGTTGTAGTAATTAAAGAAGTAACAAGAATTAGACAAAGTAAATCATAAACCCCTTTTTAAAGGATTTTAAGGGATTCTTAAAACACAACGGTACCTTTCAGAAATTAAACTACTCAAAGTAACAACTCAGCATTTTATTATTTGTTGCACTCAGAATTTTTTTCTCCATCAAGTCTTCATTTAATTTAAATTCAGCTTGATTCTTCTCTTAAATTGTCAACATTTTTCCAAGAAGGTTATACTACTGCATCATATGCAAGACAGGGATGCAGGAGAGCAAGATAGAAATAAACCAAGGTACTGAAGAGCTTTAATTATTCATATAGAATATTATTTGAATTGGTGGATTTGGACTATCTAGAGGAGAATATGCCAATGTATTGTTGTATTTTACATTGTCACAATTGCTTCTGTCTTTGATCACAATATTTTGTCTTAACTTTATCGCTTTTTGTTTTATTGGTACACTAGATTAAGATTTTAATTATATTCCTTGTAGGAGCATACAGCTGAGTCCTCCTGACTGAGGCTTTTTCTATCATACAGATCTAAGTCTTTCTGATTTAGCCTACATAAATTTTTTAGATATACAAAAATCTTTTCCTTAGAATATCTGTTACTTATGATTTTATTTATCCTGCTACTAAAATCAGTAGAAATTAGACTCTGAATACCGCTGGAAACCTTTACATTAGATGTGTTCCTTTTTTTTTTTTTTTTTAATATATTGTTCCCCAGCCCTACAATAAAATAACTTTATAACTTAAAAGGCCAGAAATACAAGAGTAACCTATAAATTCTCCATTTTTATTTCTTTATTTATCATGTCATTGCATTTTGCTCACGTTTCCCTGTACCAAATTCAATAACTCATACTTTGGCTAAGACAAATCTTTTGGAAAGACCTGCACTGTTCATCTGACTTTACAGTTTATTCTAGCAATCAAAGATACTGTGGATAAAATAGATTCTAATGCCCATGTGTTTTTCCGGTCACTTGTATTTCCCTCCTAGTCAGGTTATAATTTTTGGTAAGTTAATGCCCTTGAAGAAGCTAATATATATTATTACATATAGATTTTTTTGCGTTTTGCTTATTCATAGTCACAGTAATGACAGGTAAACTTCAATATAGATGTAAAGTACAGAGCTAACCATTATTTGACAAGCTATTTTTCAGATTGTGAAAAAATACGTTTAGATGTCATTGCTCCAGAATTTCACCTTAAGTGTTTACAAAAATAAGTTTAATATCATAACATTTTTAGTCCATTTTTATTTTATATAAATTGAAAAAAGTCATATTGCCTGCCTGTTATTTGTAATTCTGCTTTCTCACAGGTAATCCCAGGAACAAGCAAGAAATAAGGTGAAAATAAAATTAGAATCTATTTTTTTGAAACAAAGGTTTTTGAATAGCTTTTCATAAATGCTGGTGATTTATTTATGCCTTGAAGTAGTTCTTCATTTCATACCTTGAAAAATTTCTGTAAAAGACCTGACACTCCTTGCACAGAAAGTTCCATTGAGTCTGAAAGCTCTAAGCATCTTTTTCAGCACAAGGTAAAAGCTGCAGCAGACACTACCGTAGCTGCTGTATGTGGGAGATAAAGAGATTATCTGAAAGTATATAAGACCCAGCTTAGCTGATTGTTGGGTCTCATCCCATAACTGTGTTTCACTCCCCATTCTCCACCCCAAATAAAGAACATATAAAGCTAATGAAAACATAAAAGTAGCTGAAAGATAAAGAACTTTTGTATTGAAAGTTTTAAAGGAATCCACAGGAAAAGAGGAAGCATACTTTTGTTAAACAAAATGTTGAGGCTAATACATGTATCTCTAGTGAGTATCTCTAAGTCTGTCAGGATGAAGGCTTTGTTCTCACACTAAAGAAGGCTTACTCTTTTGAACTTAATATATTCTGCCTATTGAAATGACTGCCTTTTGCAAACAGATTAATAAAATACATTCTTAATATATAGGAATATTGAATGATAACGTGTATAAAAATGCTTTTTTTCTCTGAAAATATTGAAAATGAACTTCAAGTAAAATTCAGTCTTATTAATCTCAAGTAAAAATTAAATTGATTTTCTTAGTACTTCTAGGAGGTAACATGTTATTGAAGTGTTTCATGTGGGTTTTTTTTTGTTTGTTTGGGGGTTTTATGTTTGGGGGTTGTTTTTTTTTTTGGTTGGTTGTGGGGTTTTGTTTGGGGGGGAGGGTTTGTATTGTGGTTTTTCCTAATATATAATATTATAAATATTCTTGTTTGTTGCCCACAATTTCACTTATCTGTGAACTGTTCATCCTTTCAGTAAGATGGTCACTTCAAGTTTTTCTTCAGATATTTTAGATTCTAAGGGGTTTACTAGTCTCAATCAAAATGAGTTAATCATATATTATTTGACCAACGGAGCATTTAGCTTCTGAATGCCTCATCCCAAAAGTAGAATTCAGATGCTGATGACAGAAATTTCATTCCCTACATAGTGTGTGAGAAGAGTTAGTACAGGATCGAGAACCATGGTGCTTAACTCTTCTAGACAACAGAGCAGAGAACTGCATAGAACTAAATACTAGGAAATGTGAAAAGACATCTGTCTGAAATTTCAAATCTTGTTATGGTTCTGATACCTAATTCATGTCTTATCTGGTTGGTGAGCATCAGATAAATGGCCCAAAATGATCTTGTCATAATACATGGCTCTCTCTCTTATTTCAAAGAAATGAGAAAGTTCCCTCTGTCTTTGTTGTATGTTCAGTGACAGTGATGGTAGTGATAGCATTATTATATTATTTAATTCTTAGCTTAGTAGCTCTATTTAGTATGTGGAAGCCTGAGCAAAATTGTTTTTTCTTCATCTCAGTAGGTATAAATGTACACCAAATCTATCATACTTTTAGATGTGAAGACTTTTAAGGGCTTGAAGCATTTTACTTATGGGAAGAGGCTGGGTGACAACAACCTTCTCCAACAAAGCCTCTCAAAACAAGCTTCTCCAAGCCTGTTTAGCTTACAGAAGAGAAGGCTCAGGGGAATTTTATCAATGCATAAAAACATCCGATGGGAGGTAATAAAGAAATTCCAGGAAATTACAGGAAATTTCAATTAAACCTAAGAAAAAACTTTTACTGCAAGGGTAGTCAAGCACTGGAACAGATTGCCCAGGAAGTTCTGAAGTCTCCGTTTTTGGAGATACTCAAAACCTATCTGGATTTGATTTGGGGTACCCAGGCCTAAGTGGTCCTGCTTATGCAGGACAGTTGGGCAAGATGACTTACAGATGTGCCTAGCCCAACAATTCTGTGATTTAGTGACTATGATTAAATGAAGCAAAACACTAAGCTCAGTAAACATTGTCAGTTTCAGCTTCCTCTGTAGTATTGGTGCTCACTTTGTTGTGAAAAAATCATAACTTTACTTTTAGTGTGCTAAGCTTGCAAAGCTACATTGATTACATTTATTTATTGAAGCTACAAAACACAAATCGACTCCAAACCAGAACACTCTCCATTCCCAGGACAGTGAGTACTCACAACAAATGTTATGTTTTTCTTTTTAAGAACATGTTTGCTGAATATTTCATCTAACTGCTGGTTTGACGTCTGATCCAACAACATGAAAATTAAAGCTTTGTAAATTCATGGACTATCATGTACTGAACATATTGAGCATTCTTGGCATTTGGGGAACAGAGAAAACTTAGGACTGGAAAAAGCTGTCAAGTCCTTTTGCTGTCTGTGGGCAGAACTAAGGTTAGATCCTATAGCAGAAATGATGGACTTGATTAAATCTGTGAATCTTTAATTATTATTAAACAAAGACTAACATAAAGATTGCAAACATTAAGTAGTTTTCATCAGAATACTGTGGATTTTTATTAAATACAAGTTATAACAGACTTACACACTCAGAGGCTATAGATAAATTATTTTCTTAAAGATACAGCTGTATATTTTTCTAATTTCTTTCACAGTTCTTTGGTTTACATAGGTAAGTTTTGTGTATTTTCCTTTCCCTAAGGAAGAAAAAAAAGTTCAACATAATTGTCTCAGCTGATCCCACCCATTGTTCACTTTCTTCCCAGATTTAATATCTGGTCTCAGACGGCCTTATTTATGATTTCTGCTCTATAGGAACCAAAACATTTTCTAACTGGAAGAATCTGTCCTACAGTTAATGCAGAAAGAACTCTGCTGATCAAGACTTTGTTCACATTTTTGTTATTGATCTTTGGATCTTCTCAGTGTGCTTTAATGAAGTTTCTTAAGCACTAATTTGCTTTTACTTATAGATTGTAGCCAGAATGTTTGAGGTTAGAAAGGCACATCTGGAGGTTGTTTAGTCCAACCTGCCATGCTCAAATAAAGGTCAGCAAGAAGAGGCTGCCCAGACTGTGTCTGGCTGGATTTTGAATATGCACAGGGGTCAAAACTCCACAACTTCTCTGAACATCTTGTTCCAAAGTTTGGCCATGCTCACAGTAAAAGCAGTGCTCTCCTATATTCAGATGCAATTTCCTTTGCTTCAATTTTTGCCCATTTCCTCTTCTTTTAGCAGGAACCACTGAGAAGGGTCTGGGTCCATCCTCTTTGCTCCCTCTCATTTGGTGCTTATATATGTTAATAAGATCATAGAATCATAGAATTGCCAGAGTTGGAAGGGACCCTGAAGATCATCTAGTTCCAACCCCCCTGCTTGGCAAGGACACCATCCACTAGATCAGGTTGCCCAGGGCCCCATCAAGCCTTGTCTTAAAAGCTTCCAGGGATGGGGCTTCCACAACCTCTCTGGGCAACCTGTTCCACTGTCTAACCACCCTCACGGTGAAGAACTTCCTCCTAATGTCTAATCTAAATCTACTCTCCTCTAGCTTACACCCATTTCCCCTGGTTCTATCACTACCTGACCTCCTAAAAAGTCCCCCACCAGCTTTCCTGTAGGCCCCCTTCAGACACTGAAAGGTCACAATAAGGTCCCCTCGGAGCCTTCTCCTCTGCAGACTGAACAATCCCAATTCTCTCAGCCTGTCCTCATAGGAGAGGTGCTCCAGTCCTCTGATCATTCTCGTGGCCCTTCTCTGGACTCACTCCAGCACTTCCATATCCCTCTTGTAGTAGGGGCTCCAGAACTCGACGCAATATCTCACAAGAGCAGAGTAGAGGGGGAGAATCACTTCCTTCGACCTGCTGGTCATGCTTCTTTTGATGCAGCCCAGGATACAGTTGGCCTTCTGGGCTGCAAGTGCACACTGGCGGCTCATGTTGAGCTTCTTGTCTACCAACACCCCCACGTCTCTTTCCTCAGGGCTGCTCTCAAGCCAGTCTTCACCCAATCACCCTTGCTCCTTCTCTTCTCCAGACTAAACTGTTCCAGATCTCTAAGACTCTTCTCACACAACATATTCTCAGTTGCCATTTTCTGAGCTCACTTTAATAATTCCATGTCTCTCTTTTACTGAGGAGCCCAGATGTGTCTCACTAGGTCACAGCAGAAGGGAAGGGCCACCCCAGTTGAACAGCAGGCAATGCTCTACGTAATGCAGCCCAGGATACTTTTGTCCTCTTTTTCAGACCACAAAATTGGCTCGTGGTCAGCGTGGTTTTCACTGGGACACTCAGGGTCTTCTTACTCTACTTATATTGGAAACACTGAATGCCAGTGCTACTAACTATTATTGTCACATTTGTAGTTTTCTACAATTCTGAGTCTTGATATTTTTGGAAGAAAAATTTAGAACTCTCCCCAGTCAACTGAATGATAACACTAGGAGTTTCTATGGTGAACTAACAATCCATTGGAAATGGATTTTTTTGAGAAAAAAGTCTGTAAATATTTGTTAGCCGGATACTTCCTGTTGTAGTGTTTTCTGTATGTTTTGTAACCCTGAATGAATTTCCCTTCCACTAATCTTCCTTTGAATACATTTAAAATTCTATCATCCACAATATGCTCTGAAGTGGAATTCCACAGCATAACTAGAAACTGTACAGGAATCATTTGCTTTTTGTTTGTTTGTTTGATTTTGTTTTGAATCTGCCATGTTTCAGTCAAGATCTCTTCTTTTTGTACTTTTGAGACAGTGACTGAGTAAGGTTCTAAAAGTCTCTATTTGATGGATTTTTGCCACATGCCAGTCATTAGTACTTTAGACAGAAACATTCTATATTACTCAGCTTTTCCCTGCATGGAATCTCCAGTACAGTATGCAATATCCCAAAGAAAAATATAACTAAAGCCTTTAGTAAATCTTTATTCATTGTCTTCTTCAAAAGACTAAAGCAGTGATAATCTGGAGGTTTAAACAAATTTCTGGGGTATAAATTGTCAGTTTCTTCTTAATGAAGAGCAAGTATGTTCATTAGTGTCTCTTTTTGAACCTGATTTGAGACATGAATTATACAGTATCGTTTTAGTAGGTGTTAGTTTGTTTGTTTTGAGAAGGATTTAGTTTCCCTAAATGACAATTACTGTGGATTTAGTGTATTTTCAGGGAATGTTAATGTATACTGAGAAATGAGACACCTATCTTCTTAAAAAAGATGAAGAATCTGAGATGTTCAGTACAGTGAATCTTAAGAAGACCTCTCACTGGATGTGAGAATTCATCTGAATTCCGGACGGTGTTCTAAAAGTGTATGTTTTTCTTCAAATCTTATGAGTAACTTTCTTCCATTTTTAGCCTTAAGTCACCTCAGTGAAAATGACCCCAAAGCCCTTCAATGACAAAGTTGTCATCCATATAGAACTTAACTTCTAAACACCAAACACAGATCTCTATTTACAGCACAAGAGTCAAAAATGACCTGAAACAGCCTTTGGTTTGCTTCCATATGGCACAGACCTTTAGTATTTCTTCTGGCTTTTTTCAGTATATAGAGCATATCTGAACCTCATGCTCCAGCAAACGCAGGCTGTGTAATAGTTTTAATTTAGACTAGAATAATTTAGAACACTGTTAAGACCAAAATGAACACAGATTGCATCAGGTCAAAGTGTTGAAAGCCATCTCTTCACTAATCATGTTCCTTCCTTGAACAAAATTTAGTCAGGCTTTTAGGTTATGAATTTTGAGGTTTTTTCATCTGTAATTAGAAGAAGATATATTTGCTAATAGTCATTATATACATATAGATCTAAATTTTCTAATAGCTCTTGTTCAGAGACATCAGCTAGCACAGCTATGTATTCTTTGAAGATTGAAAAATCATGGAAGATGTGCATTCACAAAGTTATGAAAAGACAACCTAGGACAAAAGACTTTTTTTTAGTGTTACATGAGTAAAATTGTTTTGTTTTGTAGCACAAGGAAAGCCTTTGAGATTAGTATGTGAAGAAAGGGAATTATGGTATACTGGGGTAAGTGGAAATAAATTATTTTTTACTAGTAAACTTACATTTAATTTGGTAGACTACTGTTTAGGAACTTCAGAAGGATCCATGATGTCTTGAAAGTGTAGTTGGCAGCATCACAGAATCATACGATCCTTGTATAAAGTTCAGGGTGATTCTTCTTAAGAAACTCATGTTGAACTTGGAAGCAGATTAATATGCCATCGTTGGAAGAGAATGGGTGCTCCCTTTTCAGTCTTTCCAAGCATTACTCTTCCAGAACAGCTTTCACTTTTTATTATGAAAACTAAGAATTACCTTTCTTTTTACCTTCCTGCCTGCACACACTACAGAAAACCTGCTCAGCCAGTCTAATATACATCTAACAGTATACAAAGCCTCCCTGATGCCTGCAGACATCCATGCATTCTAACACTTGTTTAGAATCAGGCATAAAGGCAGGCACGAAACAGAGTCAGACAGGATGTTTCACTGGCACACAAAAGTGTGTTGCTCACTGTTACACCATTTCCTGACTCACTTACCCTACCTCTGTCAGGAGAAACATAAAAGGCAAACAGGAGCAGAGCTTCCCAGAATGAAAGCCTGGCTTTAGATCAGAAGACTAAATAAAAAATCATTATTGTTTTTTAACATGGAGGGGAAATAGCCTATTTTCCCTATTCCACTTCTCAAAAGCTGTTGAAAGAAGTAAGGCCAAACAGCTACTTTATATTTCCACTGAAAAATAACTTATGGGATGTAAACCAAATACAAAATACTCCTTGCCTAACTAACAAAATATTTGATAAAAGAGTGCAGCTCTGAAAATACACAGCTATAAATGAAAATTATTCTGAGGTATTAGATCATTGTCCATCATGTAAATTATGTCACTTACAGTGTGAGAGAAAATATACTTAGACATACAGATCTTAGAAGGGAAGAGGGCAGTTATTGAAGGACAAAAGTACTGTTTTATTAAAATGACTTGTCCAGTGAAAATATCAGAGAAATCTTTCTTTAAACAGAAAAAAAGTCCAATATTTTAAAGGGGAAAAATGTAAATATTTATTGATAATAGTATAAAAATGTATTTTGTCTTCACTGTAGACATTTGGTCCATATAAGAATATACTTTTATTATTATTAAATACATTTTAACTTATATGAGATCAGCTTCTTCATAGTAAAATAGTGCTTTGTTAAACTGATATTAGATTAAGAAATGAGCTGCCAACATACTCTTATTCAAAGCAACAGATCAGAAATGTCCTTTCCAGCAAAGCAAATGGAAGAGACTTTCTTTCCCTCCTATACATATATATGTCCACAATTTAAGTTTTCCAATAATATAAAGGGAGAATTGGACTTGGCTTCTCTCTAAGGAACAACAGTCAGCAAAAGCCTCTTAGTCCTCTTAGCCCGAGGAATGTGTGTCTCTAACAGATTGCCAGGAAAGATTAACTGCCGCAGGTAGCACAGCTGCTGGTTCAAACAATTTTGATCTTTTTATATCTTGTGCTCATTCTGTTTCCACGTGGAATTGGTCTGCTTGTTATGGAGAGCTGCAGGTAGCACAGCTGCTGGTTCAAAAGACTCCAGTCTTGTATTGTTTCTGCACAGAACTGGCCCAGTTGTTTTGGAGAGCCCCAAGGAAACCACTTTACAAAATAGTTTGCTAACCTTTTCAAGGAGTGAAATATGCTCCTACTTTTTTTTGTCTTTGTAGTGGAAAAGCTTGTTCATCAAAACCAGTATTTACTGTAGTTTCTTTGCATAGAATTTCCTTGGAGACTGAAGAGAGATACTGTTCGAAAAGACTAGCTTTGGAAAAAAAATCAGTTTAGAAATTGCCATGCTTAACAATTTCTCAGTCTGTAGAGAGCGTGTGTGCTACTTTGCAGGTTTCCAGTAGGCTTTTATAGGTGGGATGATTCATTTAACCAAACCAGTCATTTAGAAGGTAGGTGACTAAAGTAAATTGTCATCTAGTGACAAAAGAAACAGGCAGCTATGTAATCACCCACCTTGAAAAAGACTGATAAATGGGATTAATTTCCCTTGTGACATGTCTATCTCCCTTCTGCTGGTTTTAAATATCTCTAAGTGAAAGGTCTAACTTTTAAATAGCTAAAGTTACATGAGATAAATCACCTATTAGTGATTCAGAAACCAAGGCTGTGATTTCATGGCTGCACTGTGTATTAAACAGCTTAGACGTTACTGAATGTCCTTTGGGTTTTAAGAGCATATGTAAACTGTGGATGCAGGAACAACTAGAATTTCACTAGACCTTATTCTGTTGCACTGTGGAGATGTGGCCAAAATACTTATATCATTCTTGAAGGTGTAATTTAGGTTACATTTCAAAAATTTACAAAAATACAGACAAAATACTGAAGGGCTAGTCATGTTGTAGATAGTCTCTCAGTTTCTTAATGGTACATCAACAGGGTGGACTAAGGATTATGTTTTCATTATAGTACCTGTGTCCCATCTGAAGACAAGGCAGAATAATGAACAATGATTGAAGCAGACATACTTCTCTTTCTCCATTAAAGTACAGGAGTTCTGTTCAAGTTTTATTCAGAAGAGTGAGGATGTATATAAGTCTGTGCATTTTAAAAGAATTCTAAAGCACATGAAGTACATCTGTAGTGGCCACACCTATAAAGTTGAATAATGCAAACTAGATTTACAGTATCTTAATGAAGGACCAGCAGCATTGCAAGTGATGGCATCAGAATATTTACCAAATAAATTACTATAGATGATGACAAGGGAATCCTAACAGCAGAGTAAAGTGTTTTTTCACATTGTCTAAATAAAAGAAAGGGTGGGAGAGTATACACCAATTAACTGGAAAACTGAATCTGAACGGATCTTTTCAGACCATTTTATTGGGGCAGAAGGACAGAATATACTCTTTCTTTTTTTATAGATACGTCTTGAGAGGTTGAGTGAAGTTGTTCTGAGTTTTGGAAGTCAGATTCTGCCAGGCTTACTTACAATGAGGAAGCATCTTGTTTCTTAAGACGCTTCTAAAAAATCATTGGAATCACTGCCTACTAAGAAAATAAGCAGAAAAGTAAAGGTGACAGAATGTGGCCTTGTCAATTATTAAGACTCAAACCAAATTTAGTGAAAGCTATTCATTTAAGTAGTACTACTTTATGCAAGACTATATTGTTGATTTTATTAGCCTGTCTTAAGACCTTTGAAGAAGGGAGAAAATCTGAAGTTGCAGAGTAATTGGAAGAATACATTATGAATCTCATAAAAGAGATCAATTTCAACAACAGCCTATCAACTAATGGCATAGAAGGAGTGAAATTGGAATAGTCCACTAGAGAGGTTGCTGAGGTACTAGTTAGTCCTCATGCAGTTGATAGAATTTGGCCATGATCTAAGCATAATTTGTGTGGATATTTTTGGTGAGAAGCTTGACAAAGTCCTCTGGTGAATTAATTCTGCTCTGATGGATAAATTGACAAAGCCCTATGTTATATTTCAGGAATCTTATTTCTGAGGTTCTTCTGCCTTTTTGCAAAGAAAGAGCAACATACAATATATCTGCTGTCCATTGTTGAAAATTCTTTCTTGACTACCTGCTCTCTGAAAAATGATAATGTTACTTACGTAATCCACTTCTTCCACAAAAATAAATTTGGCTTTTTAATGCTTAGGAGAGCTTAAATATATTTTTAATTATGTTATTTCAGATTTTAGGACCCACTTGTCACTTTTGTGCCATGAGCAGTCATAAAAAATGTTGGATAAATTCATCTTTGGGATTACAATGATACCCCTGTACAGTCTTATGAAAAGGTCATGTGTGTTCAAGTATAAAGATGAAAAAGAGGGTGGAATTAAGAAGAAAATTTCTATTTGAACTGTATGCAGGTATCAAAACAGGTAAAAAAAATCTTTTTGGGGACATTTTTAAATATCTATATCTTAAGATACTAAGGCTTTTCCAGCATAATTATGAGTTTGGATTACAGGTTTTTGAAAGAAAAGGTAACATCATAGTTGCGATGCAGAAACATTCATCTATTGTAATAATTTAAAACACTTTTTCTGATTGTCAATGTGCACACACAGTATAACTATATTGTGTACTGTAAATATAACATTATATGTAGTCACACAGATTTTATAAAAGCACTCAACATGTGATTCTTATTTTTTTATATCTTTCCACTTTTATGTTTCAACAAAAGAGGAAATCATCTTATACTTTGGTATGTATAATGAATTGACTGCTTTCCTTGTTTAAATGTGGATGAATCCAGCAGTTTGTGTCATTAATTAGGTGAGTGTTCCAATTCAGGCACCTAACCAAGCACAATATTTTTATTGTTTATGTGCCACAGAAGGAACTAGCATATATGCATTCTGTACTGACAGACATCAAACAACTTTTCAGCACAAGGATGCTTGCAGTAGTTGCTGAATATGCTGAACAAAGGTATTATATGCCAGTATCTGTTAGAGGGATGAAGATACTTTCACATAAATCCACGTTATTGAAAATTATTGGAAAACATTAACAGTAAAAATCACCATATGAAGCATTAGAGGTTTATGTACATTACATAATTTATAATATACTTCTTATATTTAGAAATGTCTCATGTATTTAACAGCAGGCCAGCTTTTAAAGGCCAGATACTCTACAAATGCTAACAGTGAACTGCTTGGGTAACCCTATTCAAAAAATTGTGACTATGAAGTACTGAGAAAGATTAATAGAATCCAGAGAGATTCCAGACAGGATTGGTATAGTCCAGAAAATAAATCTAGTTTTTACTACTAACTAGTTATTAGGAAATACACTGAGTAGCCTGATATATACAGTCTGTATTTCTAGGTAGCCACTGCCATATAAGAATATGCAGGAGAGGAAATGAAAGTATGGGTAACTGAACACTATACACCATCATCCAAAAAATGACAGAAGATGGTTTCCACTTATTGGTACATTAGCCCTTACCCAATCAAAATGATAGTATGATGTGGTAGGAGTCTCTATTTCATCTAACTTCATTATTAGCTGATACAATGGGTCTAGATGAGAAGGTGACACATGGTGTGGTTTTTGAAGTCACATATGGAGAGTGCCTTCTGAAACCTTATCTGCCTGTGTTCTGAATTCCTTCAGCAGCTTAAAAGTCCCAGGTTTAGGAAGATTGTGGCCATTGTAGCACTCTGTGATTCTGAAATTGATCCAATGATGGCTTTTAATGCATGCTATTATTTAGAAAACACACAAAAGACACTCATTTTATGTTTTAGAGTAAATCATATAGTTGACGAATGACTCTACCTCACTTTCCATCAGATATCAATAATGGAAATATCTGGGTAGCAACACAGAGTAGTTCTTGTATGCACAAATCTATAAATATTAAATAAAATGGTAAATCATGCCTCAGTTAACAAATTTCAGCATAGAATAAAAGTTCTGGAACACTCATTGCTAGGAAATGTAACTCCATATACTACCTATTTAGAAATGCAGCAGGCCAAAGAGAATTTCCCAATTCCTAGAAGGGAGACAAAAAACTACTAAAAATAATAGAGTTAGATATCTGATATAGTCCAGCTAAGAAGAACTCAGACTTAAAGTGAAAGGGATGTTGTCATTTTTCTTTTTCTATCCAAATGGCTTCAGTCTTGCATTTTAACAAATGGTGGGAGAAGATACCAAATTTAAATAAACACTGAATTCAGACGATTAAATATATGAACATGTTCCCTCATGTGGTGATCTGAAAATCTTTTGTCTAGAAAAATTAGAAAATATATATTTTGAAAAAAGAGAGCCTTTTTGCTGTTTTAGTCTAGATTCAATCTCATTAAGCCTAGAACTATTTCTGTTTGAATGTGTGGGGCTAGCTGCAAGAATGAATGAGCCTTTACTTTGTAATGAGAGTTCCTTGTGACAAAATATTTGCCTTTGAAGACTTACCTATTGTTGTTTTGTTGCAGTAATTTTAACTGTAAAAGATATTATCCTAGACCTTGCCCTTTATTCCTTCTGTCTTTGATTTCCTGCTGACCTTACATATAATTTTTCAGATGAGTCTAAATTAAAGTCAAATGCACCTAAACACCAGTTTCTCAAATATTTTGACTTGTAAACTTAGGAATCGATGTGAACCTTTTTGAAATCAACTCAGCTGCAAACATATTTTAGTACAATTTTGAAAATACTTTTATTACTTAATAATTATTTAAGAAAATTAAAAATAAACCCTCTTAAAATGTAATTGTTATCATGAGATTCTATTAAGTATATTCTTATGGTTATTTGTTTTTTAGAAAGGTAGGGTTTTTTCCAGACTGTGAATAGGTCTATGTGGATTTCATTGTGGTTTAAGTCCATTCTGGCAGTCTTCAGTTTTCCTGTTGAAGCCTGTAGTTTTGCCTGTTTGCTTGGTTGATGATGCTGTTTTGTTTACCTGTAATTGTACTTATTTCTGTGAAGTGTTTCCTGAAATGAACTGCTACCTCACATTTCATGTCATTGATGCTATATAAAAATATGTATGTATATATGTATATTTATATGTGTATACAAATATTTATGGAACTAGCTCTTCACACTTGATATGCAATATAGGTTAAATTTCTGAGGCCTCCTTCTTGCTTCCCCCACATCCCTTCAGTCTGTTTCAGAGTTTTGCTACTGTAGTGAAACACAGAAACAAATATGAAAATGACCATTATTAGGGTTTCTTTGGTGAAAGTCTCCAAGTGCTGTACTGTTGCTATGTTTTCCTGAGAATCTCTGACACTTTGTTTTTCCTTCAGCAATACAGCCATGTAGCCTAAAAAATTTAAGTTTTATTTGTCACGGTCTTTTAACTGTTAGTTTTCTACAGAATTGGTGTAATTGTCTCTTTAATTGTATAATTTTAATGTCTTTTAATTCAGTTTTAAAAAAGAATTTCTTCTTCCAGGAAAGAGCAATTGCAATGAAAGCCACATCAAAAGAATACGCAATGGGATAAAATCCTGCTGGGTCTCTGGTAACCATAAATGGACTGTACTCTAAATTTTATAGTGGATGTTTTTGCGACCCAGTAGGTTTCCTTTCAATTAGAGAGAAACAAAGATCAGAGAATCTGTATTTAGACCATAAACCTAGGCAAAAGAAAAATTTCACCTAAAAAAAAAGAATCACAGAGTGAGATAATATGTACAATGGCAAGGCAGATAGGAAATTTCTCCTTTAGAAAGCAGGGAAGATGGAGCGGGTTGTCTGCTGCTGCTGCAGAAGGGGATCTAGCAGAGGCTTTTACTTCTCAAAAATTCTAGCAGTTTTGAATGGACACTTTCAGTTACTCCTAGAAAACACAGGTTCTTTGACCTGTTACCTTCAGCTGCCACCTGATAAAGGACTGTTAAGCATTCCTTTAGCTGGTGGTAGAAAGCAAGTTATAGAAGTTATAGATCTGGAGCACAGGTACATAGAAGCAGAGTGCAAGCATTCAATCATGGTGGTGATGTGGCAAAGGGCAGGGTTTCTGTCACTGACCACAGCAGCTATTCCTGGTACTGCAGAAGCCACATTTCAGGCAGACCTGATGAGAGAGAAGACAGTGTTCCAGGTCAGGGACTGCAGAAAGCACAAGACTTCTCAGTGGGGCTGGGGTCAGGGGAGATGAGCTCTGCCTGCAGGAGGTATGCACTAGTGGCAGATTTGTAGGAGCTTTGGGAGGAGGTCAGCAGACTGCACAGCATCAGGGAAAATAGCAAAAAAAGATGTTCACATGATTGACAAGAAGTTCACAGAGGTCATGCAGAGACAAAAGTCTGGAAAGAAAAGGGAAGAACAATCAGAGCCTGTCCTTGATGCAATGGCAAATGGAAACTACCCTGCTGGGGAAGGCTAGAATCTTATCACTTCTTACAACATGAGGCAGGTTCCTTCTTCCCTGCAGACCTGCCACTGTAGAACAGGTTCAGTACCCTGTTAGCAGATAATGGGGAGAAAGTTTTGTCTGAGGAGACATCACAGCTGAGCCTGAGCTGTATCAGAACCAAGAAGAGTGGCAAGTGATGACAGAGATAGGTTCCCTTCTCAGGGAGATGGATGATCCATCAACCAACTTGATGTCTAGGGAAGTTTGTTGCTTGCCAGGCACTAAGATCCAAGAAATTGTAGGGACATCGCCAAGGCTTGTCTAGTCTTTTACCCTCTGCTGTCCAGAAGGTTGCTGAGAAACAATGGAGTCCAATTGACACAGTGAGATAAGAACATTTTTACCAGCAGCAAAGGGTGGCCAACCTGTTAATGAGTGCTCTAAACCAGTAGCATCAAGAGAAGCTAGTAGATGGCAAGCTGGGCATAAGCTAGCCTTGTGTCCTGCAGTGCAGGAAGCCAAGAACCTGCTGATGTGCAATAACTTGAGCACTTGTAGGAAAAAACAGGGAATCATTGTCCCTCTGTCCTCAGCACTTGTGAAACTCCATCTAGAGTCCTGCATCTGGTTTTGGGTCCCTTGACAGAGGAAAGATGCTTATAGAGCGTAGCAAGTTCAGGGAAGGGTCTCCTGGCTGATGAGGACTGGAGCACACACCTCGTGAACAGAGCCTGAGGGAGATTACTTCAGGGGAACCTAACAACAACCTCAAGAATCCACAGATCGTTATCACGAACACAGAGAAAGGCTTCTCATAGCAGTGTATGGTGCCAGAGTAAGAAACACCAGGCATAAACTGAAACTCTAAGTAGGGAAGAGGAGCGGTATGATCTTAAGTGCTTGGTCAGAGTGAACTGACATTCAGCATTGGATATTTGAAGTACGAAATTAACCCGAGATCTGAGCTGCCTTTCTTTCAGTCAGACAAAATGTTGACAATTCTAAAAAATTCTAAAAAATTTGATGTGTTTCTGATTTTGGCACATTTAGCATACATATTTACTGTTATCATGAAAAATTCAGTGCTTCAATTTTGCAGTAGTTTTTGGATAACATTTCCCACTGAGTTGAAAACTAAACAAAAAATATAACAAGGTATTCCAAACCCCCTACAACCTTAAAGATTATTTCTGCATCACATTTACCAGGTCCCTTTGTTATGAGTATATTATTGGAATTGTAGTATATTTGGTGAAAGTCTTTTAATTACAGAGGTTCTAAAGGATCCAACCAATTACATTGTTTGTTTCAAAGGTAATCCAAAGTTTTAAACAGCCAGATGGTGTTGTAATCTTTAGGGTGTTTTATCTTAGATACCTTTCTCTTTGTGTACATTATTTGTATTTAAATAGGTTGGAGGAAGAAGTTGTCTAAGCTAACAACAAAGGCTGCTCCACTTCATTAGTTTTTTGAAAGAGTTGTAATAGTGTGGATAAACTAGGTTGCTCCTTTGAGACTAGCTGCACCATAATTCAGCTTTCTCCTTAAATAGTAGTTGAATATTAATTAGAAGTATTTTTGCTCCTTTTGAATTTATCAGGAACTTAAGGAAGTCTAGCTATTTCCATTAAATTTTTTTGTTGATTTTATACTTAAACATTAATTTATTGGTTATTTATTAATTTATTAATATGAAGCACTTAATCTCTCTTACTCAATTTTACGATACAATGTATTACTTGAACTTTCTAAGTGTGTTTGCAAGTGTTACACAATGGTCCAGAAAACAATATAACAAAACCCAACCAAACAAACAAACAAAAAATTTTTTAAAAGTAATTTAACTGGTAACAATGGGCGGATTAGAAGGGGTGTGGTTAGTAAATCAAGAGAGGTTCTTCTTCCTCTTTACTGTACCCTGGTGAGACCGCATCTGGAATATTGTGTCCAGTTCTGGGCCCCTCACTTTAAGAAGGATAGGGAACTGCTTGAAAGAGTCCAGCGCAGAGCCACAAAGATGATGAAGGGGGTGGAACATCTTCCTTATGAGGAAAGGCTGAGGGAGCTGGGTCTCTTTAGCTTGGAGAAGAGGAGGCTAAGGGGTGACCTTACCTATGCTTTCAAATATGTGAAGGGTGTGTGTCGGGAGGATGGGGTCAGGCTCTTCTCAGTGAAGCCCAGTGACAGGACAAGAGGCAATGGCTGTAAGCTGAAGCATAGGAGATTCCATGTGAATACACGTAGAAATTTTTTCCCAGTGAGAGTGCCAGAGTACTGGCACAGACTGCCCAGAGAAGTTGTGGAGCCTCCTTTTATGGAGATATTCAAAACCCATCTGGACGCGCTTCTGTGTGACCTGGTCTAGGGAATCCTGCTATGGCAGGCGGGTTGGACTAGATGATCTTTCAAGGTCCCTTCCAACTCCTAATATTCTGTGATTCTGTGATTGTTTAACTAAACATAGCATAACCGCATGTACTTTACTGAATTATTATTTTTTAGAAGATTTTATATGTCTTGAGCAAGAGAAGCTAAAGTGGATGCTGAATGAACAGTGGTAATGAGAAAAAAAATCATAGTAAAAAAGCACTATGTCGCATTCATTGTATCATTTTTGTTGTCTTTGGATAAGGAACTAAAGAGTGTTAAAATCAATGTCAATCTTTCCAGTAGTGTCACACTTGTATTAGAAGTAGGAATGTGATGATGAAATCCATTAATGATGCAAAACTGTGTGAGATTTTAACAACACAGAGGACTGTAGGAATATTAAATAGGAAAAAGTAATACTAGTATAAGAAATAAAGTATTCTATTTAGAAAAAAAAATCATATAAATGTTTGCTTTAAATCAGGTGTTCATTTGGAAAGAAGAGAAGAAAAAGTTTTGATCACCAGGTGACTGAGACACCACTGAAGAAGGTAACCAAATATTAATTCGTAATTTTTGAAAGACTAATTCACAGAATCACAGAATTATTAAGGTTGGAAGAGACAGTTAATATCATTGCAAAAATGGTAATATTGCATATTTTTATTTAAGGTAAGACTTGATAAATCTACCAAGGAGCTACATATCATATATTCAAAGACTAATAAGATGGCTAAACTTAAGAGTTTATGACTTTCATAAAATGCTTTGAAAAATGGTGACTCAACTGAATTGTATTACTGTGAAGTATCAAAGACACCATGTTGGGTACCCATGTTTAGTAAAGCTTCCTTGGTGCATAAACATTTGGTGAAGAAAATGTAAGTTTAGTGTTCATTCCTTTCTAGGGTTACTGGGAATCACACAACTTGTTCTGCAGATGCTTCTATAATTTAGCAGTTTTGTAGAGAATAGAGCTGAAAGCTGATCTTTGAAATGCACTAAATTTTTCAGTGCTGTCTTTTATATGTAATTGATCACTACCTTGTGAACATGCTGCATAGCACTTTGTCTTTTAGTCAGTCATGTGGTCTTCAGTAGGACTACTTAGTGTTTGAGGCAATGTAAATCTAGTATTTTATTTCATTCCTCGGCGTGCTTTAGCATCCTCTGCTTTTAAGCAGCTTCTTTTTTACAAAATATCTTAGTCCCCATAAGAATTCCTTTATATAATTTCTCTTCTGTTTCTTTTTTCTTCAGCTTTTCTGAAGACTTTCTCAACTTTCCCCTTTTAAAAAATTTTTTAATACCAAAATAAGATAGATATATACTTAAGTGAGGTATTTTCACCTATGACAAGAACAAAAAACTTTTACAAGTGCGACAATAAAGTAGAGGTTTTCAGAGTACTCCTTCCTCAATCTCTTTTCACTTTTATGAAGGATTTAGAAGAAGAATGGTTGAAAAAAAAAATCAGGTTTTCACTCAGTGATCTGAATAGTTGATTAAGTCATGCAAATCTAAAATGATGACGTATACTTGTATCATTTACTGATTTAATCTGAGTAGTTGAGTGGCCTTTTTTCCACTTTTTAAAGTACTCTCTATCTAAGACAGTTTTTCAAAAGTCATATTCTGGGTTGTGGTTATGTTTGTGTTTTGTTTGTACAGATTATCACACTCTTAGAGTGGACTCTCATATGATTCCAATTTACCATATACTGGTTCGGTCACCACAAGTATTTGGTAAACACAAGCAATCCTCCTTCTGCAGGAGATGGAATTGGAAGACATGTTACGTGGGTGCATTAAATATGCTTTCACTGTGAAGTCCCCAGCATAGGGAATGTCAATATGCCTAGAGAAAGAGTTTAGCGTCTTAGTAAATTTTTTCTCCACCTTTCATCCAGTTTTCTCCTGTGTCGGTATCATTTCTCTTCCCGATGCTTTGTTGCTGTCCTACCCTTGTTGAATTCCTTGTTGCTATTTTATGAGATGATTGACTTTATAAAACTTCTGTGAATAGAAACAGTAGAGAGTCCTGTCTTAATGGCTCATTACAAGCCTGTATTATTTCCTTCCTACAATACAGGATGGGTTTAGTTTCTCCTGTGCTTAGCCATAATGAGATAGCTTGTGTCTTTTTTTGGAAAACAGAATATGTGAGAAATTCGATTCTGTGTGTGTTTGTACTTATCTGATGGAGCATGCTGGGTAAAACAATGGAGGTTTTGTTCACTGACTGCATGGAAAGTAAGTCCCATATATCACTCTAACATGGTGTTACCAGGTAGATGTGCTCACATGCACACATATGAACTGAAAAGCTCTCCATTGTTTAACAGTATACACTTAACTTAGTAGACTTTGCAGGAACAAAGACTCTCTGACACCATGGGAAGTGAGAGCGCTGTCTTACATGTTCTCCAAACATAACTGACATGGAAGAACTACATATTTAGTTTAGATATTATGAATGTTTCTTATTTTTCTCAGTTAACAAGGCTTTTTTTCAGCCCTTGCTTACATCGCTACAGATTAAGTTCTACATTAAAAAGTAAAACCCTCACCCACTTCACCCTATTTCTGACGAAAATAAAGCAAGAAAATTGTTTTTCCTGTAAGCAGATCATCTTAGTGAATTTTCAGAAAGTCTTGGTTTCAGAGGAAGTAGCTGAAAAAATACCTTGCCACAGAATTTGGTTGTCAATGCATTTATGTGAAATCCTTACATAGAAATACACCCAGTATTTGATTTTTGCAGGCAATCCCTTCCGGAAAAATAAGACACAAAGTGTACTGTACATACTGGGTCTGCCTGGATTGGAGTTAAATTTCTTCACAGCAGCCCATATAGTTCTGTGCTTTGCATCTGTGGCTAAACCAGTGATAATAACACGAAAATGTGTGTCTTTTTTTCCACTCTGCACCTTTTTTCCCTTAGTGTGAATAGGCTGGGAGTGGGCAAGAAGTTGGGAGTCCACACAGCTGGGACAGCTGACCCAAATTGGATATCATATCAAACATCATATAGTGTCATGCTTAGCAAAAAAAATGGGTAGAAAAAGAAGGGGTGAGATATTTTGACTTCCAAAATGGCTATTGCCCAGAGAGTGACTGAGTATCATTCTGCTTGCAAGAGATGACAAGTGATCATCTTTGCATAGCTTTTTTTATTCTCTTTTCTTCACTTATTAAACTGTTTATCTCAACCCTCAACCTTTCTCCTGTATGGTCTTCTATTCCCATCCCTCTGGAATGGCAGAGGTGTCGGTTCTTAGCTAAGGGTTAACCCACATTTTTTGTAACACAAAGCTTCAATTTTATGAAGTGGTGGAAACAAGTCCTCACTGTGCAAGAATCCAGAAATACACCCAACGTTGTGGATGTTAGTCCAAGTGTGTGGAGGGAAGTAAAAGTGTTTCTTTCTGTGTTTAAGGTTAGGGTTGTAAAAGTATCTTCTTGAATTTTGTCCTTACTGAATATACTTTCAGGATAATGCTACTAGAGGGATGCTTGCTACAGAATCTTTTGTGAACAGTTTTAATGAGTTCCTAAATAGAAATGCATACATAAATATGCATGGGGAAAAACAATTTAAATCTTTACAAATGTGCTGAGTATTTGCATGGTCATTAACAAATGAGCTCCAGGCCATCCATTGAAACAACCATGAAAACAACAACAGCAATCCAATCCTTCTTTCCTTTTTTTATCTAGTAAAGGCACAATCTTCAAGATCATTAAGCTTCCTGTGTGAATACAAGACATGCTGATCACACTGATTCCATGAAGTATGAGATGTCTTTTTTTAATGCATCTGTATATAAATACACACAAACATCTGATTTTCTATCTGTAACCAAAGGTGTTTCTGGATGTGTAGATTTTTTTTAAATGTTAGAATTTATATGAAATAGGAGAGAACCAACATCTTCCTGTGATTAAAAAAAAAGTAAATATCACAAAAATAAATCAAAAGATTAATCTCCTCTGTTGTTCCCCAACACTACTGCAATTACTTCTTGAACAACTTTCTTTAAATGATACATCTACTTGCTTTTGGTGATGATTTGAGAGTTTTTGAGCCTAAGGCTTATATAAACACATTAGAATGGAATCAGTGGATATATATTAAAAAAACCCTTTCCTTTTATAACTTATGTTTATATTGGGAAGAAAATAAGATGTCAGTGCTGATATCACAAATCAAATACTTGCTTTTGCTTTTTTTTTTTAGTATAAAAATGTTGCTTTGGAACATTTGAGAAGGTATTAATTATATTTTAAATTCACCCACAGGTTAATAACTCAAAATAAATAAAAATAGTAACTTACATTCTTCAGATCTTGACCCTGCCAAAATGACTTGAAAAACCTGGCAAAAAGGTTGTCCTCTCTTTGAATAATTTGGCTCATGTTTTATGCACAAGCATGCTTTGCTTCAGTATTTGGCATGAATGTCTTCTTGTTCCACCTCAGGGACAAATACATCCAGGGCAACAGAAGAAAAGAACAGTCCCACTTTCTGGTACAGTTTGAGATAACCTTCATGAAACAAGCTATAACTGCAGGTCAGAATCTCTTTGGATTTTTCCCCCCCCTGTACTTTTTTTTTTCTCGGTGATCCTCACTGAAGGTCCTTTTGCAATGATCTAGAAGAGTCAGTTGATTTCAGAAGTGCTTAAATATCATCTGTGCTGTGTTTAGGAAATAATAACAGGTTCTTTTTCCTGGACTCCTGCTGTCTGGGTGATGTTTGGCCTGCACTTTGGTGCATGAATTTTGGTCCTGCAATGAATCAGTAAAAAGTGGTGAAGAATCCCTTCCTTTCTCCGTATGCTTCCTCCTGAGTAAGCTTCATCTGCTTATCGCATTTATCCATTACTTTTTGCATTTGTCCATTACTTTCTCTTGGGGAATACTGCTTCCATGCCATAAGCCTGAAACTTTTCTGATGTTGTTGGAAATTCTGAATAACTTCATGGTAGCCAGGTTTCTGTCCTCTTCTACAGTGTGCTGGGCTGTGAGCTTGCTCTTGACGGCCTGCAACTTACATGTTGAGGCAACACTAGCTCTGAAGTATTTTCTAGAGATCATTCAGTAATGTAGTTACAAAGCAGAGTATATATGAAAGGATGCTTTCTTATATGCATTTTCAGACTGTTCATGATAAACAAGTAAAAGAATAAATAAATGACAATTTGAGTGCTGGACAGTTCCAGCAGAGGGAAACTGCTGGGAAGGCATTGGGTTTTTTCCAGGTAGATTAATACCTTTTGGTTCATAGTAGCGGAGTGGAAAAATTATGACATTGTAGACTGTCATATCATCACAGATAGAATGTTTCCCCTTTTTAATACTACAAAGCCTATGAACCTAAACTCTAAACTCTTTCTGATTTTCTGCATATGCATTATAAATGTGTAAGCAGCTTCAGAGGTTTGAGTATGAAAAATAAAAGCCATTTAAAATATGTCACATACTTATTCATGGTTCAAATCATCATAAAAAGAACAAAAGCACTGTGCTACAATATAAGTTAAATACACAGCATAGATCCATCCTTAATTTTTCCAGTGTAAGATAGTTTCATGTTATGGGACATTCATAAATCTTCAATGAAATGCTGTACAATGCATGCAATGTACCAGATATTTTGAAATAGCTTTTTTAATGTTATTCAAGTCTCTTTGGGAAATATGTATCAACACACTTTGTTAAAATAAGTATTAGATTACAAAACCCACAGTGTTGTTGTCATAAATGTAAAAACCAAAAGCAACCTATGTTTCAGCTTTCTCCCAGAGGGACCAAATTTTTTTGCAAATTATTATACCAGTGTGTAAGGTAGCTTTGAAATGCAGCATTTTTTTGCAGTTAGACCCTCATGAAAGCAGAATTATAATAAGAGCAGCTAGGAGGTAGAGACAACAAGATGAACTTTTGGCAAGCACTATTAACTGTTTTAGAAATTTGGCTGATAGTTTTTACTGACTAGAAATTGTGTGAATATTGGTTTTGAAATTCATCCAAGATAAATGCCTAAAACATGAATAATCAATATTGTTCCTGAGTATTGATGTTTCCAATCTTTATTTTTTTCTTAGTAAATCTACAAAACATACACTGATTGTACATAAGAGACCCTTCTTTGTTACCTCCTCCCCTCCAGCAGAGTAGGCTGGGGCAAGGAACTGGATGTGTTCTCCAACTCCATCTAGTCCATAATGTTGTTCCTTCAGGAGAAAATCCCCTAGTCCTTCTTCACAGGAGCATGGCATCCCTCCTGCAAGTCTCAGCACCTGTGGGTCTTCTCCCCCAGAGCTGTAGAATCTTTAAGGAGAACCTCCCTGCTCCAGCATGGGCTCCATTGTCTCTTCCATGGGCTGTAGACAGAGCTCCCACCATCAGTCTTCTGCAGGGATCCACAGCTCACCATATGTCAGGGGAAATAGCTGCTCTGTCCCTTACAAACAGGAGGAGCTGGAAGCCACTATGGAGCAGGTGAACTATGACATAGCTGCCATCACAGAAACCTGATGGGATAAGTGTTATGACTGGAGTGATGCAGTGATGGCTATAGGCTCTTCAGAAAGGATAGGCAAGGTAGGAGAGGTGGTGGGGTGGCTCTGTATATCAGGGAGTGCTTTGATTTTGTAGAGCTTGATGGCGATGATAAGGTTGTGTGCTTGTGGGTAAGAATTAAGGGGAAGGCCGACAAGACTGATATCCTGGTGGAGGTCTGCTATAGACCACCCAACCAGGATAAAGAAGCAGGTGAGGCACTCTACAAGCAGCTGGTAAAAGTCTTGAAATAACTAGCCCTTGTTCTTGTGGGAGTCTTTAACTTACCGGATGTCTGCTGGAGATACAATACAGCAGAAAGAAAGTCTATGAGGTTCCTGCAGTGTGTGAAGATAAATTCTTCATGTAGCTGGTGAGTGAGTTTACATGCATCCTTCAACATGCATTTCTTCCTTAAAAAATCAAACATTCATGTGGAAATATTCTGTCCATTGAAAATCTGTTCAATGTTAGTTCGGTCCTTATATGTCACTACAGGACACAACTAACATAGCCACATACAGTTCAGTGTCAATATAATATTAAACCAGAAAATACTGTAACCAAAAATACAATGGCTAAATGTCCAGTGTAATTATTTGCATGGAAAACATTGTGCATATGACCTGCTTGAGGCTGGGGTTGTCTTAACTGTCATGTTTGATGCAACTGTACTGTCAAAGAAATATTGGCCTCAATGAGCTGTAAAATCATAGAATCACAGAATGTTTGGGGTTGGAAGGGATCTTTAAAGGTTATCTGGTCCAACCTCCCTTGCAGTGAGCAGGGACATCTTCAACTAGATCGGCCTGTTCAGATCCCCATGCAAGCTGACCTTGAATGTTTCCAGTAATGGGGCTTCTACCATCTCTCTGGGAAACATGTTCTAGTGTTTCACCACCCTCACTGTAAAAAAATTATTCCCCATATCTGCTATAAATCTACCCTCTTTTAGTTTAAAACCATTACCCTTTATCCTGTCACAACAGACACTGCTAAAAAATACTGAAAGGCCACAATAAGTTCTCCCCAGAGTGCCCCAACCCAGCTGCAGCACTTTCCACTTGGCCTTGTTGAATGCCGTGAGGTTCACACAGGCCCACTTCTCCAGCTTGTCAAGGTTCCTCTAGATGGCATCCCATCCCTCACAGGTGTCAACCACACTGCTCAGCTTGGTGTCACCTGCAAACTTGCTGAGGGTGCCCTCGATCCCACTATTTAAGTCACTGATGAAGCTATTAAACAGCACTTGTCCCAGTGCGGGATCCTGAGGGACACCACTTGTCATCAGTTTCCATCTAGACATAAAACAACTGATAGCTGGCCTCTAAGTGCAACCATCCAACCAGTTCCTCGTGCACTGAACAGTCCACCCATCAAATCCATATGTCTCCAATTTGGAGAGAAGGGTGTTGGTGGGTATAATGTCAAAGACTTTGCAGAAGCACAGAGATGACATCCATAATTCTTTCCTTGTCCACTCATGTAGTTCCTGCATCATATAAGTCCACTAGGTTTCTCATGTAGGACTTGCCCTTGGTGAAGTCATGCTGCCTGTCTTGAATCACCTCCCTGTTCTCCCTGTCCTGTGTTTAGCGCAGCTTCTAGGAAGATTTGTTCCATGACCTTCCCAGGCACAGAGGTGAGGCTGAGAGGTTGGTAGTTTCTGGGGTCCTCCTTGTTATCCTATTTAAAAATGAGTGCAATATTTCCCTTTTTCCAGTTACCAGGTATTTCACCTGACTGCTATGACTTTGCAGATATCATGGAGTGTGGCTTGGCAACTACATCGGCAAATTGCCTCAGAACTCTACAAAGCATCTTGTTAGGTGCCATGGACTAACATGGCCAAGTACAGAATTGATATGCTTCTTGTTCCAATATTTGTATAATGTACAGCTCTCATACTGGGTTATTTTATAAGCAAACCGTTGTCTCATAGTTTTCTCAAGTGATAATAAAATTAGCATAAATATTTTCTGGTAGAAGATTGACCAATTTGCAATAAAGTCATATTTTCTAAGCCATCATATTCAAAAGATAGTCTAGGAACTGAAGCTAACGTTGCTATTCTTGCCCCTGTCCCTCCACTCCCCCCCCACCTTTCCAAATCTGATGATTTTAAGAGTGACATGTATTTTATGTTTGATGGATGAAAAGAGACAGTAAAAGGCAAGATGAGCTAATAACAGTAAAGTCTGTATTGAATCAGAAATATATTGAGGTACTGAGAGGAATCAAGATATGTGCTTCAATCATTAGAGTTTGTCACAAGTGAGATTTGTTGGTTGATGTGCTGTCAAAGTACTGTGAGAGAAAGGTTTTATAACAAGCAGCTAGACATGCAGAAAAAACAGTTTAGGACTCAAAGGATTCAGTATAAATAGAAGTTATAAAGTGAGAAAGAGTAATAAAGCTGGCATCAAGAGAACAGCAGTATTGATCTGGACTTCTTTTAAAAAAAACTACTTCTTTTTCAGACACCTTGAAAAAGATATTTTTGGGTTTTATTTTCTTAAATTCATTACTTTTTATAATTAAATATTTCTTCTCCTCGCACTTAGAAGAAGATATCTCAAGAATGCTCAAACTATATACTTCTTTGAACACTATTCTTGCCCTATATAACTGGTTTTAAAGTATAACACATTATCTTCTGGACTGGTCTGCATATATGTTTTCTTAAATGTGCACCTGGTTACATGGAAGAGTTTATCTATTTCATAGCTACTGGTAAAGTTTTTCTCAAATTGCAATGCAAAGTTTGATAATTCAGTCCATTGTAATATCAGCTTAATGCAAAAGATAGTCCTTTAAAGAAATTATTGCTGTTTTCTGAGAAAATTTAACAAAGTGAATTTTCTGATTTGAGAGTTTATGCTTCCAGCAGTTTTGGAATGAGCAGTATCACTCACAAATTCCTGCACATTCCTTCCACCCCCGTAATATATGCTGTTGATCATCTACTTTTACTTTACTTTGATTACAAATTCTTTATGCTTATATTTGCTTTTGTTTTGTTTATAAACCCTAGTAGTGTTCTACACAAAAAATCCTGAATTTCCATTGAAACAGGCTGGATGTGACTTCCAATCTGGTCAAGAACATCCATTCTACCACAAGCTGCCTCTTCCAAATATTTTTCAATATTGTTTTTTTCCTTTGCAAAATCTGTCTTCCTCAATAGTAGTAACAAGTAGTCTGTTGAATATAACATGTGCGAGTTAAAAGTTTGTATAGCAACCCTACACTGAGTCAAACGCTATCAGGGTCTGTCTAATGACAGTAAATCTTATAGACATGGGTTTGTGCTCCTGCCTCTCTCGATATGTCTGTGGCTCTTGAATAACGCTAAAGTTATTTGGTTGACTTTAGTCTTTTTTTGTCTTACATATGTGGCTGCTGTGACTACTGGCTTAGTAGCAGAGCTGTACGTGAATATTTTCCAAATTCTAGGGCTTGTTGATAGTTTATTTCTTTTTGCAGACTGAACTTTTAAAACTCTTCTTGTTTTTACTCCTCACTCCGAGAAAAAATGACAGTTCTGTTTCAAAAAGATAATTAGGGTACTCACATGCACTCTTTCTTGAAACCACTTTGGTCTCCTGAATTCAGAAAAGTACTTCAAACTCATGGAAAAGTATTCCAAACCTTGCATATTTTGCCAGATAATAAGTGTTTGTTTCCTCACTTTATCAGAACTTGGGCAGAAACTGAAAATAAACAAAGGCAGCTGTGTAGACTTTCCATCTTAAAGCTGCAGTGTGGATGTTTGCTCTCCCACTTGGTCTTGCTCATGGGTTACAGGGAAATCTCTGCTCCAGTGCCTGAAGCACCTCCCCCCACCCTGCTCCATCTTCTCTGGCCTTGGTGTTCACAGGGCTGTTTCTTATGCTTTTTTTCCTTCACTTCTCTCTGTTGTGCATTGTTTTACTCTTTCTTAAATGTTTCCTTGAGGCACCACCATTTTTGTTGCTGGGCTCAGCTGTGCTCTGTGGTGTGTCCATTTGGGCTGGCTGGAACCTTCTGACACAGGGCAGCCTCTGGCCTCTTATCACAGAGGCTGCCCTGCAGCCCCACCACTGCAAACACCTTGCCACCTACACCCAATACAGGCATCAAAAGACAACCCAATAATAACAGAGAGCTGAGATACCTGGTGGAAGAAAGGCAGTTAATCACGCACAGTGGTACTAGAGAAACAATTTTTTAAGAATCAAGTGGGACATACAGTTGCAAGGCTCTCATTGGCATCCAAGGATTATTTAAGCTGTAGCAAGGTGTTGAAGAGAAGGACTCAGGTGAAATTTTGGGTGGACACCACAGTTCCTAGTGATAGAAGTTTTTCAAGGTTTGCACCATGTGCTCCCTATTAGGATGAAAATAATGAGCGGAAAATGTGAAATAGGATTGGACAAGCTACAAATATCAGTAAAAGAGGGAGAGTGGGAGATTTCAGCTATTTCAGCAGACTCAGTCCATGCTTTATGAGAGTGTGATGCAGAGATAAAAAGTTCAGACTCAGTAAATGACTGTTTACTAGAACAGATTGTCTTAGAGATCATAGAAAAAGAGACTGTTTGGAATTTTTGGCATGCGAGATGCAAAGGACCTAGGCCAAGAAGGATCAGTGGGAGAGTTGCTCTGTAATATAAACGGCAGGGCAATTACAAGAGTGCAGTGAGTGAGAGCAAGACAAATAAATCAATAAAGTTGATACTTGATTTCAGGAAAGGGTACTGTAAAGAAAGTGAAGTTTTCAAATATGAGAGTTGTTCAAAAAACCTGCATGCAGCATGAATGCTGTTATAAATGCTATATTAGAAGCCCAGTTAGAATGTGCCATAACTTAGAAAATAAAGTGGTCCAAAAGTCCCTTGAACGTCTTCTTGGGAAAGTTAAGGAGACCTGCAGCTAATAGTTTGACCTCTAAAAAATGGAAAGCTTGCTCAAATAGGAAAAGGAATACAGATGAAAATGACAGGTCAAATGTAAAGAGGAAATTTAGAGACTTAAACCAGAAATGTCAGACTTAAATCCTTGTAAAGAATGCTCAAAGTGACAACAAAACAGTACTCTGAACACATCAAAATCAGGAAGACAGCTAGCGAATTGGTGTTAAGAGCTTATGCCAGGTGATCAGGTCATATCTAAAAATATTAATAAATTCTTTATTTCAGACTAGATCCTGGATGAATGTATGGGGCAGGGACCAATAACTGACCTATTCTTTCTCTGTAGCAGAGAGATCGTAGAAACTGGATCAGATTGAAATAAGCACACAGAAAATATTGTGTCACCTAGGTAAGTCAGATTTCAAGAAATCATGGCAACCAGATGACATTCAGTCCTGAAATGTCTCAGAAATTAATCTGGGTGTCTGCTGGCCAAAGTGCATGACCTAGCATTACAGAGCCACCACCAGAGGACTTTGAGATTGACAACATTAACTCTACAAAAACTGCTAAGGGATGGCATTCCGGAAACTAGAGATTGGTGACTAATTTTTCTCACTGGTATGACTGAAGAAGCTATAATTAAGAAAAGCTTTAGAATCAGTATGTCATCTGAAAATCCAGCAAAATCCTACACAACACCAGAAAACACATTGAGAGTGAGACTGAGGTCATCATTCTGTAACCATGGTGCGCTACCTCCTGAGCAATGTCTGTAGTCATGGTCCCCACATCTTAGAAGTGCACAGGGGAGTGAAAGAAGCTGCAAAGATGGGGAGCTCAAATGGTTGAGGTGATAGAGCAGCTGCCTGATGAAATGATGTTAGGGAGACTACGACTCTTCTGTTTGGTAAGGAAAAGACAGACAGGATATGACTGGGGTTTGCAAAATCATGCAGGTAGAGGATCAGCAGCAGACAGATCCTTCCCTGACAAAAGGATCACTAAAGTTTCAGTAAATACTACAATATCAGCAGCAGAGGCATGCAATGAAACTCACAGGAGCTTATCACAAAACAGGCTGATGAATTTCTTTACAAAGCATGTAGTGATCTTTAGAAACATGCTGCCACAGGAAGCTGTGGAGACAGAAAATGTTTGCAGACTTAAAAAGATATTAGACACATTCCAGAACAAAGGGTTCAGAGATGGGAGCTAAAAAGACTGTTGTGGATGCACCATCATGTGCACTAACATTGGTTGCTGGTATGAGAAGAGGAGAACAGATTGCCAAAAGTGGCTGGTTTGCAGATTTGTTCCACATAGCATCTCTTCCTGATGTTATAAGAGGCAGGCCATTGGTCTAACCAAGAGGAGCATAATTTTAGAAGATGATTGATCAATTTATCCAGTGAGATATAAGCCCTGCAAAAGCAAGAATATATGCATTGACTGGTTGCAAAAATGTAATTCTAACTAGATTTAGTGCATAAAAAGATGAACATTACTAATTATTTTTCCAGATTTTGTCTGGAATCCTTTAATAGAGTAATGGACTAAAAGAATCCTCAGCAAGTCATCCAGTTTATTTTCTTTGCCTAACACAAGAAAATAATATCTTCACAACTACTGGCAGTTTCTTTGATGTTACATGTGCTACATTCTCTTCCAATTTATTCTCATGATTAATCACCTTTACAGTTGCAAATCTTCTTTTCTCCCATTGTCTAGTCAAAGTGTTTCATCCTCCTATTTAGTCCTTTCCTTTTAGTCTAACCTGTTTGGACATAGAAAATAATACCTTTTTCAGAAATTTTTCAGTAAATAATTGCTGAACAAGAATCTTCCAAAGAATCTTTTGTATTAAAAATACATTTATATATATTACTGCTCAGTTTCTTGGATTAAAAGTTTGTATTATTGCACCTGGAAAATATATATCAGAAGACAGAGTTAGTACTCCTCAAAAGGTAATTTTTTGCTAGCTGCCTGATATTAGTAATTTACTATTGGTACATATTCAAACAGATGAGAGAACTAATTGAAAAAGATCTGGAATTTAACTGTCTTTGCCATTGAATACTTTATGATATTATGTAGGTCATCTTCTTTAGTGAGACCATAATATTCTTGAATAACTAATTGAAATACAGCAAATATATTTGTATTTAAAATTACTTACTCTATTGCAAAAATACTTTATTTTCTAATATTTTTAAAGGTTAAAATATCTGTACCACCATATAGTACATGATTTATGATTTTTAAAATGTTTAAATAGACTGCTATTATTGAGATAAAGATTACCATTACCCTGTTTCATGATCAGATAATTACAGTTGTGAACAGTATCAGCTATATAAATAGCAGGTCCATACTGTAAAGTACCATGATATCATATATTTGCAACCAAGAAATTAAGGGCTTTGATAGACCAGGTCCTAATTCCTGCCTAATATGTGCACTCAAGTTTTCTTTCCAAAGAGGAAAGAGTTTGGTGTATGTCCTGTGCCTTGTTCTTATTCTAAGTTGGGACAAACTAGGGCTAATTTTCTAGATAAAGGAGCTTATAAACTCATCTTTATTCTCTCTTTCAGACCAAGCAATAATATCTTTTGTTAATTTGAAGATAGATAAAAGTGCAAAAGTAAAACAAGATTAAAAGTGAATCAGAATCTTTGGGAAGATAACCTGGAAGAAAGGTTAAGATTGCTATATGGTGTGAAGCAGTCAATACTGAGAGGCTTAGGATAAAATTCATCTTGATGACAAATTAAGTTCAAAGAGGTAATATATTTACACTCACTCTGTGTCTATTAGAAGTATCATTTCCAGGCCTGAAATGGACACCTGTTTCTATTCCTCTTGTCTTGTAGCTTTAAAAAATTCTTTGCTTTATTAGTGATCTTAAGTATTCTGTCACTTACTAAAATTAAGCTAAAATCAAAATTTTTTTTTTCCAGAACGACATCAAGCAATATTCTTTACTTTAGTTCTAAATTATGACTATTAAAATGAAACCAGACTGTAATTTAGATGCATTTGTCTGACCCATCTGTCTCCAGACACATCTGCTATTTTGTTAATGTGTATGTTTTCAAATGGATCTAACAAAAATATTCATACTTTGGAAGAAAGGACTTCTGTTGTTTTATTTGTACAGTATTATATATACAGTTAATTAATTATACAACTAATAAATAAATGATTGGAAGTTACAGTTCAATACTTCTGTAAAATCTTTACTGAAATCTTCATTACAGAAATGTTTATCATACAAGTAAATTAGGTGGGTCTCACTGTATTTGTTTAACTCTGTGATTATTATAGTTCTACAATTGCTAAATTTGACACTTCACATAATAATAGAAGAATAAGTATTCCCTATATATCTTGGTGCACTTAAAAGTCATTTATGTAATTACTTAGGCACAGTAAAGTTCAGTTTGCATCCTATAAGTCCAAAAAAATCCCAATAAAATAGAAATGTTTCATCAGACAAGAATGTTAGACAGACAGGATATTGGTCTGGGGATTTTTTTTGGAGTGAACGTGAAGTAAGAATGACCTGGCAGTACAAATTTTGTTAATGAAACTCCAAAATTTTCCTCCACTGTGGAGCTATTGAATGATTGTGCTTGATTGTAAATCTGAGTTCAAACAGGAGATTTATCCAAGTAACAATCTAATTTAATCTTTGTCAACAGAATTTGAAAACTGAAATATCAGAGATTCAAACAACTTGTTTATACCTTGCAGCTGATGTCAATTCAATTGATGTGTTCTGACTTATTTTGTGCCTCTCCACTTGGTTACCTTCTGAAGCAAAAAAAAAAAAAAAAAGAAAAAAAACCCCAAACCTCTGTCACATCAGCAACAGTAGGAACTGCCACTGTTTACTGCAGCATGTCTGTAGACATCAGAACATCAGAAGTAAAAATTACAAACACTTTCTAGTTACCAAAGGCACACATTTAACTTAGAAAATGAGTGACATCTGAATATTATTAATGCAGAAACAGATACATTAGCTTCCTGCTGTAGATTTCTATTTTCATATAACTACATTTGTTTATGTAAAGCAGTATTCTGCTACTGAACAGGGAACGATTCCTGAAAAAATTATCTTATGAAATGTTGTTCATTTGGTCTGTAGGAAAACAACTTTCTCAGTGGCCACTGAACTCAGTGGAATCAAATCTTAACTATCTAAGAAAATATAATCTAGCTACAAAACTGAAGGGCCAAACTGCACTATGTCCAGCCACTGTTATATGTAGTCTATGTCCTATATTTTCTCTTAGGGAGAGAGAAATGTGTGGTTTCTACACAGATAGTTACAGCTATGTAAAGGTACTTTTTTTAGTTTTGCATACGTATGTTTTTGGGAAATGACTTTTAGAAATTGACTCAATAGTAAGAAATATAGTTTTTATAAAAAATAATTGCAATAAAGTGCAATTATTTTTATGGAACCAAAAAATCTTTCAGAATGAGGTTTTAACCTTTTTTTATTTTTTTTTTAAATTGTATGAAAAAGTTAAAAAATACTGTACAACTTTAGATACTGTGTTTTGAAGAGCAAAAGCTTAGTCACTTCAATGTTTCTGCAAGAAGCTTTTCAAAATATACTCCTGTGTTACTGTAGGAGGAGAGCAGCCTAGAGATCAGGTAGAACAAATAGAATTACAGGTCTGCAGAGTTTATTTTTAACTTCCCAATACCCATCCTGAAATGCTACCTCCATCTCTGTGGCAGATTACTTTTACCTGAATAATTTTCCAATTTAAAATAACCTGAGTTTTCTCAGTATCTCTGATAAGGTCCCAAATGTAACTTTCCTCTAAAATGTTAAGAAAAAACTACAAAATTGGAACAAGGAAAAAGGCAGTTAAGAGGGCTGAAAGACAAGAAAGAGGTTTTCTGAAAGATAGGGAAACTTACTGAGTTAAATTGGATACCTGCATCACTACTATGAAGGATAAAAAAGCCCCTATGCTAAGTATATTTGGATGACATGTCAGGAGGAATAATTTCAAGTTGTATTTTTGAATGAAATTATCTGCTATTGTTGCTTTGCCACTATACCATGTTTCATCATACTAAAACTGTCATACAGACTTCAAGAGTGGGAGCTTTCTGTGGTGACAGTTCATCACTGGATCAGTCTTCTAGAGCTATTGTTTTATTAATATTTTCCATCTCATTTCCTTTTTTATGTCAGTATCACAAATTCAACGAATTCCTCCATCAGCTTTGTCTGTGAGATAGCAGTAAGACTGAGAAGCAGAAACCTTACTCATGTTTATGACATATACAACCTTGGTATTTTTGTAGAGATAGTCCATTTTGGCTTATGAACCACTGTCACTGCTGAAGTCATACAGTTTACACCAAAAAGGACACGATCCGCTTGAAAAACACATTTGTTTGCATTTTGTACCTAACATTATCATATACAAAAGCATAGATATCTATAAATAAGAAAAAAGATAAATCAGTGAGAATAAAAGACAGAGTGACAATCACATTAGAAGTTTCTTCAGGGAAAGAAAAAGTTTTCATTATACAACATTTTGTGAAGAATGTCCTTGCATTGCATTTTCTGGCATAGTCACCACAGACCCACATCCATGAAATTATGAGAATCATTAGAAAAAGTCAGGGTTGATGCTCGGAGACTCCAGATTAAAGATGTTTGTGACTAGTTTTTTTCAACTATTTTGGAAGAATGGCAGACAGTTTAATTCATCTACTTTTTTTTCCCCTCTCTCATCTCTGTTCCCAAAATGTTTCCCACTTTATTCCTCTCTCAAAAGGAAATGCTCATTTTTCATTGCTTCCACCATTTCTGCCTCACTGCTACATTCTTCATTGTTTTCCTGGTCTTGCTAGTCCTTTGCATCATTTCATTGCTTCAGTTCAAACCTAGACTCTCTGGAGAATTTGAGACTTTTTCCTCACTTCCTTCTCCCACTGCAAATGTATGTCTCACCCAGCTGTCTTTTACTGTGTACTTAAGGATCCAAGGATAATAGTACACATGATTATATATGTATACTAACGAATCCATCAACTTGAATGCTTTCCTCCAAAATCATAAAAAGTGTGGACTACTACTGATTTAGCTTCAAACAGTGCTCCAGTTTCATCCTCATGTGTGAAAGAATCATATAAACAGTGGGAAAGAGGAGATTTGACTGCATGACAGAAAGCTAAGACACAAACTCTAGCAGGGTGCTGCCAAATGAACAAAACCAGAGAGCTGAGAATCATATATTTAGTTTTTTCTTATTTATATTATTCTGTGCTTTTGTATATGATAATGTTAGGAAAAAAACACAAACAAATGTGTTTTACAATCAGATTATATCCTTTTTGATATAAACTATAAGACTTCAAGAGTGTCTAGACATGCTTTGATAGCAAAATGAATTACATACTGAAGACTAGCAGTCCATGTTTCTAAGTAAGATTTTTATTATTATTTTCATTTCAATTCAGCATTATTATTGAAAGGTGCCCTTTTTTTTTTTTTTTTACCACATATTTACCTTCACCTGAACACTTGGTGTTTTAAATGTCCATATATTTTTCAGTCTGGAACTTGAAGACAAAAAATCCAGATACCAACTAAAATCTTCTGCTTGTCTCCCTGAAGTAGTTCAAGAGACTTTTGGCTGCTGCTATGAAGAACTAGCCTCTAGTGAGTGTTTATCGTGCTTTTTAAAAGAAGTAATCTCTACATAATGGCTTTAACAGGATAAAATATCAGAATACATTAGAGAAGCTGATAAAAATTTTCAAGGATTATGACATTGCAGCTTTTATTCTCAAACATTCAAAAGGTGTTTCTCAAAGGTGACATGCAAATCTACATTTTCACATCAGAAAAACCCTTCACTAACACTTTTCCCTACACAGACTGATATCAATAATTAAAAATTAGAACCCTGCTAATTTCTATTACACTATTAAGACAGTATCTCATTATATCTAAAATGCACACTTCCATACCTTCATATTTTTTCCCTTAAAGTATTCTAACACACTGTCATATTTTAATCCCCAACAAGTCTACAGCTGAGAATAATGTACCGATTGCACTGGGTAGTTTGTTACACTCTCATCACGAAGATACAAGTGTCAAAGTTCAGAATAACAAGGATCAGAATGAAAACTATTAAGAGAAAGAACCTGTAAAGAAATTCAGTTAAATTACTTACTATGTTTTCATGTTTCTAGTGTATTTTTTGAGCTTCATCAGAGAGTCAGCTTAACCTTTTCATTGTATACATAAAATTTTCATTGAATGCATAAGGATTTTAAAAGTTCCATAAATAGTGCTGGTACTTTATCACTTTAGTGATATAGAAACAGTAGTGATGCTTTCAGTTTTGATTGCTCACTTCCAAAGTTGGGAGTGCATCAGCAGGAGATGTAATAGCATATCTAATAATCTAGAGGAATAAGCACAAGAATCCATGCATGTACTTTAGCTTTTATAGATAAAAGCTGAAGTAAGGCACAATAGTTAACCTTTGTCAGATATTTTTTTCCCCTGAGTGTGAGGAAGAGGAAACAAAAAAAATTTAAAAATTACCTATCTGCTCTGCCAAAGGTTTTGGTATATTACACGAGAAAAGGTAAGAGAAAAAAATGTATCTTTTGGAAGAAAATAAACTTATTTGGGGATTGATTTTAAAGGTTTTTTTTCTCCTAATTCTAACTTTCCTCTGGAATAAATTATGACTTCTCTTTTATACCAGTTGTGTGTAAGGTGCTTCTTTTTGGAACTTATTTTTGTCATTTGCTTTCCTCCAGACTTATCTGTACTCTAAAGTAATTTTTCTCAATCTTCTACCACTTATTAGAAAGCCTCAATGACTAGCGATCCATGTGTTCCAATACATTGCCTTAATGAATGGTGAACACTTGGTGTTTAATAAAAACATACACATTTTTAAGTGACCTGCTGCCTCTTCCCTAAAACATGCCCAGAATAAGTTCTAGCTCCTCACAGATTTGTCACAAAAATTTATTGAAGCCTGAAACTTGGGTTTTTACCTATTCTATAAATCATTTTTGCATTGATTATACAAATACCCTACAGCACACAATACTTTACCTGCAAAACACATACCAATAATTTGTACTGACCAGTTATCTGAGAGAAAAAAATCCATATTATTCTACTTGAAATTTCTATTGCATTTATTTTTTTATGAGACATAAATAGTATACAAAACTGATATTAAGTCTGAAAATATATTAAATTATGGTTGATCTAAACAAATGCCTTTAACAGTATGGATCAGCTTCTGTGCTAACCAGATGAAGTTCTGTGTTTTAAAGTGAAATATTCACAGGTACTCAATGGTCACCCTTCTTCACAGTATGAGCTATCTTTCTTCACTACTGATCTTTTCCATATGAAGCCCAGAAAACACATATAAATAGATCCAAAAATATATTTTAACAGGCATAGATAACTATATAGGATACAGAAGTATATAAAAGTTTGTGAATGAAGAAATTTTTCATCCTTCAAGTTTATCCTCTGAACATAATCATGTTTACCTACCTTTGGTAGAATGTTCAATAGTTGATGTGCGTTTTTACAAACCTAGATTTCTGTCCTTGCATCAAGTCTTTTTTTTAAGTACTGAAAACTAGAACATGAAAACAATTTCCAGATTTTAATCAAAGTCTGAATATTATATTTTACCTCCAAAAATAGATTTGCAAAATTAGCAGCCAAGAAGAAGTAAAAGTGAGCTATTTCCTTCTTAAAATCATAAGCTTAAAAAGTCTTTGTTTTCTGTTCTCAACTTGCTACATCTTAACATCTGGGCAATTATGCAAACCTGTAAATTACATTTTTCCCCTCTGAGTTAATTGGCATAAAATTATAATGAGAGGAATTCAAAACCTTGGTGCAAAATTATAGTCTTATAAAATGAAATGGTAAACATACTAATTAGCAGGTAAAATTTTAATGAGACTGTGCTTTGATAGAAAAATCTTCAAACTGAGAGAGGTGTGCAGCAAGTTTCAGCAAATATTTTGCTTAATTAATGAATTTCAATAATTGATAGTTTTACCCCAGACTTAAGTACCATTACTGAAATCACCTCTCTTTTCTTCTTTTTTTTTTTAATGAGACTGCTATAAAGAGGTGTGAACTTGTTCAAAACATTTCTTTTTCTTCTGGAAAGATATGGCACAAGAAAGCTGATGTCCAAGTGAAAAATAAAAGAGTAATTAGTGGTTTATATGTTTATTCTAATGTTAATTATTCTGACAAACCTTTACTGGGGATGGAGATCTTAGAGTTATGATCTCTGAAAAGCCAGAGACATTGCAATTTTGACCTTAGCAGAGTTTCCACATTGTGGTACACCTGTGGTACGCTTTCACAGGGTTGTGGGTGAATGTTCTTGCCAATGCTCAGAGAAAATAGATCTGCTGTTAAGAACATCCAAATAAATGAGAAATAGAGGAAAATTTTGATGGCTTTCCCCTCACACACACAAAATGCCTAGCACATTTTATATTAGGGATATGTGTAAAGTTTTGATTAGAAGCAAGAAAATGAGTCCTATAAGTTTCATTCTTAACATGAATTAAATGTAGAAGGTTTTAAAAGATGTATGGATCAGTTTTCTCTTTCTTCATTACAGCAGCTAGTATTTCAGCTGTCACAAGAGGTATCAAACAGTGACATGATAGATGTCCTTATGGGATGTGAGTCCCACAGTCATACTTGTACAGTTTCCATTGAAGCTAATAAAAGTTTTGTAGACATGAAGATTTTCAGAATCAGTATCATAATACCTCTGGCAATTGGGAAGCAGGAATGATAAGTACTTCTTTAAGAAAACTTGTTTTTCTGAAATTTCTTTGTAGCTTCTACTGGTCTAAAGGGTTGAAATAACTAGTTTATTCAAAGCCTGGATTAGTAAACTCAGCCTCCATAATTCAATTAATTTACAACTGTTGCATTTATTCCCTTAAAATTCAGCCGTGGAAGTTACACATTGTATACATCACTGGCTGGGGTTATTTTGTTTGTTTGTTTCACTGTGTATATATTGACTTATAAAACTAAAATTACCATTTTTAATCAGTAAAATGGCACAAACAGAGACTGTCACATTTTATTACTTCTAAAACATTGAAAAATTACATTGCATATCAACATTTAAAATACATTTGGTCAGGTGATCATTCTATTTACCTAAATATAAATTCTTGACTGTGTCTTGTTCAGCTTAGCTGAAACTAATTTTTAGGTTGATTTAGTAATTCTGACCACTCTCTCCTATAGAGTTAAATTCAATAAATAAGTACTACATATACTCTGCCTATCACTCCTGACAACCATATCTTGTTGCTCAAAAGGCTATGTGAAGAAATTGTTCTACACAATAGAAGATAGAATACATAACACTGCACCATTTCTGGCTTGCAGACAGCATTAAGATGCCTGAAACAGTTTCTAGCTAATTCAAATTCATTTCTACGCCAGAAAAAGCACATACAGAGAAAATTTGCTTTTTAGTACATTTCATCTATCCATTCACACCATTGCAGGATTTTGAGGAGGGAGAGGTATAAGTATGTTGGTTTGGGTCATTTAATTATGTTTATAGGTAGCAATTAGACACCACAGAATGCAAGTGACATTGAAACTCTTTCCTATTAGTTCTCTTCCACTTAGCAGTTTCACATTAATGCTTATGTGGGGGGAAAAAAACCCAACAAACCGACAAAACCAAAACACACAACAACCAAAACCTAACTATGTGGCTGCATGAGTTGTATATCCCAAACTTGAACATGTTGTGGCATTTTGTGCCATGTGATATGAATGTCAGTGAAGTGAAGGGCATGCCTTGTCACATTATATCCCATAACAACTTCTGGGGAGTGAAATACCATTTCCATCTGAGCTGAGCCTTTCACTTCACAGATCTGCAAGTTACACGTCTCAACACAGCTCTTTTTGGAAACCAACCTCCTGCTAAGGGAAAGTATGACTTGACAGAAAGTCCAGCCTTTGATTTTACTAGACCTTAGGTCTCAACGTGATATGGAACTTCCTGATAAAAACTTCAAGATAAAAGTAATTTCATAATGGTCCAGTTGTCCTTATATTATGTAAGTGGCAAAAGCTTCCATGCAAAAGGGTGATTTCAAACAGCTAAGATTACTAATATTTGAATAAAAAAATAGGTTTGACTCTTCTCTGACCTTCCAGAGATTAGATGGTTTTCCCAGAGATAAGTGAGAAGAAATTGCCTATTTGCTGTTTGTAACTCATAAGAAAAAGTAATTTTTCATTTTCAGAAACTAAAATAAACAGTCTCATTATTTGTAACCTTGTGGAAGATGCTAGCTAGTGAACTTCCAGCATTATCTAGTACTTCTATTTTATCACATGAAAAAAACTAAGGCACTGGCTAGTTTAAGGACTAAGTAGTCCTGCGGGAACTTATAAAACAGCACTAAAAAGACAAAAACTTTGGCAGATTTGAGACATTTACAACTGATTTATATCAGTTGTCTGATTAAGGAATCAGGCTGCTGAGTTCTGGATGAAGGGGAGAGTTACTGGCATGGCAGTAGTCTTAGCTGATTGCAGTCTGTTGGAATAGTTCTGCCTGGAAGCCATTGCAGTATTGATTGCCCAGATTTAATGAAATAGGGAACAGTCTCCCAATTAGCCATAGATGAATAAATACGTTTGTGATGTTTTTATCTGTCAAGCAGAAAAGTGGCTAGGTATAGTTGCAGCAATGGATTCCATTAATACTGTGGGACAAGAAAGCTTTGTTAGAATAAAATAAATTAATGGTTGTTAGGCCTTCTGAATGCCTTCTTCAAACATCCACTCTCTCACTAAAGTTTTGAGCTTCATCTGCTGAGAAACAGCATGTCCTGAAAACACCATGGTCGTATCAGTGCACACATATGGTGGAGTGACTTTTGAAAGGTTTCCCAAGCAAATGTTCTCAAACCAGAAAAGCAAGTAGCTTAAAGGTTTCTTAAATTTTATAGCATTATTGGTATGTTTTTGAGGAACCATGCTATGGGAAAAGAGGAAGAAAAACTTTCCATATATGTCTCTGATAAGCCAGGGGATCAAGATAGTCACTGAAAAGGTAATCTGAAAAGCTAGCAATGCTCTGTCTTGCTCTTATCCTGCAGAAATAAAAATGTGTCTTGAATATCAGACTACACTTAGAAACATCTTATTATCTCTGATGTCTCAACTAGCAAATGCAGGATTTGGCATAGATGGAAGCTTTTTCAGAGAAGAGTTATTCTGAGCAGTAGTCTTCCTCATTAGTGGGAATCTTTTCTGTGGCACCATAGTAGAAAATAACAGGATATAGAAAAAGTCATCTTTATACTTCTGTTAGTTTGAGGGAGTGGGAATCATGTTTAGTTGGTTGGTTTTAATGTTTCAGTTTAATTTATATGTGGTCTTTTGCTTGGTATAGTGAAAACCTTGACTGATCTTTAAACACTGCCACAATTCTATTAACATTTTTGGTTTTCGTTATTCAACAAGCATAAATTGTTCTTTTAAGGAAGAGTGGTAATGCCCATTTCTGGTTAAATGGCAGCAAAAAATGATTCAAAATTAATCACTTTTAGTGTCAGATTAGATCAAATTAAATATAAGATCAGAAAATATTCATTCTTACTCTTTAGAACATTTCAATTGAAATTTTCATAAGTTTATGTAAGTTTGCGAAACATTACTTTTCTGAAGATGATTGTTCTAAATTCTCAGGTTTTGACACCTGCAGTTATGGATGCCAGGGGTTTACAGCAACCTTATAAAGAAGATATTTTAATCTTTAAGTGAAATAAAAGCTCTCTGATGCCTCTTTACATTAATAATACTTCTTTCACCCCAGTAAAACTTTAACATTCTTCTTTTGTTCTAAGATGTCTGTAAAATATGTTGTCTAAATATACACATTATGTATTTCCTTGTATATATTATGAAAACTGAAATTGTAGATAAATGAATAATACATATCAAGTTAGCAAGTCATTTAATCCAAGTTAACCATTTTAAGGTACACTACATGTGCCATATTGTATGTAGGTTACACCTCTTTGTAAAGAATTCCTTGCATGAGTCTGGAGTTTTATATGAATTTTAGCAGAACAGCTACCATATATTCAAAGCATTTTTATGCCTTTCTTATTCTAAGAGAAAGTAGAAGATCTATTTCTGCTGTACTGATCTCATAGCATTCAGAATTTCCTCAAAAGTCCACTAAATTACAAAAGTTTACTTGAATTAGTATGGAATGATTTAAAAAAGAAAACCAGAAACTGTTTATAACTAAGAAATCACTGAGCTGAAGACCAAGTGAACAGTTTTATTCAGAGATATTGACAGAATGCACTGAGATGCTCAGCTAGTGTTTCTCACAGACCCAATAGGATGCAGCAATATGAGTGCAGAGACTCTCTTCAGATCCCAATGAGGATGTTTCTATAATTAATGCATCATGAAATGTGAAACTATTGCAATTTTAATTAAAGTTATAGCATGTTTTTAAGGAGGAAGTGGAATCAATACACTAAACTGGTATCCAGAAGAGAATCCAATTGTCCATTTGACAATAAACAAAAGCAGCAGATAATTTCTGGCCATTCAAATAGTAGTCAATCACAGGTTAATTAGCACTACTACTGGGAGTAAGCACTTTGCACTGCTGCTTTGACTTTTATTATAGAGGCTCTAGATTCAGAGTACAACTAAAGCAAAACCTAAATATATACCTTGTAAACAGAAAAAAAAACCCAGTATAACCTGTAATGATTTAAATGGAATGGAGATTTTTATTTTTAAAAAAGTGCATAGAAGATCAGTTAAATACTGATGACAAATCTGATTAGTTGCCCTGTTTATATGCCTGGCCAAAAGCTAAACGTTTCATTATACTGAAACCATACGAGAAACAAAAGTGTCATGGGGATTTAACTGCATACAGATAATGCTCATCATTTCTGCCAGACAGAATGAAGTAGAATGAAGTAGAGCCAGTTTTGAAAATCTAATAAGATCTGACATATTAATTACAGGGTTGTTTTTGTTTTCGAGTTTTAATTTGTAGTTCAAGCACACATTTAACTAAGAGCACTATTTTGGCAGATACTATTGCTCCTGGCACATCAGTGTAATGAAACTAGATCTTAATAAAACTGGAGACACTGGGCAGCAGCTCTGCACTTCATTTAGGGATGGTTTGAAACTGAACACAACAAAAACAGTTTTACTAGGGAAATACTGGGAACTTACACATTGCATAGAAACATGGAATGCTATGGGGACTTCTAAAGGTCATGTAGGCCAACCTCCCTTGCAGTGAACGTGGACATCTTCAACTAGATCAGCCTGTTCAGGTCCTAATGAAATCTGATCTTGAATGTTTCCAGGAATGGGGCTTCTACCACCTCTCTAGGAAACACATTCCAGTGTTTCACCACCCCCATTGTAAAAAATTTCTTCCTTATATCTGTTGTAAATCTACTGCCTTTTAGTTTAAAACCATTACCCCTTGTCCTGTCACAACAGCCCCTGCTAAAAAGTTTACCCTCATCTTTTAATAAGCCCCTTGTTAGTACTGAAAGGCCACAATAAGCTCTCCCCAGAGCCTCCTATTCTCCAGGCAGGGGAATTCCAACACACTCAGCTTTTTTTGATAGGAGAAGTCCCTCCAATCATTTGTGTGGCTCTCCTCTGGACTGACTCAAACAGGTACATGTCTTTCTTGTGCTGAGGACTCCAGAACTGAACACAGCACTCCAGGTGAGGTCTNTTTACCCTCATCTTTTAATAAGCCCCTTGTTAGTACTGAAAGGCCACAATAAGCTCTCCCCAGAGCCTCCTATTCTCCAGGCAGGGGAATTCCAACACACTCAGCTTTTTTTGATAGGAGAAGTCCCTCCAATCATTTGTGTGGCTCTCCTCTGGACTGACTCAAACAGGTACATGTCTTTCTTGTGCTGAGGACTCCAGAACTGAACACAGCACTCCAGGTGAGGTCTCACCAGAGCAGAGTACAGGGGCTGAATCACCTGCTGGCCACACTTCTTTTGATGCAACCCAGGATATGATTAACCCTCTGGGCTGTGGGTGCAAATTGGTGGCTCATGTCTGGCTTTGCATCCACCAGTATTGGTGAATGAAGGGCTGCTCTCAGTCCCTTCCTCCCCCAGCATGTAGTGGCACCAGGGAGTGCCCCAACCCAGCTGCAGCACTTTCCACTTGGCCTTGTTGAATGCCGTGAGGTTCACACAGGCCCACTTCTCCAGCTTGTCAAGGTTCCTCTAGATGGCATCCCATCCCTCACAGGTGTCAACCACACTGCTCAGCTTGGTGTCACCTGCAAACTTGCTGAGGGTGCCCTCGATCCCACTATTTAAGTCACTGATGAAGCTATTAAACAGCACTTGTCCCAGTGCGGGATCCTGAGGGACACCACTTGTCATCAGTTTCCATCTAGACATAAAACAACTGATAGCTGGCCTCTAAGTGCAACCATCCAACCAGTTCCTCATGCACTGAACAGTCCACCCATCAAATCCATATGTCTCCAATTTGGAGAGAAGGGTGTTGGTGGGTATAATGTCAAAGACTTTGCAGAAGCACAGAGAGATGACATCCATAATTCTTTCCTTGTCCACTCATGTAGTTCCTGCATCATATAAGTTCACTAGGTTTCTCATGCAGGACTTGCCCTTGGTGAAGTCGTGCTGCCTGTCTTGAATCACCTCCCTGTTCTCCCTGTCCTGTGTTTAGCACAGCTTCTAGGAAGATCTGTTCCATGACCTTCCCAGGCACAGAGATGAGGCTGAGAGGTTGGTAGTTTCTGGCATCCTCCTTGTTATCCTATTTAAAAATGAGTGCAATATTTCCCTTTTTCCAGTTACCAGGTATTTCACCTGACTGCTATGACTTTGCAGATATCATGGAGTGTGGCTTGGCAACTACATCAGCGAATTGCCTCAGAACTCCACAAAGCATCTTGTTAGGTGCCATGGACTTATCTATGTTCAATTTCCTGAGACGGTCACAAACCCGAGTTTCTCTTACCGCAGGAGAGACTTTGCTGTCCCTGTTTTTCAGTTCATTCACTTGGTAGGTGTGTGAAGATGTATGATCATTATCTTATGAATTTGAATTTTTTCTATGGTACTAACACTTAAGGTGGTTCAGTGGTGCAGATTCTATCTAATTCCTTCTATGTGAGGAAAATATGTAGCGCTTTTTACTGGTACACTCAGGTATATGACATCTCTTTGTAGAGACAGTCACATGATTTAAGGAAGAGCAGAAAGAAATAAACTGCCATCATTATGTGACCTAAAAGGAAAACTTGATATAGTACAATTCAAAGGGAGATGCTTGGCCTCTTCCATTAACATTGAATTTTTAGATATCATTGGCTATGGTTTGCTTTTGAAAAAATAATGTAAAGGTCCTGAGATAGTGAAAACAAAAGATTAAATGAATCTCCCTAGAACTACAATTGCATCCACTTCAATCAAACTTTATTTTTAAATAAGCTAAAAATGTGTTGCTTTTTAATAAAAACAACAACAATTAAAAATCAGATTTCCTCTAACTACTTTTTCATATTAGAATATGGTTTCAGTATGGAAATGTTTTAAGTTCAACAATCATTCAGATTAAAAAGAAGCACTTGCTGGTTAGCTTTTAAATCTTGTTAGAGTACAGTGACTGTCCACCAGGAAAAAAAAGATAAACAGAACCACAGAATCATGGAATCCTTATGATTGGAAAAGACCTCTGAGATCATCAAGTCCAACTGGTCGTACAACACTGCCATGCTCACTACTAAACCATGTCCCTAAATACCACATCTACCTGTATTCTGAACACTTCCAGGGATGATGATTCCCTGGCTAGTTTTTTTCCAATGCCTGATAACCCTTCCAGTGAAGAAATTCTTCCTAATATCTAATGGTAACCTTCCCTGGTGCAACTTGAAATAATTTCCTTTTTTCCTGTCACTTTGGAATTTTGTAGCTCAAACCTCAGTCTAACTTTAGAACAACTGGAACTGAGAACTCCACATTGCCTGAGTATTTCCTGTAGGCTATTTTATGTGGAGTTTGTCCAGTGCTTTACTTAAAGTTTCTGTAAAATTTTTATAGTTGTGTCTCTGTTGAAGAATGAAAGAACGTATGCTTCATTTAAGTGCCAATTAATGCACTTCATCAGTCATCTAAACTCGAATGGAAGTACACATTTTGTATACAACACAGAATAAACACACAGATAATTCTGGTTATCAGTTAGAACAGACTGAAGGACATGCTGTCACACTTCAGCTTTTATCTGGATCAAATCCTCTTTTCTTCTTTCTGGTCAATACCTAGAAGAGAGTAGTTCTGTGGCCAGATGAGGACCTCATATAGTGACAGAAGCTTACCAAAGAAAACATTAGCTAGACTTTGAAATAAGGATCTAGACCTAATTTAGATTTTCCTTCTTGCCCTTTGCATGATAAATCTCATGATATGCACATGGAGTTCTGACATGACAAGAATAAAAGTGGCACTCTTCAAGAAAGCTTGCAAAGGAAGATGACACTTATTCTCTGTGGACCAGAGACAAAATATGACATAAGGGAACAATTTTGGAAGATCTGTTGGGCTTCCAATCCATAGCCTTTGGAACTGGGAAAGATGTTAAAGAAATAATTGTAAAAAGATGTCAGTAGCAATATATCTGAAATAATAACAAATTCTATGTGAATCTTTATTTGCTGAAAGCTTTGAGTCTCGTAACTACCAAATTTGTCTCATGTTGATCATTTGTCATTGAAAATGTGTGAGACACCTTAAAAATATAACTTGCAACTTCTTATCTTGGTTCTATACTGAGAGTAGAAATATAGAGCAATTAAAAAACATGTTCCATCACTGGTATTTCATGGTTGGAATTTAAATTGGATTTCAAGATCAGGGGAAATAATGTAATAATGAGTGTTAGTATGCAGAAAGTCATAGAAAGTTAATGGACTTTAAAAACTGACACATTGCTCTGGAAGAGTCATTAACACAGCCCTTAGCTTTGTAAGAGAAATAACTAAAGAGAGATGCACTGAATTAATTAAAGGAAGGAACTCCCAGCACAGAGATATATATGTAAGAAATGACAGTGATGACTCTGAATTAAAGGAAAAAAATAGACTTCATTTGGAAAAAAAAAAATAAAAAAAGATTCTTGAATTCAAATTACTTTGGTAAAATTAAAACACTTTTATTTGTTTCAGAAGATTTCTACACTAATTTTTGAACTCCTTTGAAATTTTCACTTCTGAAATTGAATGGCACAGTATTGAAGCTTTACAAGTTTTTCAATTACCCCTGAAACTCAATTTGAAGAAAAAGGTGGCACCATAGTAACACAGCTGCATATTTAATGTGTGGGTCCCAAAATCAAGAGATTTCAGCAGTATTCCTGAAAGAGAAAATTACTTAGCTGTAATTTTACTCTTTAAAAGATGTCATTATACTGGTTCCCATTATCAAAGCTCAGAACTCTGTCATGGGAGCTGGGAGGACTGTACCTGTTCTGTTAATTTAACTAGAGTAAAAGAGCACTGAAAATCAAAGGTGTCAGTACCACCCTTTTGATTTGCAATTTGGAACAGTTTAACCCGATTTAGGAGGATTATTAACAACATTTGAAGTTGTGTTGTTTAGGATTCACAAGGCAACAATAAATACAATATGAAACATTTGGAAACATAATAACATCAAAATATATCAAAGACATTCTTTAGTCCCTTGTATTCTCAGACCCTCTTTTGAGAAAATGATGGCTATTTTAAAAATTTTAATATGCCAGAAGAAACACATTTTTATCAATAATCCTGCAAATAACTCATTAATGATCTCACAGTTTATTAACAATGAAATTATGTTACATGTATAGAATTTGCTACCACTAACTGGTGTCCTCAGAATAAATCCTGACACCTGGTAAGAGTGTGAAAGTAACTCTGAATCAGAAAGAATAAAACAATAATTAAGCCATGAAAAATACCCATAAAACCTATTCACATAACTAAAATTGCCAAGCTTTTATATACTTTTGACCATAGATGTTATTTAAATCATAGATAGCTTATTTCAGAAATCAGTTGTCCAAACTCATCACTATGTTCCTAGATGGGGTAGCTCTGGTAAATAATGTGAACAGAGCTTGACATCTGAATACAGAAGGTAATAAGTGCAGAAATCTATGTGATATAGTTAAAATTGATTAAATAAATAAAATTTGATTACACCTGACAAAATTATAAAGAAGGTTAGATCTTCTTTCCAGCTTTTCTATAATTCCTTTTTAATTCTGACCTTAAGGTCCTTAAGCTTAAAAGAGCTAAGAGCCATTTCAATTCTATTCTACAGTTCACAGTGAAACTGAGAGGCAAGCAGGCCCTTTAATTATTTTCAGGAATGTGATATCACACACGAGAAATAAGCACAGTCATGTTATCAGCATAAAGAAAGATCTTCATATTAAAAGAATATGAAACAGAGAGAAATAAATAGCTGCATTACGCTTTTAGTGGTGACTTAACAATAAACCATAAGATAACTTCTTTAAGGACTAACCTGAAATTTCACTTATTTTAAAAATCAGAGAAAGATAAAAAAGACAAGAGAACACACACAGGAAAGGTCATGAAGTAAAGATCCATAATGAAATGAGATGAGAGAGGTCAACTGAATAGTCACATCATGATTTACATTTAAATCTGTATGTTAAAATTACCTCCCACAGATGGAGATGTTCCAGATATATGTTGCAGAAACATAATTTATCTAGTTAAAGTTCCCAGTGCTATCAGTTATGATTTTCTCACTATTTCAATGTCCTTGAAACTAAAGTTTGCAGCTGGAGCAAAGCAAGTACAAAAGTCTCTAATTCCTCTTCTTAGACAAGAAGTTAATGGATAACAAAGAAGGAAAACTCTCTGGTGCTCTTCTGGAAAAACTTGCTGATATGTCAAAGACAGATTCAAAAGGCCAAATCAAAATCTCCAGGTAAACCAGGATACTAGGTGTCTTCCTTAGGATAAATACATTTCAGAGAGCTATCCATCTACTGAGTGACACAAAGTTGTTCAAATTTCTCCAACTTCTCCAAAAAAGCTGCCATATTTATTGTTGGATAGACAAGCTTTACAGTGTGTAGATGTGAAATAAAATTAACCACTGTACTTCTGATCTCCTTACAAAACAGAGCAGTTAAGGCAGATCACAGGATCAAAGAATTGTGATTCTTATCTTCTCAGTAGAAGATTAAGCAATGGATGTTGGACTGCACTAGTAACAGAACTAGAGGGAATGGGCTTAAGTTGTGCCAGGGTAGGTTTAGGTTAGATATTAGGAAGAATTTCTTTAATGAAAGAGCGGTGAGATATTGGAATAGGCTGCCCAGGGAGGTGGTGGAGTCACCATCCCTGGAGGTTTTTGAGGAATGGATTGATGTCGTTCTTCAGGGGATGATTTAAGGATAAGAGTAGTGTAGGGCTATCGGTTGGACTAGATGATCTTGAGGGTCCTTTCCAACCATAATGACTCTGTGATTATATCCCTCTCCCAGCAGGCCAGAAATGCTACATCCACCTGTTCCTCATGGTAAGTATGTAAAGGTGCCATCCTCTAAAGTTATATCTTTGGGCGCTGCAGAAAGCCCTACACTAAAAACTTAAGATACAAATAAGGTAATAACAGTTTTTAGGCTGACTTTAAGGGAATAGCTGTCTTGCACTCTATGTGTGGTAAATAGCATGGGGTGGCATCACAGGCTGGGACAAAATGTGTTTCTGATCTTTTACATTGTCTTTCACAGTTTCTGCATCTAACAAACCCTGAGCCTGATTAATCTGATTTTATGTCTCTTAGAAATGTTAAAAGCAGATTTAGATCTGTGGATTCACCTCTAAAGCAATTAAGTTGTTCATCATGTGCCTTTCTTTGCTGGAAATCAGTTAACATTTTGTATTCACGAGACATACATATTAATCACACAAGCAGACTATGCTTGGATTTCTTATACTTCACAAACTTGTTTTTCAGTCTTCTGTTTTATTTCTATAGGATTATAATTCTTATTTTAGCTAAAGTATTATACATATTTAAGATGTACTTTTCTGCTGTAAACAGAAGAATAAAGATGTGTGAATGAAAAAGACCGCAAGCAAATGGAAGTTTGTTTTTGTCACAGACATGATTGTACTTTATAATTTTACAAAACATGCCTAATTTGCCAGATTCAGTAATTGTCCTGAAGCTACCTGCATTTTGCAACAGGAATGAAAAGTTCAGATACATATAATTGAGAATATAATTTTCCATGCAAGAACACTCCACAAGTGTGAACCGTGACAATCATTCAGACTGCCAAGGAAGAAGCTGGAGGGTATTCCTTTGTTCTGTACAACCAGAGGCATTCAGGTCTTCCAGAAACAAAACTATGGTATCTTGGGACTATAACAAAGGAGCTATCACTGAAGGAAGGCATAAGGAGTATTAATTCTCACTCAAATTGTGTGATTATTTTTTTGAGGGTTAGTTGTAATAAAATTTATTAAACAGAAGATTTTCATCACTATCTTAAAGAGAGAGAACTGACCAGGTGTACATATTTCATATGATATATTCCAAGGAAATGTTTGTAATATGGCATTCTCTTTCTCATCTACTTGTTTCACAGAAAAAGGTTTAGAAGGAAATTGTTAGTGCAATGGCTAAATATGGGTTTTGTCTGAAATGAATAAAAACCCTTTTCATAAATAGATTTGGTTAATAACGGCTATTTGATATCTACAGCTACAAAAGTTATTTAGGAAACTAGGTACTCAGTCATGTGGGATTTTTTTTGAAACAGTGTGTGCAATTTTAAAACAGACTACATAATTTGGCATCACTGCCCATAATCGTGAAAGCTTAGCTGTTCTTTAGTGTTATCCTGGCAATCTACTCACAATGGCCACATTCATACTTCGCAGCAGGATCCCAATAGAAGGTCAGTCATGCATAAAGAGGAGACATATTCTCACAACAGGAGCACAATCTTTTGGAACAACTGGCAGATCAGCAGATTCTACTTGCTCAACCTTCATAAAGACTCACAGCAGCAATTCTGTTTAACCAGCAGAGTTCAAAATTTGAAACCTCATCCTCTACAGAAATTGGTCACAGATTGCTCCCAGAACTGGTCCCACAACACAATAACCAATCAGTTCCTGCAAGGCTGCACTATTACCTTGATGATCCATTTAATGACTGGATATTATAAGGTATTTCTGGTGTTGGGTCAAAGAGGTCAAATGGGAGAGTGATTTGTAACCTTACAATTTTGGAAACCTGTCACAGAAAAGACTTTTATAAGTGTATGATATTTTCAAGTAAAGATAGTCATAACAGTAACTAAAGGGAAATAAAAAAAAATCTGTTGGAGGCATTGCAAGGATCTTAAACTCCTTTAGTTGGCTTTATTATGTAAATATTGCCAGTGCATTGGCATTTTCTAAATATTTTGGTGAGAATGTCACTGTTCTTTATTTAAAAAAACGTACATCTAGCTTAAATGAGACAGGGAGATTATTTTTCTTTTTCTCCTATTTCTATCAGATTTGTGCAATCCAAAACTGTGGTTTAAACCAAGTCCCATTTAGAGCAGTCCAGGTACAGAAAGAAAAAATGAGATCTCTAAAGTCTATTACTACTACCTGAAAGTGACTCACAATAGCATAAAACAACTCATTTCTGAAGAAAACTGTGTGACATAAAACCACATTTCAAAAAGTGTTAAATATGGGAATAGAAACATTTGTTGATAGCTTTCACTAGAAAAAAATACAATAATTTTACCAGGTGAAATCATGCCTAAATCATTCTCATTTTACTATGATGGGTAACATATTTGATAGGTTGTATACACCCTCAGAACAGCACCAACAGCCTAAGGAGAAATAATAAGGGTCTCTTAGCTGTGACAAAGCTGTAAACTGTAAAACCTAGTACTTTAAAGGACTACAATGCATGCAAAATGGTACCAGATCAGTGATACCAGATGAACATTGTGCAGTTTCTCCTAGAGAGTGTTGAAATACATGATCAGGCAAGCTGGACAAACATACAAGTAGAAGGAATTGGGAAAAATAACATTTGTAACCTACCACAGTGATCTTGGAAAAAATTAATAGGAGGGAATACTCCTCAACCGAGATAAACCTTTGTACAAAAGAAAATTATTAGTTTTATAGTACAATGGTACATAGAAGGTAGGGCCCACATTTGTAATACATTTGTCATGTATTAGAGGTGGTGTTTTTTCTTAATGACAGTGGAGTAAATCTCTTTACCTGAAGAGTGACAGGCTGTTGCTCATGGAAAATCTGCCCTACCAAATATGTTGGAGGGAATGTTACAGATTAACTGGATAATACTGCTTTTGATGATTCACCTCTGAGCATGCCACTCACAGCATGCTGAGATATTACTGCATACAGGAGCTATATTAAGTTATCAGAAGCAATGATGAGCAAAATTGGTGAGTTTGTAAATGCAGAACTTAGTAGAGATATTATCTGCTGTCCTGAAAACAGTAAAGCCAAATTTACAGTCAGACTGTGATCATTTGTGCTTGTTTGAGTCCAGTACTGTATCAATGAGAGGTTTTAATCAGGTGGTCTTCACTGGTTTTAACTCTGTGCATAAAGTAAGGATCCATTTTTTGACACACATTAATCTGAATTTCACATTAGCTGTCTAGATTGGAACGCTGTATAAGGCTCAGCTTGCCTTACCTGTAGCCTGCAAGGTTATTCTTCCACTAAAACAAAGTATTGAATAATATTGTCTGTATTTAGATTGAGAAAAATGTAGCTGCATGTAAAGTACACTCTTCTGAGTTTTGTCTTGAATATTAAGTACAAATACAACAGTGATATATTTGTTGAAAAAAATGCATTGCACAGAAAATTAATTCAAGCTCTGGAACTTGCAGAAGTCATCTAATGTCATTGATGATAATGATAAGGGTATACTATAGATGAAACCATACAGCAGGATACATACTGTGCAAGAACTGTATTTTAGTTTTTAAACAGGAATACTAATTTTTATTTAGACTGCTTTTAAAGAACTCATAATGTTAAGCATCCTTTGTTGTGGAACAAATGTCAGCCTAAAATAACTAAGAAGAAGAGTTTATAAAGAAAGAATTCTCCAGGTAGCTATAATCAATAAAGTTTTAGAGAAGGTATAAGTTATGGCAATACTAGACTACAATATGATGAATTGATCATGCTTTAGAGTGCTGCAATACACTTCCAAGTTAGCACTGGAAAGTCATAGATAATTTTTTTATGGTAATGCTTATTTTATAGACTTGATTATCTTCTCATACTTGTGTAAATCAAGAGTTATTCTAGGAAGGTAGTTATAACACTGTAAACATGTTGAAGAAAACAGAAATAGTATCTTTCAAGGTAACTACTGAAACAGGTTTACAGTAAATAGAAATAAGAACATAAAGATCTGTATCAGTAGATAGGAATAAATCCAAAATGATCCTCTTGCTCATCATCTGAGCATTTCCACATATCTCAGAATTAGAGAGTATAGATGAAAGGTACAGTATTATTTTGTTTTCTACAACAGAAAATTCAGAAAATTCTAAGTAGGAAGAGTTCCAGAGGTCAATTCCCTCATTTATATAAATATCCTGAGCAATAGCTTGCAAGCTGACTGATATGAGTAGCAAGAAGCAGCTAAGAGAACCAGATGGTATTTTGTTGCTCATGTAAAATCTTCCTCAGAAGAAGGATAGCAGAAGGCTTTTTCCAAAGTATTGAGAAACATTCAGAGACTACAAAACTGCTCTTCTTTTGAATGAAGGTACACTGAAGGCATTTTCAAGAAGAGGAGAGAGAATTTATGAAAGAAAATATTCTGATCTAGGGCATTCCTCTGGCACATAGATATCTTAGAATTTCAATTTGCTTATTCCTGTTTTGTTTGACATAAATTTGAATTTGGTCTCAGAAGCCCTAAAAGAACACAAAGAGAGGCTGTTAAATGGTTTTTTATCTATGAGAGTAGTGTTGAGGGTTTTTTTCTCTATATAGTCTTTTTGGCCCAGTGAATACTCTGCATAGTTTGGTGACGGCACACAACAGAGCTAGTAAAACCTAGATTAAATTCCATTATCCTAGCGCATAGTTACCACCCAGATTGTAAAAGATTTGTTAGAACTCTGACCTGCAGTAACCAATTATTGGACCAGGACACCCAAAAGATAAGAAGTGTGTTATCAAGGCTAGAATCTGAACAGATCTCAAACAAATATCTTCTGCATGGCTTTTGAATGTTCTGATCCCAGAACTATTTTCTGTTGCCTGACATGACATTCTATTCCCATTGTCTGAACTGACAGGAATTCTACTGTCAATCTGAAAAAAACCCCCACTTTCACTTAGGGGTTTTATCAAGGCTCTTATACTAAAGTAGTCTGACAAAAACCTCATTGTTCTTAACATCCTCCTGTTTAACAGAAACTAATAGTAGGGTTAGCTATATTATTTCTTCAGAATAGTTGTTAAGATTGATATATAGCTAAACAAGACTTGGAAGATGTCTAGACTTTGGAGTTCTTTCAATGATGACAAATTTTCTGTTGTAGGCATGCATAAACCAAAGAGATACAAATAGTCATATTAAGAACTATGATCATATAGATTTCTAGTTAAGCATAAGAAATTCTTTCATTACTTAACTTGGTCAGACATAATTGCTTAAAATACATCCCGATAAGGTAGTTAAACTAGTATACTGTATTTTTGTATATTAATTACTACTTTTCATTGAAGATATGCCATTAAATTTCTTTTGAAGGCTGCTAAGTTTTTTCAAAGCTTTGCAAATACAGGTTTGTATATAATGTAACAATAGCTAACCTCCACGCAGTTTGCTACAACAAACTTTAGGGTTCTCCTGATACATCTCCAGATTTTAAGTATAAGGTTTATATATTAGATGGGAATAATGACTAAATCTGAGGATCTGTCAATCAAATTGTGATGCTACATGATCATAACACTAATGCTCGCTCTTTCTTATAACTGTGCAAACAAAACAGCAAAATCTCTCAGACACTTCATTCCTTCCTGCAGGACTTAAATCTGTAAAGAAACCTTTTCAGTTTCCTACTCATCATTTAGGAAGAGTCACTGTCAACTGTATTTAGCCATCACTTCTGCTTTAAAGTTAGTGAGCATTTTGAAATGCACAGGCTCTCCCTGTGTGACAGGAAGGTCTCAGTGTGTGCAAAGATCTACCAAACATATGGTTCATAGTTGGCCTTTTTACTTTGTCTTGCAAATAGCTTTCAACATTAGAGAAAATCTGTTAAATGTTCTATCCCAGATGTAAATGTTTTGAGCACATGTTTATTTGCTAGAGAAATGTGTTCATTATTACAGGGGTAAGAGAGGTTTTAGTTATTCCACATTGTGAAACAGAGCATAGGATAGTAATGTTCTCTTTTGTAAAGGCTACTGTGGTGATAATACTGTGCTAAATATCTGCTAGTAGAAATACTCATGAGATTTGCTGTAGGATTGCTTTAATACACATATACTGCCTTGTATGCCTGAAACTGTGGTGTATCACTGGCTGTATATAACCTTAGAATCATAGTCATAGAATGTTTAGAGTTGGGAGGCACCTTTAGAGGTCATCTAGTCCAACACCCCTGCAGTGAGCAGGGACACCTATAAGTAGATCAGGTTGGTCTGTAACGAGGCTTTGCTTGGATATAGTGCAACAATCTAATTTGCAGGGGTCAGACATGACAGATTAGGTGCTTTACATTAATTCTGAAAATATGCTAATCTGAGTCCAGGTGTGAGTATTCTTATATGTGAATAATAGCATGTATATAGGTTATTATGAAAATTAATTGGTACCCAAAAGGTCTAGCATACTGGGTTTGGGTTATGGGATTTTTGTGTTTTCACAATTTTATTCTTTCTTAAAATTGTGAAGAAAAACAAAGGTAATCCTGGGAAAAGCTTCACTGTTATCTTGTTGATACTGAAACTTACAAAACTGTATAAATTTTGTACACAACTCAAATGAAATTCATGCCAACACCACTAGCTTGCTATTAGCTCATCTGAAGTATGACTGACATCACTGCCTCATCACCACTCACTTTTTGCTGGATTGAACAGAAAATGCTGGCTGTCTCTTCATTTTATAGAGAATTTCTATTGTTGGGCAAGCTCTGAAAATATCTACTAGCTTTAATCGTTTGTGTGACACAGGTAGAGCCAGTGGAACGGTGCCACTGCTTAATGTAAATGATTTGTCTGAAAAAAATGTAAATGCAAAAATGTAAATGAAAAAAATGTAAATGTAAATTAGTGCTTAATGTAAATTATTTGTCTTAATGATTTGTCTGAAAAAAAGGGGACAGATACTGTCCTCCTCCAAGCACATTCAAACCAGGCTGTTAGTATGGAGTTCAACCCTTAGTGGAAGCTGGTAAAAGATCCTTAAGCTTATCTACTGAACTTTGCCCAAATTTATTTTTGCAGCTCCAATCTTGGACAGTGAAATCGTTTGGACGTGGCCTTTGGTGATCCTGAAATTCTGACTGGGAGAATAAAGTCACTGATGTAGATTCAGGAAGCCCTTCTGGCTATCTGGATCTGACCTTTGCTGTGTCTGATGCTGTGACTGTTATCCTTCAGTCAGTGTTAAGAAAAAAGTTACAGATTTATTTAAATGCAGCAGAGTGATTTCGCACAAGTTCCTCATTTGAGAAAATGTGAGAGGCAGACATCATGCATGTGATGGCAAAATAAAACTCTCCACAATGTTGCAGAAGTACAGACCATAACTGGTATAAACTCTAGATGAAGGGTGCAAAGGAAAGGTCAAAATGTTCTCCTTACAGAGCAGTGAAGATGAAACAGAAAATATTAGAGGAAGCTGTAATTTGCTTATCTGCTCTTGTTAAAATTCTGAGAGACATACTGAGATCAATCTCAAGCACTAATTGTGTTACTGTTACATAGTGGTCTTGGCAAATTATCTGATAAAGAAAGAGGCCTGGAGTGTTTTCTTTTAATGGAAAAAAATTGCTATACTATCAATCTCAAGTTTCATTTTATTCACTTTCAGATGGATTTGTGTAAACAAGTAAAAGCATTAGAGCACAAATTGACAACTTTCTGCCTTTTGCTTTTTAAGGGTTTTAAGGTCACATTTTTTCCAGCTGCACATGATGAATATGACTGGATGTGCCTGGTGTTCATAATTGTCCTTTTTAAACATCAGTTGGCTTTCATGACTTTCTTTTTTGTGTTTGAATTTGTACTTTTGCTTCAATTAACACAAAGTAATACCAAACGTGTTAGCTGAGCCTTACCTACTCTCTCTTAAATTAAAAAGTGCATTAAGAGCACTGATGATCACACAGTTTCAAACCTAATAAATCTGAGGCCTTCCTGGGGCTAGGCTGGCATTCAGCACAACCCAGGCAGAATAAGGATACTGACAAGAAAGTTAAATTGTTTTACAGAACTGCAGAAACTAAAAGTAAAGAATTCTCTGTTAGAAAATTTTAACTCAGTATGTGACAAAAAAACTGTAATACAGCAGAAAGACCTCTCTGGAACAGCAATTTGGAGACCATACCAGGTGACTACTGAGTCTATTGGACAATAGCAATAAATGGCAATAAAACACTGTCAGAAATCTCATGATAGGCAAGGTGATAGGCACTGGAAGAAGGAAGAAATGTGAAACCAAATGTTTTACCAAGAACTATGGATAAATCATTATCTGGCAACACATACAGTCTTCAAGTAAAATGTCTATGACATGCCTGACCTTTGCAAGTTAGATCCTTACATTACAATTAAGTAAGGCTTGGGGGCAGAGTGGCTGGAAATCTGCTTGGCAGAAAAGGACCTAGGGGAATTGGTTGATAGCCAGCTGAATATGAGCCAGCAGTGTGGCCAGCTGGCCAAGGCAGCCAACAGCATTCCGGTCTGGATCAGAAATAGTGTGGCCAGTAGAACTGGGGCAGCAATTGTCCCCCTGTGCTCAGCACTTGTGAGGCCACACCTTGAATACTGTGTTCAGTTTTGGACCCCTCACAGCAAGACAGACAATGAGTTGCTGGAGCATGTCCAAAGAAGGGCAATGAAGCTGGTGAAGGGTCTAGAGAATAAGGCTTCTGAGAAATAGTGAAGAGAACTGGAGTTGTTTAGCCTGAAGAGCAGGCTCTGGGGAGACCTTATTTCTTTCTACAGCTACCTGAAATAAGGTTGTAGTGAAATGGGGATTAGTCTCTTCTCCCAGATTACAAACAAGAGGATGAGAGGAAATGGCCACAAGTTGCACTGGGGGAGGTTTAGATTGGACATTAGGAAAAATTTCTTCACTGAAAGAGTAGTTAAGCATGCCCAGGGAAATGGTGGAATCATCATTCCTGGGAGTGTTCAAAAAAATGTGTAGATGTGGCACTTAGGGACATTGTTTAATGGTGCACTTGGCAGTGTTAGGTTAACAGTTGGATTCAATCTTAGAGGTCTTTTTGAACCTTAATGATTCTTTCCTATGAGATATATATATATTTTTTTTTTTTTTTTTTTAACAGGCAAGCCAGGGCAAATTTAGGTGATATAAATATACTAAAGAAATATACCAGGATATGCAGTATAACAAATATGTGAAAGACTGCTGTGAGACTTTCCCATTGAATTTCATAGAAACATAATCATAGAATGGTTTGGCTTGAGGGGGCCTTTAGGGGTCATGCAGACCAGCCCCCCTGCAGTGAGTAGGGACACCTTCAACTAGGTCAGGTTGCTCAGAGCCCTGCCTAGCCTGATCTTGAATGTTTTCAGGGATGGGGCATGTACCACCTCTCTGGGAAACCTGTTCCACTGTTTCAACACCTTCACAGTCAAGATACCTTATTCCCTACATCTAATCTAAATCTGCCTACTTTTAGTTTAAAACCATTACTCCTTGTCCTGTTGCAAAAGGTCCTGCTAAGAATATTGTCCTGATGTTTCCTATAGGCCCCCTTTAAGCATTGAAAGAGTGCAATTAAGTCTCCCCAGAGCCTTCTCTGAGCTGAGTAACACCTCCAGCTCTCAGTCTTTCCTCATAGTGTTTAGTCCCTCTAATGATTTTTGTGGCCCTCCTGCTGGTCACACCTCTTTTGATGTAGCACAGGTTACAGCTGGCTTTCTGGGCTGCAGACACACATTTCTGGGCAATGTTGAACTTCTCACCAACCAACACCCCAAGTCCTTCTCGCCAGGGCTGCTCTCAATCCCACAAAACCAGTGAAGACTGAGGCAAAAAAGTTGTTACCTCAGCCTTCTTCTCATCTGTTGTTGCCAGCTTAGCAGTCTTGCTAATTGTGAGGCATATGCTTTCTTTGACCTCCAGTCTTGACATCATTGATTACTTGTACTGATGAACATCAAATCCAGTATTACATCACCTCTGGTAGCCTGTTACCTGGCTTAAGAATTTATTCTCCATGAATTCCAGGAGTCTTCTGGACTGTCTATAGCTTGCCATGCTACTTTTCAAGCAGATTTGGGGGTGGTTGAAGTACCCCAGCAGGATGAGAGCCTGTGAGTGCAAAGCCTTCTGTATCTGGAGGAAAAAAGCCTTCATCAAGAGGTTTTCCTAACTGAGCAGCTTCTAGTAGGCATCAAGTACAAGGCTCCCTTTGTTGCTTCACTCTATAATTCTTACTTGTAAACTTTCATCCTGCTCATGTCTATTTTTCAGGGACAGGTCTTCACACTCTATCCATATCTTTATATAGTGGGTTATGCCTCCACCCCTGCTTTCTCATCTGTCCCTTCTGAACAGGCTGGAGCTATCCATAGCCATCCTGCTGTCATGGGATTCATCCCACCAAGTTTCATTAACAGCAAACAGGTCATACCTTTCCAACAGCACAGTAGCTTCCAGCCCCTCCCCTTTGTTGCCCATGCTGCATGCATTGGTGTGGAGGCACTTCAGCTGGCCTTTCAGCCATGTCACCTTCTTAGATGAACTCCCCTTAATTCATAGTTTCATAGAACAGCCTGGATTGGAAGGGACCTTAAAGATCATCCAACTCCAACCCCCAGTCATGGACAGGGATGCCACCCACTAGACCAGGTTGCCCAGAGCCACATCCAACCTGGCCTTGAATGCTGCCAGGGATGAGACATCCACAACCTCTCTGGGCAACGTGTTCCAGGGCCTCACCACCCTCTGGGTAAAGAATTTCTTCCTAAGATCTAATTTAAATCTTCCCTCATGCAGTCTGAAGCCGTTCCCCCTTGTCCTATTGGCTTCTACTGCAGTAGAGTCTCTCTCCCCCACCTTTTATAAGCCCCCTTCAGGTATTGGAAGGCTGCTATAAGGTCTCCCTGAAGCCTTCTCTCCTCCACGCTGAACAATTCCAACTCAGCCTGTCCTCACAGGGGAGGTGCTCCAGCCCTCTGACTGTCTTTGTGGCCATCCTCTGGACCCAGTCTAAAAGGTCCTTTGAGGTATTTAAATTTAATATTAATATTAAATATTAATTCCTTTGAGGTATTTCATTAACATTTCTCTGTAGTCTTCTATTACTTCAGGAGCCCCTGGCTTATCTCTGTAAGACCTCAAGTATGCACAATATACCCAGCCCACCTCAGAGCAACAGACTGAGGGCCCTTGCTAACACCCCTTCCCTCTAACCTTGATATGTCATCTCATAGCTTGTCACAGGTAAGTTTGATATTATCCACCTTCCTTTTTAAGTGTAGTTTAAAGGTCTGTCAATGAGTCCCAGAAGGTCTTGAGCAAAGAGCTTCTTCTACCTTTGAGAAAGGTGATGGCAGCGTGCCTGGTACCATGTAGACTCTCCCGTTATTGAGAAAAACAAAACTGTTTTGGTGACACCAGCTAAAGCCATTTATTAATATACTGGTTCCGTCTGTTTCTTCTGGTGTTACTGTCTACAACTGGAAGGAAACAGGAAAGAAACCCATGTGATTCCCTCACTTATCTTAGGGGTAAGAATTTGCTTTTAATTCATGCCAATCAATACTCTGTAAAATACCTATAAAATCTTTTCAATTTCTCTTTCACACTTCTGTTGTTGTCACACCTTCTATTTTTATCCCATGCAATATTCAGGCAACTACAGATTTTTTTTCCTCCTGAAATAATGTTATCTTAAAGGGAAATTCAATTTTCACACATTCTAGGAACTTCCTGGATTCTTCCCTCTCTGCTGTGTTGTATTCCCAGAAGATATCTGGGAGGTTAAAGCCCCCCACAAAAACAACTGCAAGTGACCATGAGATTTCTCCCAACTGCTTATAGAAAACTCCATCCACCTCACTGCTTTGGTTGGGAGGTCCACAGCAGACTTCCACAGTGATATCAGCATTATTGGCCCTTAACCTAATCCAAACACTCTCAATCCCTTCATCAATATACTTTATTTCCAAGCTCCCATAGCATTCCCTAACATACAGAGCCACTCCACCGCCTCTCCTTCCCTGTTTATCCCTCCTGAAGACCTTGTAACCATGAATTGTGGCACTCCAGTCGTGTGAGGCATCCCTCCACGTTTCTGTGGTAGCCACTATGTCATAGTTTCCCTGGTGCATCATGGCTTCAAGCTCACCCTCTTTGTTGTTCGTACTGCATGCATTGGTATCAACAAACTTCAAATGAGCTAATGATCCCAACACCAATTTGTGAGGGTGGGCCTCATTTCCTACCAGACCCTTCTCAGGTGCTTTCATGATTTCTAAACATCTATCCCTTCTCTCAAATGAAATGGCAGAGTGAGAATCCTCAGTATACCACCATCTTTCAAGCCCTGGCATGCTTCCCTTGGGCTTATTCCTAACAGGACCGGTTATCTCCCCTTCCCCCTGACAATGAGCCCTGATAACTCCTGCCCCAAAACCCTTTTCCACCTCTAGGACAGGTGCATCCCACCTGCCACCAGCAGGCCAGGTGTCTCATATAGCAGCCAATGATCAAAAAACCCAAAGCCCTGCTGATAACACCCATAGCAGAGCCATTGGTTGATCTGTTGTCTCTTCCTGTTAATTTCCTCATTCATGATTGCCACTTAAGGGGTAGAGGAGAATGCAGCTTGTGTCCCTGATCCCTCAAGCTTTTGTCCCAAGGCTCTAAAATATCTTTTAATTGATTTTCGGCTCTTTCTACTCATTTTATCACTACCCACCTGAAACACTAAAACGGGGATAATAATCAGAGGGGTTTACTAGGGCAGAAACTTCACCCAAGAGATCCCTAACCTATGCCCTAGGAAGGCAGCAGACTTCCTAGTGAAGTGGGTCAGGACAGCATAGTGGCCTTTCTGCTCCCTCTCAGCAGAGTCACCCACAACAATGGCCCATCTGCTTTTCCTTTTAGAGCCAGTTGTGATGCCAGGTCTATGGCAACTTGGTCTTTCTGGCATTTCTGGCCTGGGTGAACCATCCTCCTTTCCAACAACCAGTTCCTCCTGGAGGACCCCATACATATTCTGCTAGGATAGCTGGGAAGGTGGGAGAGGCCAGAAGTAAGTGTACTTACCTTGTACACTTGCAGAGGCTCAGCAGATTCACCTTTAAACTACAACCAGCTGAAGTACCCACCATGACACATACAAACACCAATCAATTGCTCTGTGCCTCCTGAAGGCTTCTTATAGCCTGATCACCAGTGGGTGGTGCTGGCTCCGCCCAGGCTATCTCACTGCCCACCCACTAACCAACAGCCCCCAGCACAATCTCAGGGCTTATCCTGGCTTCAAAAAGCTCCCAAAAGAACTTTTTATCAGTCTTTTTTGCTACAGATCCCTTCCGCAGTGCAGTCTTATCTGCCCTGAAGCTGGCCTTGACAACAATTTAAGATCCTGAAAAAATTTATTCTCATTTCTAGAAATCTTCTATAAAGTGTGTTCTATGGATTTTTATTTGATACAGTGTCACAGTCCCAAGTTGCTTTAATTATTAATAATTATGGGAAGAATGTGTTGTGTGGGAGAAAAAAGTGCATTCTGATATTCATATTCCTTTTGCTCTCAAAGCAATTAAAGTGCACTGTGTGGAGTTATGAAAAAAATTTACAAGCTGATCAGTAAATAATAATCCTAGCAATGTGCATGACATTTGTTTTGTTTTATTTTCTTCTGTGCTGATTCCTTTCATGCTAAGGTTCTAATGCTAACAAAATGTTTCAAGATGGATTAGAAATGTTATTTTCTTTCATCACAAAAAACAAAATTCAGTGCACATTTTGAAGAAAAAGCTTTTTTATTTTGATAGCAAATTTTAATTTCTTTTCATACATGTATATATGCATATATTTGTAAGCAGTATTATAAACACACAGATCAGTTTACTTCAGCTAATGTTGCACCTGATTCAAAACTTGCAGAAATATCTATCAGAGCTTGAAATGCAGACAGGAAGTGATAATACACTGCAAAAGTAAAGTCACCCTTTCAGGACCTCACAGATGTCTGAATGGAATTTCTGATGCTTTGCTGGCCTTTGAGAGATGAAGCATGGTAAGTTCAGCAGTTAAAGTCTTTTCAGTTTAGGATGATGAATTTCTGAACAGCCTGACAATAGTTAATGCAACTTTTACGACTTACATTGTAAGGCTGTTGATTTAAGTGATGGAAATACCACCTGGAACATTTATTCCCTTTATAAAGGGACTTATTTGCCGCCAAAAACAGCACACAGGTCGGTATTCAAAGAGATATATGAAAGTTCATACACTCTGTTTACAACTTTGTGTGGCATAAATCTGACCAGTAGTTTCACTGCAGTCTTGACAGCCCTGTGTAATCTGTGTAGTATAAAGAATGTGTGGATTAATGCTGGAGAATTAGATGCTATCCTTACCTCAGAGCAGCTGTAATTCCACTGCTGCTAGAAGATAATAGTTTTGAGATCAATTGCTTAGACTTCAGGCTACAGTTATGGTGGTTTTAAGCTCATATTTTATGATGGCTGGGATATCTACCTTTGCTTTTAAAATGTCACATAATACATCAGTATTTTCTGTCATTGGATGATTAGATAGCTAAAAGACAAAACTATAAAGACTTAAAATAAAAAACATAAAACAGGTCTTGATGTCATTTTTAACTTGTGTTTGAGGAAGTCATACGGTGCTTACACTCAAGTCACTTTATTAAGTGATTTTCCAATCTTTCTCAAAAGATTCCATGTTTCTCAATTAATCCCGCATCTGTGATTAGTGTATGAGATAATTTTAACATGCAGTATCTAGTAGTATGCATGATGTGTGCAGATACATTAATGCCAGTCAAATCTGAATTAAGCAACAACACAAACAGAGACAAAAAGGGGAAAAAAAAACCATAGAGAAGAGAAGGGAGTGAAGCATCTACCCTACGAGGACAGGCTGAGAGAGCTGGGTCTCTTTAGCCTGGAGAAGAGACTGAGGGGGGACGTCATCAATGTCAACAAATATATTAAGGGTGAGTGTCAGGAGGATGGAGCCAGGCTCTTCTCAATGTCATCCAATGCTAGGACAAGAGGCAACCGGAGCAAGTTGGAGCATAGGAGGTTTAGTGTAAAAATAAGGAAAAACTTTTTCATAGTGAGGGTGACAGAACACTGGAACAGGCTGCCCAGGGAGGTTGTGGAGTCTCCCTTCTCTGAAGACATTCAAAACCTGCCTGGACTCATTCCTCTGTGACCTCATCTAGGTGATCTTGCTCTGGCAGGGGGGTTGGACTGGGTGATCTTTCTAGGTCCCTTCCAACCCCTAACATTCTATGATTCTATGTGTAAATGAATTGCTTTTCCACTTATATAGAAAGTGTTAACACAAGCTCTGGAAGAACTGAAGAACATCCACCGGCTTAAGCAATCTGAATATTTGCTGACTGGTGACATTTATGTCCCAAAAGATCTCTGTCATTCTGATTTTCATTAATCAAGTTGTTCATGTAGTAATTTATTTGAGATTTATATAGTATTGCATTTGTGAAGTATTACATTTGTGAAGTATTCTACCCACCTGCACACACATCTGATAATTACAACTAACAGGATTCAAGTTTATGAAGAGGTTTGTTACCTAAAAAATATACCAATATAGGATACCATGACAGATGTTGAATAAACCATAGCACATCTAAAGACCTCTTAATATCCTCAAAAATGAAATTAGTCTTTCTTTGACAATGCTTATCTTCTGTGTAATTGATTGTCAGATGACAAAGAAACAGTACTTTGAATTGGTGACTATATGTTACTCAGAAATAATGTCAGGATAATTAAGTTTTTCCTTGATTTATATTCCTTCAGAATACTGGTAAAATATTTAAGGAAAGCAACTCAGTCCTTATTATTGTTTTGATGTGGCTGGACTGGCTCACAAGTGCTGCTATAGATGGGAACAGAGTTGAAAACATGTTCCTTCTACACCCTTGTTTTCTGTTCCTTTGCCCTCCCCTTTTCCTTTGCCTAAATCTATGCCTGCAACTTCGGTGTCCTTCAATTACTGAGGAATTACATTGTCATCTTTAATGTACTAAAAGCTGACTAGTGAGTTCAGTATTCAAATGAATTAGTGTACGGGAACTCTGAGGTTTAAGTTATGAAAGGCTTCTGCATGAAATAGGGTGTCCTTTACAGTACTTAATGTCTTATCAGGGTATGGTTTAGAAAAGGCAATAATAATATGACACAAAAACCATTTACTGAAAATATTTTTTTCTTTTTCTTTATGAACAACTTTAATAACCATTTCTCCTGAATTATTGTAAGAATTTTGTGTTCCTCATGCATAGACTCCTTCTAGTGTTAATGCTGCCTGTCATTCTCTTTTTTTCACAGCTGTCTTTTCCTTCCACCTAAATTTCCAACATCTGGCAACTTCTATGAAGTTTTTTGGTACTTCCTTTTTTGCCTGTTTGTTAAAAATATGTATTCTTGCTTTCATTTAATTTCTTCCTCAGACATGTAATCTTTCATTTATCATCTTTCTTTGTAATGAAAATGTTAAAACTCCCACTTCTATTCACACTTATGTTTACTTTCCAATGAGTTTCACTAGTGTTTTTCTTTATTCTTGAAAAATAAGCTCTTTGAAATACCAGCACTATGTGGGACACTCTTCTCTTCATCCATATTTAATGCAAACAGGAGAGGATTTCTGAGAGAACTTGAGCAAGGAGTAATCTAATCTCTCTTCTTCACTTTATTCCTTGAAGAGTGACCATTACCATACATGGTTAGCAGACCAAACTAAAGTTAAAGAGTGAAATGAAATGTGATTTGACTAGAGTCATAAAATCAAGGACATTTCAAGATACATTTTGGGAACCAGGCAGAAAGAATCTAATCTCTGTACAATTCCGGTTTTTGTGTGTCATGGAAAAAAATTGTAATGACCATAATGACTCTGATAACAGAAAAAAACAGTCTGGAACATTTTCTTCAGTCACTTTGAAGATACCTTTTCTGTATTTCATACAGAAGGATTTGCCTCCACACTTCAGTTTTCTCTTTCAGATTTACAAATTAACATGCACACACAGGTGCAAACACAACACAGATCTCCAGCACCTGCTGTGAGGTTTTGCAGAAGTCATACTAGCTCCCTGTTAAAGATGAATAGAGAAGTGGACACTGACATACTACTTTTTTTTCCTTTTTGTGGATTACCTTGGCTCGGCTAGATTGGCTGGATTGTTTGCAGCAACAAACCCACAAAGTTAATTTAGGAAATCTTATCTAGAGGTAACAAAGGTCAATAGCACACTGCAGCTGCCGAAGTGATTGAGAAAGAGGTTTGTGTTCTTGAAGTGTTTCTTAAATCTAGTGACTCCTAAAGCTATGACCTGAGTGACAGAGCTTTTACATTTCATCTTGTTTAGGGTTGTACTTAAGAACATTGTCTGTACGTGCAGAGCCATGGTGGCATGACCATAATTACCAGTTTGTATGCATCTCAGCAATTCTTTCAACACTGTAGAAACTTCTTTGGAATATTCTTAAACATTTGGGAGCAAATATTAACATCAAAAATAATGTAGGGAGAAGAAAAATTGTCAGTCAGGAAAGAGTGATGCTTGTTTAGTGCATGACTGATATAATGAATTTTCTTATGACTGAAAATGCTTACCCTCTTGTAACACCTGACATATATATAGCATCTGAATATCCCTGGCAGCAGAAAGGTCAGGTTATAAGATGTGACTAATACTATTGTCAAAGAGCTCATATATTTCAATACCATTTTTATTGTGCTTTTCTTTGGCACATATTGTGTGAGAGCAACAGGATTTTTCATCCATTCTAAAAAGTAGATAATGGATAGCACTCGTTTAGCGGCCCAATACTTTCATTAAAAGCATTCTGTGCTAGATGGATCATACCTATCTGTTTCCCTTTTTTTTTGTTTTTTTGGTTTTTTTTTGTTTTTTTTGTGGTTTTGTTTTTTTTTTTTTGTGGCAAGTTGCTTAGGGACACCATACTAGTGACAATGAATGATTTCCCAAACAAGGTAATGTACAGAAGCCTGTGGGTAAGTCAAGTACTTCTTCTCTACTCATTCTGCTTCTGAGACAGCATATGTATTGCTTACTGTCTTGACAGACATCTTTTCTAAAAGTACCCTGAAGATAGTACATCAGCAAATATCAGGTCATGTGGGTAGCCCCTTTGGTATACTAACTGAATGGGGTTACTTCATAATGGTCATGTCACCATGATTGATATAAAGACATTTTCTATTTGAAGGTAAGTACTTGGAAGATGCCTACAGGTACCTTCTGCAGATAAATCGCATCCTTATTTCAAGCCATTTTTATTGAAGAACAGGACTAGAGAACAATTCACTGTAGTGTCCAACTAGCTTCTGCTGAGATCTGCATTCATCTGCTGAAGACCTAAAAGTGAGAAGTGGAGAAGTACATGAAGCTTTTTGAGCTGAGAGAGACCACAAGGAGTGTTGGATGTGCTCTTATTCCATACCAGGTAGAAAGAGAAATATCAAAGTCCTGCATCCAACCTGAAGAGCAAAGTTTGGTTTACAAGTTTACAAACAGCCTTTCTTACACACACAAACGTTAAGCTTTCTAAGTTTCAAAGTTTATTTTTCTCTCTGGAAGAAGCAAGCTAACTTTTGTTACCTATTCTTTTGTGTTCTATTTAAGGAGGAAGGAAGGTTAGTGGGAGCAGGTGCTAAGCTGAAAAAAATCCTCTCTCCTGATTCAATCTTAGCAAAAATTCTCTACGCAGATGTGTTTCTCACCTTAAATATTTTTCTGTTCTCTATTATTTGTTCTGTCAGTATTACCTAAAACGTTGCATGTGCAGAGCATGATGGAAAGTATTGTAACATTTTGTAACAATGATACTTACAAACATTGTAATCATCTATTGTAATCCACTTAAATTCTCACTGCAGTAGAATAATTCCTTGAGCTGTAGCTATCAGAACAGTGATGGATGACAATGCAACCCCAGACTTTTTGAAGATAATGTTTTCTATAACCACTCAAGATTCAACTATTAGTCCAGTCTGGGGGGCATTCAGGTACTTTTAATTTCCCAAATTACTTTTTTTCCTCTTTTGATGGCTCTACACATCCAAACACTTTTGTCTGAAAGGCAGAAATGTGTGGAAGTGTGGTAAAAAGAATTGCAGTTCACATATAGGTTTCTCTTTTTATTTTGGAAGTCATACTCATATTTTGACACCAGAGAATTTTAAGCTGAAAAGGCTGGTCTGTCCTGAAGAAAGTTTGTTGACATTACTAAAATAAAGTGGTCCTAACTATGATCATATTAGTATCCAGCTAAGCACTAAATATGAACTGTCACAGAATCACAGAATCACAGAATCATTATGGTTGGAAAGGACCCTCAAGATCATCTAGTCCAACCGATAGCCCTACACTACTCTTACCCCTAAATCATCCCCTGAAGAAACACATCTATCCTCTTCTTAAAAACCTCCAGGGATGGTGACTCCACCACCTCCCTGGGCAGCCTATTCCAATATCTCACCATTCTTTCAGTAAAGAAATTCTTCCTAATATCTAATCTAAACCTACCCTGGCTCAGCTTAAGGCCATTCCCTCTAGTCCTGTCACCATTCACAAAGGAGAAGAGGCTGTTTCTCCAAAACTCAATATAGAATAATTAAAGCTGAAAAGGAACTTTAAGATCATCAAGACCAACCCTTAACCTAGCACTGCTAAGTCCGCCACTAAACCATGTCCCTAAGCAGCATATCTTCATCTCTTTTAAATATATCCAAGTTTGGTGACTCCACCATGTCCCTGGGCAGCCTGGTCTAATGCTTGAAAACCCTTTCAGTGAAGAATTTTTTTCCTAATAAGCAATTTAAAACTCCTCTGGTACAACCTGACATCATTTCTTCTTGTCCTATCGCTTGTTCCTTGGGAGAACACATGGACCCTCACCTCGCTACAACCTCCTTTCTTGTAATTGTAGAGAGTGATAAGGTCTCCTTTCAGCCTCCTTTTCTCAAAGACTGAACAACCCCAGTTCCCTCAGATGCTCTTCATAGCTCTTGTTCTCCAGATCTTCACCAAATTTGTTGCCCATATTCAATTAACCCAGCAGTAATAACAATAAAAATGGGAATCTTTTCCTACTCACAAAATTGCAAATTCTGTTTTGCACTTCTGTTAACTCAGTAAATATTTCACTTTGTATACTTAACTGGGTTTCTTGGTATACAGTTTTAAGAATTATAGAAGTGGCCAGTACCTGAAGGAAATCCAGGAGACTGGTTTTTTTTTGGAAACTGAACCAAAGCAATAATATTTTATGTATTTTTTCAAACTAGGAACTCAACCATCCATGAAACTGATCTTGGTTTATCAGGACACACTTGCATTTCATTCTAACTTATTTCAGGTTCATAGAAAAAGAAATGCAATGTGTGAACTCAGGCTGAAAGGGGGGGAAAAAGAAGAAAAAATAGGAGAAAAGAAAAACAGTGGTGAAAACTTGTAATTCAGACGCAGCACTTCTGGGAGGCAGGAGTTGTGGCCAGAAAACCATCCAGAAAAGCAGGGAGACAGAGCTCAATCTCAAATCCCACAGTGCTTGCCTGACTAATAAGCAGGACTTACCTGAGCAAAATGCAAGGAAACAGCAAAACCAAAGTACATTGTATATTTGGCAGTAGCTGAGAAGAGGTTTTTAGTAAAGGAAGTCTGTTTTGAAAAAGGGAATGGATTCTAGCCATGGTTAGGGAAGCCCATCAGAGCAAATTCAGATATTTCCTTTCACTTTCTTATAAAGTGCTCTAAGTCTGCTTTAGGGCTGTCCAGACAAATCTGGAGTCAGTTCTGGAATGAAGCTACAAAGTTAAATGAATAATTTAAACATAGAAAAATTCTGGATAGGTTGAAACTCCTCTATAATGAAACCTAATGATGACTGGATGGAAGTGTTAATGCACGTGAAATGGGTTATTGGAGACTCCTTTGTTAATATACTGAAGTGGAAGTTACCACAGTAATGGAAGTAGGTGTTAATTATTCAATGCCAGCATTGAGATCTGAACTAGTATCTCACTCTTTTCACACAATTTAAAATTCTCTCTTGTTATGATTCCTTGCTGGAAGACACCTTATCCTTTGCGTCCAGTTATTTGAATCAACTTTTCTGAAAGTAGTCCTGCAATTCAAGATGTTTTATAGGAGGTTAAAAGTGAAAAATATATTAAAATCTTTTACCCCATGGAATTTAGAACATTACAATGAATAATACTGTTCAAATTAAATATTATACAATATGATGTACTGTATATCACTGGGAAACAAATAGAATTCCTGGAAATTAATCTTTTTTGTGCATTTATTTTTATCTAAGTCTTCCTTGTTCAAAGGAAAAATCAGATTCTGGAAAAATAAAGCTGAAAATAGAAATGTAGAAACTGCATTCCTCATTAAGATAAAAAAAAGACTCTCTGCTCATAAATGTGGAAGTCTGACCACCATGGTCATTTATCTTTTGTTGAAAGTAGCAGTTTATCAGGTCTGTTTTGCCCTCTCTGCTTTTTTTCCTGCTATGCAACAAGTCAACTTCCCTAAGGTATTTGGCCAGCCAGTGAAAAAAATAACTTTTGTTCTGCTATTTATCTTTAGGTGAGCATTTTTTCATAACACCTTTACTCTGTTCTTATTCTGTGCTGCTCATTTCTGCACATTTTATTGTGCTGCTGCAGCATAAAACACTGAAAAATCTGAACAGTTCATTGCAGAAAATTTTTGGGAGCAGCTCTATATGGTTTTCACCAGTGACTGTCCTTCAGCCTCCTTCATTTATATTTAGACTGAACAAACTTACTTTATCTAAACAAACCTGAAACTGTAAGATCACAGAATCACAGAAATCCCTATTTGGAAGGGACCACGGATCATCAAGTCCGACTCCTAATTAGACACAGGACAACCCCAAAGTCACACTATGTGCCTAAGTGCATTGTCCAAGTGCTGCTTAAACTCCATGAGAGTTGGTGCCATGACTGCCTCCCTGGGGAGCCTGTTCCATGCCAATGCTCCACCACTCTCTGGGTAAAGAACCACTTCCTAACATTCAACCTGAATTTCCCCTAGCACAGTTTCATGCCGTTCCCCCTGGTCCTGTTGCTTGTCACCAGAGAGAAGAGGTCAGCACCCACCCCTCCCTCTCTGGTGAAGAAGATGTTCTCAAAACAAAAAATGCTTTGTCATTTTTTCACAAAATAAGCAGTGATTAATAGACATTAATCTATGCCCTAAGCTTTTCTAGATTTTTTTGCCTGGAGGAAATAGTGTTTATGTTGTGTTTTAAAGAAAAAGCATATTACTGTACAAGAATTTTTATTGATTTCTTATCAATAATAAGAAAATAAGTTGAAAATAAAGATAGACATGTTTCTGAGAAAACAAAAATAAGGGAACACATATGAAACCTGTAATATATTAATGCCAGAATTTAGTGAGAGTGTCCACCACTCTCACCACTGAAACACTTGGATATAACTGCATCATGCAGAAATAGCAATCAAAGATATCCAAGGAAGTAATTACTTTTCACTTCCTAAATAGTTTTTTTCTTCTGATTCTGTAACCATTCCTTCTGGTTTTTAAAGGATTTTTTCTTTGCTATGGTAATTTTTTTTTTCTGTGTACATGTTTTGCATGAGTCTCTTCCATGTTTTTTGCTGTGTCACAAGTGTCTTATCCCAGCTTCTATGTTATTCAATACTGATATAACATATTGTGCCACCCAGAAAGATCATTCAGTCTTTTTATGACTTTTATGCATATGATAAATCACTCTGCATGGCAGTTTTTCCCAGTTCAGAGCAGTGCTTTCTTCCATTTCTGCCTAGTTTATTAATAATATCACTGGATGAAGAGCTTGCAGAATCCCAATCAGGCTGAAACTGAAATAGTACAAATTAATAGCTCAAAATGTAAACTCACTACTGAAAATATGTTTTAAAATCTAATTTTCTGTTAAATAACTGAAGAAAAATTTATAACTTTCCAGGAACAGATATTCTGGACTATGATATTCCTTCATTTTATTACTATTTTGGAGAAACAATTTTAAGGTGATAAAGCTTGCGGAGTTCCCACAAGATCACTTTGCAGTAATAGAATTTTAAATATTTAGAATTATAGGGTTTAAACATACACTGAATAAATCAGTCTTTTATTGGTATGAAAAGGTGATCATTTTAACAAGGTGGAAAGACAAAAGTGCAGGAATTTTTTCATATATTTTTTCATATTTTCATTTTAAAAGTCTCAGAAGGATGGACAGTGATTTCTGCATTTACTGAAGGTGCGGTGAGCCATAAAGCATTTCTGTAACTTTACTGCATGTGAAGCTAATTGTACATGTTTGCCTCATTGTCACCAAGTGTAATTTACATATTGCCACCAAATGTCATCAGAATATGAAAACATCATTTACTTTCAGCTCTGGAGAAGTCTAAAAGATGCATATGTGGCGACGAACACTGAATGAAATAAAATTTTCAAAAACTTCAGAATCTACCCCTCCATCCTATTTGTGCCAACAAAGACACTACAATCTGGTTATCAACAAACACTTTGATCTAAGGAAACTGTAAATGTTTTTTTGTGGAGCACAAGTACTAACTGAGCAGAGCTATCTGGAAAGGAGGTCAGCTTTCAGAATAAGGGCAGGCAAGAGAAACTAGCTACTCACCTGTGAATGGTGATGCTGCTCAGGGAACAAACCATGCTTGTGTAAGTCATTAAATCATTCCCTCTCAGATTTTGGGGGCATCAGGTTAAGAAAGTAATCAGAAATACTTGACCCACCACAGTTATGTGATGTATAGATACAGTAAGCAATTACTGATGTAGCCTCAGAGCTTTCAGCGTTTTCTCATCCTAAGCTCCCTGATGCTGTTTCCTTACAGTTACCAGGTTTCTGTTTTGTACAAATGTGCAGAAGCGTAGTATCTGGACAGGAATAGTGCAACAGTTCCATGTTGAGTTTTGATTAATATTGTATTTTAGCCCATCTTTCTAATTTCAGAAAGTCCAAACCTATCAACAAAACATTAGCATGACAAGTTTTCTTGGTTAACTTGCTTAAGCACTGAGGTTACCTGGCTGTTCCAGGAAATTTAGTCAAAATGGCTTTAGTTTGAACACCAACTCCAGGAGTTTCTATAACCTAATTTAAACATTTATAGCATTTCAATCATTTCTAACATTATTATTAAACTATTAAATGTTTTAGTACATTGAAATATCTCCAGACTTAAAATCCAGTGTTAGGTCCATATATTACAAACAACAACAACAAAGGAGCTGACAAGTAGTGAATTAAAGAGAATTAATTTCCTCTCAGCTTCCCAGTGAAATCATAAACCAATCAGATTTTTTTCTCATGTTATACGATTCCACAAACCTAAAGTCCCTCAGTGAAATGATTTCCTTGTAAATCATTGCAGTCCATCCATTATACCCAAGAAATATGATTTTTTTTTTTTAAGTGGGTAATATAAAGTCAGAAAAATATGTGCTGCTTTATATCTCCTGATATCTGCAGGAACACCTGGGCTGATCTAAGGCTCACATCTTCTAAATACTGGATGATTTTAAAGAGCTAATAAGTATTTAGTATAACAGACTATGAAAAACTAATCAGAAAAAAAAAAAAAAAGAGGGAACAAAACACAGAGATATAAAAAAGCTTCTTTCTCTAGCCACAGCTGATTGCTACACTTATATAATTAAAGTTTAGTTATATTTGTGTGTAATCACTAAACAAAAAGATAAAGATTGTTTGTCTCACTGAAGCTTAAAGTGCAGGTGTTCGTGTTCCTAATCAGAAACATCCAAATTAAGTACAGAAGGAAATGTACTGATCCATTCAATCTAGCAAGTAAACCTGCAGTCATTACTACAACAATTGGATATTTGCTTTATGAGTGTACTTTATGGAAAGGAAAAACATTCCTATTCTGGTGACACAGTAGGAAAATTATATTTGTTTATATTATATTTGATCTTTTGATTTCATTGTTTGACTTGATCGAATCAGAGGAAATATTGGGAAAGGAGTCATTGCACAGGAGGAAGAATACAAGTCAATAGGTTGGTTCAGCTATATAGCCTTCAACAAACTTCCAACATTTTTACTGCAAGTGACATTTACTTCTGCACATCTTGGTGAACAGCTGGACTCATACAACCACTGTGTAGCCGTATCAGAACCTCTTTCTGTTTTCTTGTTTAAGCTTTAATAGTGAGTGAGAAGTAGCAGACTACAGTTCTTGCTCTCTGAAGAAATTTTTGTGATGTTTTTCTCTCCCAACATAATTAAGAGTCCCCAGAATGAGAAGTCTTTCTCATATCCATGTATAACATATCCAAGTTCCTTGATTTGATTGATACATGCAGCTTTACTTTTCAAACTCTGATGTTAGTTTTTTTAACTGGTAATGTAGGACAGTTGTTGTTGCCACATCAGGAAAGCTTCCTGATTGTAAACAATATGTTTTGCCTTGTGCAATGACACACATACAGCATCTCATAAAAGAATTTAATATTCTTTCCAGATTTGATAAGAATCCTTTTGATACTTTATTAAATTCATAAGAGAGAATATTGTTTCCTGATAACCTATGTTCATGTTTGCTCCAAAGTTTAATTTCCTACTAATTTCTGAAAACATGAAGAAAAGTCTGAACAACAAGAATCATTTCCTTTCCTTCCATTGTCAGCTATAGCTTTATCTCACTTGGAGCTACACTTTGACATTGCTGCTGCCCTCTAAAGAAGGCAGCATGCAGGTGTTTTTTCTCAAAGGGTAATGTTATTAACATGGAGAGGGGGAGAATAAAATTCTCCACTATTGAGTTGGAATGTTTCTGAAGATCTAGCTCTTCTACCTGGATTGGTGGGTGGGGATTTTCTGAAGACCTGCTTCACCCATCCACATAAAATCCTTTTTCCCAGACACTACAGCAAGGGATTTCCCAAAAAGCTGGACAGACTTCTGCTTCATATTTTGTGTCCCCTTCTTCTTATATGCACTCTGTAGTGCATTAGAATAATTAATAATCCAGTTCAAAACACAATTCAGAACTGGTTTTGTTCAAGATTAGGCCAAATAACTTTGTGCTGTTTCCCTTGTTTACCTTGCCAGTTCATTCACTGAGGAGAACTTCCTCCATGTGGTACTCAATTATTCTCATTGTGGAATGGTGATGATAAACTTGTTGTTAATTTGTTCAGTTTCAGCTCTACAGTGACTATATTTCCTGTTCTCAAATTTGATTATTAAAGCTGACTTGAGTATCTCTGAGAGGTGTAAATGTACCATAGGTCTTGTGAAATACTAAAGATACTATTTGTATGCTGGACATCCTATTTTAACTTTTTAGGATTTTCATATACTTCATTTGGGCTTTTTGGTATTTCAGAATATTTGGAATTGAGCATTGTAGTTCTCTCAAGAAAGCATTTAAAGTTTCTTTTTATCAAAACAAAGAAATGTTTCTGAAATTCTTATACAAAATAGTAAAAAATAAAATTAATACTTCCAATTTATATCTGGACCACCATACTTACCAAACAGTGAGATCAAGCAGGAAGAGGGAGATTAATTTGGCTTATGAAGACAAAAAAAGTTCATATTACTAAAAAACTAGTGTACATCATTGAAAAACACCCTGCTTCATTTCTGAGGAATTTGGACATTGGGACTTTTAAGCTAAATAGCATTTAAAATACATTGACTAAGATTTCTTTTTCCAGGAGTCTGCCTAGTGAATTTTCATTCTTTTTAACTGTCAAACATCTCACTACCTCATAAATTATTTGCAAGGTGCCTGAAGGTGCAGTTAAAGAGGGCAAACTTGTGTTATGAATGCGTGTTTCTTAAAGCTCTACTAATGAATTGGTTTCCCTGTAGGGTACAGGAGACAGTACTTCAGTCTAATAAATGGAAAGCATTAAACTTCAAACATCTTTTTACTGAGAATAATACCATTTTTTTAGACAAAATTCTGAAGAATGAGAAAGCTGAGGAAATGATCTTGCACTGCATAAGTACTTTGCATAAGTAACTCCCTCCCTGAAAAATAACCAAATATGAACACTTTCACCTGTAAATGTAAGTGAGGGGACAGAGGTGTGTGTGGGGGAGAGCTTTGTTTTATATCTGGAAGCTCTGATGCATCAGTGATATGAATTGCTCTGATGCTGAGGTCCTCTGGCTAATGATTTCTTTCCAAGCTGTGCTGTTGTAGTGGCTGTTGGTAGTTGAAAGGGGGTCTACTGGAAAAAAAAAAGAAACCAAAACAATAAAGTCAGAGCAGAAGATATGGAAAGGGTTCTCAGAATTTTATACAGGATTGGTTTCAGTTAGTAAGTTGTGCTAACCAAGGATAAATTTTCCATAGCTGGATCATAAAGGTAAGACTAGCATCTAGTCTCGTACTCCCAAATGAAAACCAGTATCATTGACAAAAGCCTGCTTCCATGATATAGCATTTATAATGATGTCACATACACAGTCTTCCACTGAGGATTTGGTGACTTGGATATTTACATCCCAGTTTGCTATTATTCAAGCAATTTTTTTTCTCACGGAACAACTAACTATCCTCCTTGATTTGGTTATTCCTCAAATATGCTTTATTAATACTTTGAAGAAATCAGCCAATAGAATTCACACATTTATGAAAGCTAGTCAAGGTGTTAAATTTTGAACAATACTCTTGCTTAGTACTGTCACACATGGTAAACAGCTGCATTTATGCAGATATACATCACACTTTTATAAAAATGCCCCCAGATTGCCAAGTCATTTTTTCCCCATCTTTCACAGACAGAAACATTTTGAAGAGACTCAATCATGCCCAAACTCCTATACTTTTTTTTCTTCTTGGATTCCTCAGCCAATAAATCTTAGTTTTACTTTCCTGCTTTTGTTCTTTAGCAATTTTTCCTGTACAGCTTTGTTTTCAGCTCTTCCATTTGTTTGAATTTCCATTCCAAACTGATAACATCAAGAATTCATAATGACTTTTCTTATAAAGCTGTTTCTGAGACACAGCTTGATGTGGAACAGTATCACTACTGGGCAAAACTTTGATACTAGTGCAAAGTAGAATGATTTTACATTTATTACTGAAATAGTAGGCATAGCATGTAGTTTAAAAAGTTCCTAAGCAAAGTGTTCAGACCACCATAGAATATACTTGACTTGGTCTTAAAGGCAGATGTTGGGGAATAGTTCAAGTAATAGAAGACTCAAGGTCAAAAGAGGTATTCATAGAAATGGCTAGCAAAGAGTGCAGAAAATGGAAAGGAGAAGAGAACAGTTGTCATGGTATATGTAGATTTCATTCCTCATTAGTTAGTTAATGAGACAGTTTGTGCTGCATATGTAATGCCATTTCTTTTTCTTGCTTATGTGTCAGAAAGACTCTGATTTGTTCTAATCACTCCATGAACCTAAAATAGGAGTATGTAAGTCACCATCATGTGCGATAACTCACTGTCTAGTCATCAGGGAGTGCTAAAAAATCTCTGCATGTAATAAGAACTGCATGATTCTGAATCAGTCTCTGATTATCTATTTATTAAAATCTGGAGATTACTTGAAGTTTCATCCTTCATTTATGAAATGGGTGGACTAACCCAAACTAAAAGGCATTGTACATATCCTACATCTTCACAAAGAAAATGGTACACAGAAAGGATAGAAAGTAAGCCAAAAGAAGACACGATGTAAACTCATAATATAGTTTCACAGAATCTTCTAAGTGCAATATTTAATTACAGGATATTACTGTCAGAGTGTAGGAAATAGCTCTAACAGATTTTTTTTAATATAATAACATGAAAAATTCAAACACAAGTTTTCAAGACTAGAAAGGCAAATATAAAACATTAGACATGACTTCAAAATGACCACGTGCCATGGTCATCTTATATTTGAGAAAGAAGAGCAACAGAGTAGGGCAGTTTAGAGGCAGAAGCCCTGAAGCAGCTGAAAGGCACCAGGCAGCAGCTTTGAAATAAAATTTCAAAAGGTAACACTCTAGGAGCCCAGAAGAGTGGTTTAAGAGGGAGTATTAGTATAATGTTTTTGACTGACTTACAACAGCTGAATTCCCAGCTGTTTTATAAGCTTAATAATATCCTGAATCATGAGATACTCCAAAAATATTTGTACAAGTAGTTTCCCACCGCAGTCTCTCCTTCTTTGTTCCTCACACTACAAATATCAAGAGAATTTTGTCCTTAACAGGCATGATTTGATTACCCCTGCAGCTTTTGGTCACACTGGGTATACCTCCAGTCTGGAATAGTGTATGATGCAGAGATAACCGTGCTAGCCAAGACCTAAGCAAATACTATGCAGCAATTTTCAGCTTACCCCCAGTAATAATTTGCCATCCTAGAATGACTTTAGACAGATTTAAGTACCTTTCTTTTCACTAGCATGGTTAGCCTGAATTTAAAGTGTGATGGCAACAACAGCATGCATATGAGTGGATTTACCATTACAGATTTTGACTAGTCTAACAATTTGTATAATACTCTGTTTTGGTGATACTTTCAGTGTGTGATCTACGGCTACAAGAAACAGCAAATCAATTTTGAGGATAACTTGTTTTCAGGCATCTGAGGAGAAGTGAGATTCCATTAACTCCATCAATCACCTCCTGAATTGTTTTCCCCTTAGGAATGGTGAAATAACTTGGTGTCCTGATAGATGCTTAGGGCTCACACAGAAATAAACAGAAGGGAAAACCCAGACAAAACATTTTTGTGATCATTATTATTATATGAAAAATTACTCATTAGCTTTCTGATCCACACCTAGATTTAGAGAGTATTGTATCTATACACATGTCTACATACATTTCTCTGTCTTTCAAAGAAAATAAGCAAGGGAATGCATTTTCTTTCCCCACATTTCTATTGTGATCCAAGGTGATGTTGGCAGATACCTCATATCAGTCGGAATTAGTAAACCAGGATTTTTCCTGTGCACTTCCTGTTTACTTATCCTTGAGCATACTTCAGCATAAAGCCTATGTCTTATTTAAAAGCTTATGGCCTATTTAAATCTTGGAAGTTATTCTTATTGAAATTATTGACTTTTAAGTAAAAGCAGAGATGATAGTTGAGTGCATAACAGTTTAAGATGCTGACTTTACCTCAGATAGGTACATAATAAGACCCCTGCACCTAAGCAGAGCCCATTTTTCTTTTTCTCTGTTATTGTTTTCTGGTGGGGAGAGACTATTCATATCCAGTCACAATCTACTTCATCACAGGTGGCTGTCATTGTTTGGAGAAGCAACGCAGAAACAAGAATGATTCGGATGTGGGAAAGTTAGTTCTTTATTAACGAAAAGGACACTTCCATTTTTGCATTTCAATGTGATTACAAAATTACCTTACAGGAGACAAAAAAGTGGTATCTAGAGACAGTCTCAACTTGTACCAAAATCAAGAAACAATAAAAGTGAGTGAAAGAAGGGAGCATTTCTGCACCATTTTCTTTACTCAGATAGTATCTTACATAAGATGACTTAAGGCAGAAATAGTAGCAATAGGAATAAATATTTCTAATAAGCAAAGTTTATAGACATTACCTCAGAGGACTGGAGACATCTAGACATGCTGCCAAGTTTTATTCCATTGAATTTCATATGGCTCCATTTCTGAATTAACAAACAATATATTCAGGAAAAATAGTAATAAAAAGGGAAAACCTATGAAGAGATTGACCTAATACACAGTTATTGAGTATATACTCAAATACAAGCAATTTATTTGATGTCTTTATTGATAAGGTATATTTTAAACAACTACCTAATACCTCTGTGAGCCACTAAATTGCAGATACTGAAAGACACATGCTGCAAGCTAAGGAAAGTAGTAACTACTGAGTTAATTTCTAGGACTATAATTACAAGTAGACAAAAGTACTATAAAAACTCTGTCACTGAAATTATTCCATGTTAATTCTGTGGTAAACCATACTTCCTCACTTTCATGCCTTTATCTTCTTTCCCTTATAGCTTCCTTTCCTCTTATTTCCCTCTGACCTCTTTTTACTCACCTTTTTTTTTTTATCTGGCTCATGAGTTTTTTGCATGCAACCACAAACTGCCCTCTCATAAATATCCAGCAGCCTTTCCTGCTCACTGTTAATAATATCTATAGTTGTTCCTTCTTAGCCATTTGCCCTGTGCTTTGACCCAATTGCTCTTTAACTCAGCTGAGGACAATGACCATATCTGGCAAGTGTTATTAGTCACATGAATGGGTACAGTGTCAGGTGGTCTCCTGACTTGACTTGCTATTTGCTGACCAGAATATCTGATCAGCTTGGTGGGGGTTGCAAAGAACACACTATTCCCTCTAGGAGCCAAGACATGAAAATATATGAGGAAAGTATAGTAGCCACTTAATACCTGCCTGTACTAGCAGAGCTCCAGACTTGCTGGAGCTCCAGCAACTAGGATGCTGATATGTAGAGCAAAATGTTGATACACAGTCTAGTACTTGAAAAACTGAAAGAGCAGTAAAATGATACCTATTGGGAGAATGTGAAGCATTCAGGTAGAGATGGCAGCAGGAGGCAGAGATGTAGAATATTGGTATTTGCAGAAGAGACATAAGAGCTACTTGAGCATGTGCATCTTTCCACAGAAGGAATTTTAACATGCCTAAACCTTTACTGCATCCTCCCTTTATGTCAACAGAACTGTGCAAAGCACAGGCAAGACATTGATTTTGCACATGCGTAATGGTTATTTAAGGCTTTTATGATAGAGGGTAAGAATGAGATGACACATACCATGACTTAACTAATGCTCTGTCACAATCACAATGCTCTCCTCATTAGCAACCTAGGGCAACGTGGTACTGTCAAGAGAGTGGAAAACTGATTGAACACCAATAGTCATTGACTAGCTACAAAGGAGGTCACTGTCTAAAGGGTAAAAAGTATTGAATAACTTTTGATCCTTGCCCTTTACAAAGCAATGCCAACGGCATGCAGTGTTTAGACACCTAGATGCAGCTCTGATGACAATGAACTCTTCAGTTGCCCAGTTTATAATCACTGGTTGAAATTTCTCATTGTCAAGACTGAAAATTGTTAGGTATTTCTTTACCACTTTGCCATGTCATATTTCACCATCTTAGTGTTTCCTTAGCGTTAGATCCCTTTTTTGAAAGATTGAAAACTAACTTTTCTTCATCCTTCTGTGTGACAGGCACTGCTAAACAAGTCTACAAATTTATCTAAAAAACCCCAATTCTGCCTTCAATTTAAGATATGTTACATTTTTCAGATCACTCCTGTTTTATTGACAAGAATTACAACAGATTGTGGAATTGACTCTTTTTTTTAAAAAAACAAAACAAAACAAAAAAATAGAAATTACCTCCATCTTATCTTATAATACCATTTATGGATAGGAAACTTTAGAAATGAAGTTCTTGGATTCATAAAATCAGAGACCTTACAGATTGACAACTTCTTACTGTTTCTGTTTCTCTGCTAGTTACTTCATGCACTCTTTACAATAATTTTAACTGTCAGAACAAAGTCAAACTTTTGCAAATATAGCTACAGTGCTTTGAGAAATTATTGCTCTCTGGGTGATCACACAGCTGAGGACTCAAATTCTTCTGTCTCCAGGTGATTGATTCAGAAGTCTTGTGTAGAAGTGGCCCAAGTTATGTCCATAAACACATATGAAACTAGGCACAGAAAGCCTGTCTACATGATGACAGTGTTCTTTCAGCCCAAATTCTTAGAAATGCTTTGAAGGTGTATTTTTTCACATTAGCATTCAAGATGTTAAAGCACACTAAAAATACAAAGTGTAGTCATATCATGCCTCTAAGAACAACTTTTGGGAAAGTCAAAGGGGAGGCTAAATTCAGTGCTGCATGGAAGTGTTTTTACTGGAAGTTTTGACATCTCTTACAACAAGTCTTGCATAGGTCAGCATGAAATTGCAGAATAAGAAGTCCATTTTTAGCATGATTCATGTGACTGTAGGAGTACAGATACAGATTAACTTTAATGATGCTTTTAAAAATATTACAAAGCACTTACATATCTTTTCACATGTGCATTAGAGAATAGGATTTGTTTGGCCTGCCAAGTAGATAGGTGCCAAATATAGTGAGTAGTAGGTGTATAATATGTACAAAAATGAGTACTTTTCCCTCTGGAATCCATTTGCCAAATACCTTGAAAAATGGTAAACAAAAAAGCCCCTAGATCATAATGTAAGAACTACTATGTATATTATTTGAAAGGTGACTTGAAGGTTTTAAATTATTATGGAATCTGAGATCAGACCAGTCACAGAATAACAATACAATTCTCCACTGTAATTTCTTCTAGCACCATTAGAGTTACACCATCTTTTGTTTCCAAAGCTAGTAGTGGTTAACTGTTAAAACACATTGCAATAAACAGCTAAAGTTAAGCCAGCTTGCAATTCTCTTGAAAAGTGCATAAGAAACTCAGCAAAGGACTAACTTCTTCCTTCACTAGAACATAACTCCTTCATAACTCCTTCCTGCACTAGAACATTCTTTTGTAAGTCTGGAAACCTTCAAAAGTTTAATGGATCTGTCAGTGATGATGTAATGGGGGGGAAAACTACATTTCTCTTTTCTTTATATTTTTTGAGACTAATGTGGAGACAAATCCAAACCAGAAATACTTAGGTGAATGCGTCAGCTCAACTGCAAATACTTGTCAGTTCTTCTTCACTGTGGCCCCAAATTATATCAAGACCTTGCTGTCCTCAGTGTAAATAGAAAGGCTGAAGGGAAAGCAAAAAAGTGGTCCTGTCACCAGATTTGCATATTACATGAAGGTCTCTATAGTTCTTTGCAAACAAACACCAGTTTGAGCACTGTTCTAACAGCAAGATATTCCACAGAACCAGAGGCTCTCTTGGTGTCTTGGCTTCCTATTGCTCCTGGTAGAATAACCCTCACTGAGAACTCACCTGCATCTTACTCTAAGAAAAGATGAGAGAAAACACACCTCAAACAAAAGCTGTACTGTAAACTGGAAGAGCAGTAACAAACCATGTTAGGCTGACCCAATGATCCATTATAGAAGAACCCTTTTTTCAAGTGGCTCATCAGACTGATTATCAGAATTTTTTTTCAACCAGAGATAAATCCATCATTGGCTTGTGTGTTTGTTTGGAATTCATCATTCTGTTTCCAGAGACTAGAGATGATGTAGCATCTAGTATTTTACAATACCACCTGCTAATAAAAAACAAACAAACAAACAAACCCTTATTGAAAGTTTTATTTCTGTAATATATACAAAGGCTAAAAACAAGGAATGATTCATCAGTAAGATTATACTAGTCATTACCCAATTAGGAATATAACTCAATAGGTGTATAAAGATTAATCACTTGATACAAGGTGCAGTATAATTCCTTATTTTTTTGCAGATGATAATGCATACTGAAACAAAAAATCTCTGTATGTAAATAAGACAAAATTCCGTGTCACCTTACTAAAGTTCTTTCTTTCTAGCTTTACAGTCTGAAGAATAACTCTAGGAGAAATTGAGCTGTATATAGTCTATAGTTAAGATTTAATGTTCAACAACTTGTAGCCTATTTATCTTCACAAGCATTAAACCAATCCTTATAATAATAATGAATTAAGATATGCATCAAGTAATGCTTGTGTTCTAAATTTAAACAATTTTTTCAGACCAAAGTGGTTTAAAGCTTGCTTCTTAACAAATGTTATAATCATGTTTTCTTACTAATAATTTTTATGAGGCAAATATCTTGCAAAACTTATGCTTCAGTATTCATGCTAGAGTTGTGAGAGACAATTTGAAACATGATTTGAGTGTTATTGAACAGAAAAAAATGCACAATATGCATAGGGGGTAGATTATTTCCAAGTTATACAACACAATTTAAAATCTATGGGTCAAGAGCAAGTTTCACTTATTTCCTTTATAATGGTAGCACTTACTTCAAAAAAGTGAACATAAATGCAATTTGTTAAATCCACACTGGTAGGATAGCATACCTGCTGTCACCAATTGGTAACCTGCTGTCACCAATTTGTCCCCTATTTCTCCTAGGTTTAGGATGCTCTGCTAGCACATGCAATTTTTCCTTTTTTTTTCCTCAAACAAATATTTTCAATGCAATAAAAGTTTTTGTACTCCAACTCAAGTATTAATTGGATAAATTGAAAGCAGAAATCCTTCAAAGCCTAATTACCAAAAGAGTGTTTGTTTCCATTGTCAGATTCATCTCATTCTTTGGCTTCTTTTTGCACTTTACCATTATCTTGTGTCTTGAAGTTTTTTAATGTCTTCTCTGAGACCTATACCAGGCAATCCTTTATAATATCTGCACACAAATCCTGACAAGCTGCTGAAAATATCTCCACTTCATGCTGTTATTTTAGTCTCATGATGTGCTCCTTAAACGTGAAAAATCTTTAGGTACTCAGTCTGATGGACTGGAATGGAGTCACAATACTCAAGATTAATTCCTTATATGTTACCTTTGTATGAAATTATTTTAATTACTTTAGTACTTGCAGGGCAGATCCTTACATGAGCAAGGACTACCACAACAGCAAATATAATCTTCATGTTATACATCAGGAAAATAAAATCATTTTGTGGAGGACAGGAGGTCTAGTAGTATTGGGAGAGTTTAGATGTCCTTAACCCTGCCCTTATCCAGCACAAACCGGTGTGGCTCATGTCATTTTCCATGGTCACACCACTGCAATTATAATGTTTCCCCAATTACAAAGTTTCCTGGAGTCTGCCTTTGTCACTTATATTGCATGTTTAGGCATAAGACTTTGAACTATGCCTTTTCCACAACATTTTCTATGTTCTTTTTATTAAAAGGATTGTCACTTTATTTCTTGATTTGCTGCTTTTGTTTTTAGTGAGGTTTGGCTTGGGGATTTTTTTTTCCAGAAATATGGTACCAATTACAAAATAAAAATCTGGGTGATAGCAAAAAGCAGATGTAATGACAGTTTTGTGAAAAAAAATGTTAACTTTGAGAAAAAGTGATGTGAACTTTTTTTGTTAAATAAATAAAAGATAAATCAATTAGGTTTACAATTTTTTATTTGGAAGCACTTTTCCTAGCTTATATTCATGCTCAGGGCAATCCAATTCATTGACAAAAAATAAGAGATGAAGAAAGAAATTAAAAATGTAAATCCTTCTGTTGAATTTGATAGCGGTTGAGAATTAAAACTGTGAATTCTACATCTCTCTTAGGTTATGACAGATAGCACAGCAATTTCATAGGTACAGTTTATAGTATGAGGAACTTCACTAGATGTTAGAATCGTTTCAGTGGGAAACCCGCCCATACTAGCTTGTAAAATCAGGAAATCTGCTAGAAGAGCTTGCTTCCAACACACCATAACAATACTGCATCACAGCAGCCACTTTGGGAAAGATTCTACCTCTGCACAGAGAAATTAGTTACAGCCAAATTATAAAATTAAAACCACCTCCATTCTCAATATGCCCAGTTTACCTCCTAAAGAGCAGTTTATTTCATTGATGTTACAGACTTTTTGAGTCCCAGTGTTTAATGCTTATATTCACAGAGGGCAGTGTATGGGATGGAGCTGGTGACATCCCAAGTCAATGTGTATGATGAGGAGGACTCTTCGAATTTTTATGCTACTGATTTTTATTGTGGATGACTGTCAGATGTGTATAGCCATGCAATAGGAGCCATCTGACCTCTGAAGCTGAGATGCAGCAAGACAGAAGTGTGAGGTGGAACAGAAATTATTAGTAATAGCAGCTAAAGATAGGGAGCTCCCAAAAGACATAGAACATGTTTCCATACACCATAGGCTTTGAACTCAGACTACAGGAGGTTATCAGAAGCAGATAATAAAAAGCATTTCATACTTTATCAACCTTGTACTCATTTTGTACTTTGTTATCAGTTATACTATTACATCAGCATATCTGTCACCATTCCATACATTCAGAAAACTGTTTCTGCCTTAAAAATGACAAAGTTGGATTAGACTCTCCTGAAACTGAGTCAATTCTTTCTGAGTTAAATGGGCAATGTGACATGCCTCTCTCTCTCTCTCTCTCATACTTACTCAGTCAGTGAGTTATACTAGCACAATATTGGAAAAATACATATATTGCTTATTCAAGTTGAAGTTTAAAGAGGATAATAATTTTAACAGAATGTCTATTTAAATATATTTTTTCACTATCTCAATTCCATGTTGTCAACCAATCTTTCCATAATGTACAGTGAAAGTTTTTGGAATACTCTATATAATACTATAATATTTACTAACATTCTGCCTTGGAAGGTTTGACTTTAGCTTGCCTATGAGTAAAAAGAGAAAAGAAGTGAGAACATAAAATAGGGATTTCAGACAACAAAAACTGGTATTTAGCTATTAACCAAACAACCACAGGGTTTTCCTGGAAAATCCTTCTAAAGTGAAAGACCACATGGCTCATTAGGCCTGTCAATACATAAAGGATTTGATATTCAGGTAAGTCTCTTTCTGTTCTTCAGGTCATGATAAGATACTGAGATACACTGAATGTCTTAAAGTATAATATGATGGGCAAAATTTTTTTCTTTTTTTCCTTAAATGGTTAACTGTCCTACACTGCAAATTGTGTGCATATATACATGTATTTTTCTATCATATGTATGTACACATATATATATCTTTCCTGGTGAAAACATAGATCTTTATGAAGTTCTTAATGTGTGAATTTTGGAAGGAAAATATATCATTATAGAGATACAGAAATTTAATTCATATGAAAATTGTATAAGTCATCTTTATTTTGTCTATGTGCACTTGTACATGATACAAGCAAGTTTTTGTAGAAACAAGATCTTAAAGCTGATCTTTATTATTTTTAAATATTTATTTTCCACCGGAGAAGATAGAACTATTTGCATATTTATTAGATGTAATTTACCTGGAAAATTCATAACTATGATTCTGTATCTCATTGCAAGTCTATTTCTACAAGCAGCCAAGGTCATTATGTAGAAAATTAGGTACAAAAATATAATAAGTATTGGTTACATTTAGAATAAGCTATAATAGGAGCTGGTAGAGATTTTGAGCCTTAGGCCATAAAATTCAACAAATGCAATCGTTCTTCTGGTAACACTAACATTAACTCAGTTTTGGAAAGCTGAGTAACTAGGCACAATGGTCAAGTCTTAAAATTCAGTATATTTTGATAGTCACCACGTAATTGAATCTGAAATGTTTCATTTATTCTTTATTCTGTGTGGCTGGTATGTCAAAACAGTATGATTAAACTGTGCATAAATTCTGACATTTTAGGGACAATGATTCTGGAAAAAACCTCATTAAATGTTATGGCATTTTTCAAGTTTGGTAGTAGCCCCTTCCAGGTTTGATTACAGACCTTCTGTGGAGTAATGCCATAGTAGCAGATCAACTGGTGGAAGAGGTGAGGAGACAGGACATCATAATAGAGTCACTGAAAATATTTCCAAAAAGGCACAGCTTAATTGCTAGGTTGTTCTCTCAGGACCACTTGCCTCCTTTTCCTACAGTCAGGCACAGATGTTGAACACAAATTGATAATTTGACTAGCTTCTCTTTTCTGCCATCGTGGCATTTGGAGTCAGGTTTTTAAAATATTCATGTTTGGACATGAAGATACACACCTGCTGGGGTGTTTACAAGAGCACACTAACCCTGAAGAGCTCCCAGTTCTGTACTGGTGGCTTCCCTTCCCACACTTGGATTAAATGTGGATTTCAAATGATGGAATTGCTAGAAAAAAAGCTGCAAAAAGAGATAAAGAGCAGAGCTGGATAACATACAAAATCCTTATTTTTCTTTCCTTCTTGACAGAAAATCTGTGCAAAACAGCATAGCATGAGATAAAAAGAGAGTAGATGGCAGAAGAAAAATACCTCAGGACACAGCAGAGAGAAGGATCTTGTTAGGAATCTGTCTATTCCAGAATGAGGACTCAGACATAAACACAAAGGGTGCATAAAGCACTGCAACAAGGCAAACATACTTGCACATTTTCAAACATATGACCAGATAACTTGTAACCAGCTAAATACTTAAAAATAATCAAATGGCTCTCTAAGGATAAAAGGTGAAGAGTACAAAAGGAAATGTGTCACTTTTCTGGAGTAGTTTCAATCATGATACCATTTACAAGGATATGAGGTCACTGAAATACATCAGTGTGAGTTGGATCAGAGCCTGCATGAGCACTGGCAGGAAAAAAACCTATTTTTTGGCTGTAACCAGCAGGTAACAAAGGGAAGGCAGCTGGACTATGTGAACTGGCTTTATCAGGTGGTTGTACAAAGACAGGCCTGGAAGTAAGAATGCACCTCTTCCCCAGCCACTGCTCTCTGTGACTCACTACACTTACTGCAGTCATTCCTGTATCTCTGAATGGTTTCATTGGAAGAATAGGATTTGACTTTATAACTAAGATATTTACAGTCCTGCCAAAGCCCTGACTTTCTTTGTTTTGTGAGGAAGAAATACATATCCCTTGGGAGGGTAGAGGGCTCTATATGAAAATGGTTAACTCAACAGAAAGATGCAATGATGAAAAATGGGCAGTAAAGTAGGAATTATACTGGTGAATTCTAGTTCTTCGTAGTTCTTTGTGGCATAAACTGATAGCTGTCAGGTTGATCAGTGATGATGACAATGGCCACAGGTCTATGTAAAGGAGTCCCAGAGCTTGCATCACTCTCAGTATCTCAGTAACTTGACAGGTACGTGGTTTTTGATACATCCCTCAGTATGACTCAGGAGATAGTTGAAGAACTTATTTGAAACATCAATCTTTAATGAGCACTGGGAATTTTTCCAGCAGCCTAAAGAAAGAGAAGTTTTTATTTAACTTCTCCAGATTCCTGATGTAACACATCAAAGTTGCCCTAATAAAAATATAATAAGAATATTTGTACCTTTTTGATATATTTTTAAAATGTTTTAATTCACTTTTATTCCCAAATATAAAGAGAAAACCTGTTTTATTTTTTTTTAATTAGTCTACTTGTGAAAAAGATGCAAGTCAGCACATACTGTATCATTTTTCCTTCAACTACATCATATTCCTCTTGCTCACTTTCTCTATCTAATTTTTCTTAACTCAAAATACCAATTTACTTGTCTAGTTATGAAAAATACTCTGGGGGCCCTGAGCCACAAAGAGATTTTAATCCAACCATCCCTGCTTGAGATGCCCATCTACACCCCTGGGCACCCAGTCTTTGCCTGAGCTCTGCAATAAGCATTCCTGTGCCTCATCCTCTAGCCCTGCCTCTATCCTGGTCTTGTCCTCAGCAGTCTGTTGTAGTCCTGTCTCCTGATGATCCTGGACTGGAGTCCCTGGAAGAACCCTGGACCTGACTCTGTTTTGGCTGGGACAGTCTGGTCTGCCAATCCTGATCACACTGTGGGACTGTACCCTGGTTGGACAGGGGAGCACTGCCCCTTCCTGTTTTACCCTCTGCTCCTGGTTTGTCCTTCCTTGAGGAGAAGCCCTGCCTCTGCTACTTCCTGGCAAAATTTTAGGCATGAGAGACAGCTGTTTGGAGAGCAACAGTCTGATGTTATGCTGTGCTGTGAAGTTGAATTTATTTCATTTCAGTGCAAGTTAATTAGAGGATGCTTTTAACAACAGAAAAGGCTAAATAAAATACCTGCTATATTCCCACTTTTCAGTGCCTTATGCAGGACCTTGCAATTAAACACAGTAATAATTTATGGAATTCCCTGGACTTTGTGAGACAACATTTTTTTAAGTGATGGAGTTAATTTTGAGATAGATGTTCCACATCCAAATTTATACAAAATGCAAAAGTCCAAGAAGTTTCTGAAAAGTGAACTTAAAAAAGATGCTGATTTTTGCAGTAGAGCTGTAATCATTCTTTAGCAAGGCAAGTAAAATCTTCTTGGGAGTACCTTCAGGAATGACAAACTGTTGTCTGAATTTATGTTGTGATACATCATAATACAGTGTGAATTCCTGATGCAAAACTCCAGTGCAGAAAAGTTGCTGTGTGAATGTTATAACATTCTGATTTATATGACTTGAGAGGCTTCTTCTTTAAAGAAAGAACAAATGAAAAAAAATATGGGAGTGGATATATAGATTGAGAAGGCAGTGACCACCTGAACTGTTAGGGATTCTGGAAATACTGCATTCCATCCTGGGGCCTCTGATACAGGATTAATGCTCACTGAAGTAAGCTCAGCAGAAGGACCCCAAGCTGACCTGGGGCAGGAGAAGTTGTCCTACCAGTAGCATGTGAGGAAGCTGGTCTTGTTCAGCCTGGAAGAGAGCTTTGGGGGGACCTAGCAGCATCCCTTCAGCACCTACAGGTGGTCATCAAGAAGACAGAGAGATGCCCTTCAAAGCAGTGCATAGTAGAAGGCTGAAAGACAGCAGGCACAAATTGAAATGAGAGATACTCAGGTCACATGCAAGGAAAACCTCATCCTCCATGAGGGCAGCCAATCTGTGGAACAGGCTGCCCTGGGAGATTGCACACTGTCTGCCCTTGGCAGCTTTCGTGATCGCCCTGAGCAATCTGGTCTGACCTCAGAACTGGCCATGCTGTGAGCAGGAGATTGGACTAGAGGCCCCCTGAGGTCCCATCCAGTCTGGATGCTGCTTTGATCAAACTTCACATTTAATGCAGTAATAATATTATAACTGGCAATAATATATTTCATAATATATTGTTCCTAACAGTATGGCTCATATAAATCAAGGACATTGACATAAGCATCAGCACCTACTAGTGTTTGTTTAAGCCTATTAGCTGAACACAGGGACAGAGAATGGGCAGGAAGGAGATCAGATGAAAAACCAAGGAAGTATGCATTCCAAATCCCAGGTGCAGGAAAAAAAAAAAAAGACCTGGTATCTTTTGTCTTATGTTTAAGATAAAAGAAGATTTTTGAGTCTCAGGACTTTCAAGACAAGTAATATATTCCTTTGAATTTTCATAAGCAGCACCTTGATTTAAAATGAAGTGGCTGCAGTGCCATTTTAGATTTAAAATAAGAACTAGAGCAAATCATTTAGTCGCAGAAACAGGATGGTTTACAGATAGCGAATAAACAGTGTGTGACAATTTACCACTTGAAATTTCTAAGAATTTTTTTCCTGAGAGTTATGCCAGGGACAGCAATCAAAAAATTTTGCTCTGTCTCTGAGCATCTGATATGTATTAAGTGTATTTACAGATTTGGCAAGCTCTGAAAAAGGTATTAAAAAAAGTATTTTTGTTAACATCCTGCCTGCAAAACTGGCAGCAGTTTGTTAATTCAGAACTTCTGAAAGATTAAAAGTTTTTTTTTTCCTCCTCACTGCCCCTAAAGCATTAATTTGCTGCTTTGGATGACTTTCTAAAGCTTATAATTGGACCATCCACAGGAGCTAATCAGCTATCATGAAAATCCATGCAGATGAAGATCAGGGAGACAAGTTCACGACTCAGAAGTATACATTTAAGAAATCCAGCTCCCTTTTTTTTTAATAATAATAAAAACAGCAATTAAAATTATTTGAGCAGTTTAACTTCATCCTTTTCAAGAGGCTTTAGACTCTGCTTGAGGGCGAAAAAAATAACAGAACTCCCCTCCTTTTCCCCGAAGAAAACCGGAGCAGGAAAGTCCTCTCAAGCCGTATGGGGGCTATAGGCGGCGCTGCACCACCGCGAATGGGCGCTCCGCTGCCTGACCGGCCTGAGGCACTCCGCGCTGCTCCTCCGCACCCCGCGCTGCCTTCCCGCACCCCGCGCTGCCCTTCCGCACCCCGCGATGTTCTCCCACACTCCGGGCTTCCTGATCCGTACTCCACGCTGCCAGGCAGCCTCCCTGCAGCCGAGGAAGTCGCCGTTCTGCGGCGCGTACACGGCGCACGTGGCTCTCCGTTTGTTAGGAGATACAGAGCCTCCAACTCAGTCGATTTCTCACACCATAATGCCAGGAGGTTGCGGGGGGTAAGGCGGGGGGGAGGCGGGGGGGGAAGGAAGGCACTGAAATATTTTTCAGGAATCAGCTTTCTAGCTTATTGCAGCTTTCTTGTCCTCACAGTGCTGATGCTTGCTGTAATTTAAGAGGTAGAATTATATTCAAGACTTGCTCTAGCTACTGCCATGGCTTACATTAAAAGGTGCAAGCTTTTCTGAAACCATAGGATAAAGGCTAAAATTGGCTTTTTCTGTTGATTTATTTATCTCTTGATTTTATTTTTTACAATATATTTGCTGTATTTCATTGTGGCATGGAATGCATTCTTTTCTGAAGAGAGCACAAAATAATATCTTTACATATAGTGCCATTTCAGTGAGTCTGCCATTTGTGTTTGTTAATGCAAAAAGAAAATACTGTGCAGGAGCTGAATTAGTATGGTTTAAAAAAAAACAATATAACCCTTTTTGAAAAACTTTTGTTGAATTTCTGTGTCATAAATTAAGTGGTGTACTTGCAAACCACTTGTGATGTCACCCCTGAAAATAAATTGCTGTTCCAGATATTTTGTCCTTTCACATAAGATAAGGTATTTATACATTTGACAGTGTTGCATATTTCCTGATGACCACAAAAGAAGCAGGAGATCATAAGTATACAGAATTTCCAGAGATGCTATTTTTTTCCCATTTCTCCTTAATACCAGCTCTCTTCATTTTCTTCTAAGATTGTCTCACAGCTGTAGGATGCAACATATGCAGTGGATTTACATACAACACAGCATACTCCAGTCTGGATTCGATCTGATTCAGGTATTTTCCATGGCTGTTCAAATACATTGTGTGTGTTAGTAATGGATGTTAAACACCCATGCTTCTCAAACAGCTCTGTACAAACTTCTTTATTCAGATCAGTAAAGTAAAATGGACTCAAAATATATAAGATTACTGGTATGTAACAATACAGATTTAAATAAAAATCTAAATTTCATCCAACCTGCCTTCCCTTCATGTGTCTTTTGCTATCCAAATGCACTGCCAGTGTGTCAGCTTTTGGACTGTCTGATTCAATTTTGCAGCTTCACTGCCTAGCAAAGGCTAATGTTCCATGTGAAACACTCTTCCTCATTGAGATAGTGCCAAGAATGCAGAGACACATAACCCTGTTTCTATAGTCATAACATCTCACCATGTACAAATCAAAAAGGTCAAACTTAGACCATTTGCTAGTGCTCACCTACAGCAGAGAGCATGAGTGCTTACTGGATGCTTGATGGAGATGAGCGCCATCTCACATTCCAAACTAACTACAATATCCTAGCTTTTTGATTCAACACCAGAACTGAAAACTGATACTGATTTATGTATGTATTCACTTAGCATTTAAACACAGCCATTACCTGTGTGGTAGCATTAGTAACAGATGTTAGGAGTTCAACACAGTCCTTCAGAAACTGGGAGCTATAACCACCTTCCTTCATTTACACTGGTTATGAGAGATTATCCACATTTATTTGCCAAACTATTTAGATGAAACAATACCAACTTTCACTTTCTATGTCTGACTGGACATTCATGGGTTAGGGAATTCATATTCATTCATTCATAAGAAGCTTTGAATGTAGAAATGTATGCCTGGGAAAAACAAGTGCCTAAGATAGGAAATGTGATACACAGTTAGTAAGGTACTGGAGTGCAGGAGAATGGTTCTGCGAGCAGTAAAAGTCACAGGAATTAGAGCCAGAAATTATCTTGAGTTGTTTATCCTTTTTCCACCTGATAAATGTTTGTCTAACATCTGAGAAAGAAAATTTGCTCTGGGTGCCAGATGGAAAGATTTTTGGAGGAATGATCAAGGAAACTGCTGTTTGCTTTCTGCAGCAGTTCAGAAGCTTGCTCATTCTTTGTAAGTAAACAGATTACATCAAAGGCATCTAACTCCATCACCATCTTCCTCCTAACAGAATCAATACACAGGCTCTGAACTTTGACCAAGCACTCTGGTCAAAGACAGTAAAATTGCTCTGTGAAACTTCATCTTTACCTTGATTCCACCAGATGATAATTTCAGTGTTTTTCTGCCAGACAAAGGTGACTAGTCATCTTCACATCTCAGGAGAAATGTCATAGTTGCAGTTTGTGGATAAATGAAAACTAAAGGGTAGTGATAATTCCTGACACTAAGTAGATGCTGGCTGTCAATCAAGATCCTTCAGCTTAATCCGTTTTACACCATTAACAATTTAGAACTCACTATACTTTGTAATGGGGCATGCATAGGTTTTCCTTGTTGCTACTGCTTTGAGATTAAGTGACTTCTATTGATGTAAAGGGTATGCCTCCACTAGCAATTCCTGTGGAATGTGTTTGTGTGCCTCTTCATATGACAGAGACAATTTCTGGGAACATGTGAAGCTAGCAATCCACACACATGTTAAAAGCAGATGGGGATGGGAAATTTCTGCCACGATTTTAATAAAAAATAGGATTTAAAATTATGCCTTCTCTATAGAAAAAAAGGAAAAAGAAAAATCTATTTGGTAAATAGCACCTTTTTTTCTCCATAAAAATTCTTTAAAAATTAATTATTAATTTGACAATCATCTCTCATTTCTACACTTATTTCTTTTTCTCTTTCACCAAAGCAGCCACTTGTACCAATAACGGACCCACCTGGTGCAGCTGGCTAGGCTTTTCATCTCTGTGTTGCTTGCCATTGCTCATAACTTCTTTCTCTTGATGTAGCTGCAGTTTGCAAAATACTCTTGTTCCTCTATTAAATCTCCACCTCCTTTGACGATGACAGTTTCACAAGGTACCCTGATTCTCCTGCAGCTGTTACACTCCTATGACTGCTACTTTCACAGATTCAATGCTCTTAAATGTATTCTAAAGTAGTTGGTGTAAACTGCTCCTGTGATACAATAGCTCAGCCATATCTTTTGCCACGGGTAGCACTGCAAGTTATTGATGAGCAGCTTTGCTGTCCATGGAAAAATCATTTCACAGATGCATTCTTTTGAATATTTAATTATAAAGCATAGAAAAAGCCTCAGATTAGAATTTCAAATGGTGAAATTGTACTGATTTACCCCAGTAGGGTATCAAATGCTACAGGCTTTTCTTGTATTTGTTTCTAGCATGCATATATTCACAATAAACTAGCAAGCAAGATAAACTTACCACACTGCTTGGTGTCTAGTAAAACTTGCAACTTCCATTACTGTCAGGAAGATATGTGGTTCTCAGCTACAGTAGATCATGGTCTAAGCTGCATGTAAAATTTCTCCTTTAATTCTTTTCTAAGCAGTAAAGTGCTACATCTACAAAAACTGATATTATGTGTTTAAACATAAATATAACAAAACAGCAAGCAGATTCTAAGTAAAATAATACTGGCCTTAGTCTTCTATAATTTATATCAGTTGAAAAAAAGCAGGAACACTTCAGAATACAAAGAATGAAGCTGAGGGGAAAATGGTGAGAGAACATTCTGTAACATATAAGACTATTAATTATTAACATGATTTAAATAATGGTGACTCATGTTCTGTCATTGTCAAATATTAGCTTGAGGGGAGCTATTGTTTCACCTTTATTATGGGCTGCCTTTCTCCTTCTTTGCCTTCATAGCATATCTTACTCCCTTTCCTTGTTTCATTTTTCTGTGAAGCAAAATCACCGTAGAGGATCTAAAGCTAGAATGAAAATATAACTATATTTTAGTTATTTTATATTTTAGTTATTTTATTATTTAGTTAGTTAGTTATATTTTATAACTATGACAGTTTCACAAGGTACCCTGATTCTCCTGCAGCTGTTACACTCCTTTGATTGCTACTTTCACAGATTCAATGTTCTTAAATGTAGTCTAAAGTAGGTGGTGTAAACCACCTACAAAAATATAACTATATTTTCCTTAATATCAGAAAAACTATCTTAATAATAAACAGAATAATCAGGAGATTTAAATTAGAGAAAAGATAAAAAGACAATCAAATATGTATCTTTTTAAGAAAAAAAGCATGCCCAGGGGAAACATTAATAATTATATGTACTTTAATCTTTATGTCTTTATGCAAATTAAGGATAAAAAAACTTAAGCAACATAAATTAACAAGAAAGACCAGGTGTCTAACATTAAATGGCTAATTCCAAAGGAATAAAGCTAAAAGTTATTTGCCCAGATGTATGCAATTTAATTTGGCAAATAGGCAGGGCATTTGCCTTGATCTATCTGTTGCTATTGGCACAGACAGATTTTGTGATGCAGAGGGCTAAAGTTACCTCTACCGATGATTCTGAAAATACAATCTGTGTGCTGGTGTGTAGCCCACAAAGCCATAAGAAAAGGTTTGTATTTATTCTGTGCGTTCTACTCTTCAAGAAAGTTTAAAGCTGTAATTGATGCCTGTCATTGTTTCAGGAAGTTCACTGGTCAAGCCTGATTCCTTTCTGGGTATCCTGGACTAAGATGTTTCATTGAAATTCATTATTTGACACATTGTGTTAAGGCATGTCCCTTAAAAAGACAACAGCTTTGGTTTTGAAGACTAAAAGTGAAGGACAACCATCATATCCTAAAGTCATTTGATTTAGCCTTTAATTATCCCCACAAGTTGGAACAAATCACCAAGGAAATTAACCCATGTTATGCACAAAGTCCATTGTGTATGTGATGAAAGGCATTAATCTCTGAGGAAATAATGTGATTTAAGGGGTAAGAAATGGAAGATTCAATTTGCTTTATACAAAATTCTTCTGCTTTTACACTGACTGGTCTATGACACCTTATTATTATTTGGAGGGAGAAAGTATTAATAATGAGTTGATTTTTTACTTTCTAAGTAACAGTTTTTTCTGTGTACATTAAGTATGGTTAATGATGATACTCTTTGTCTTCACTGAGCCTTACTATTTTACTACATATATGTAATGCATGTATTGTGTTATTATATTTATATAATTTATATATACTGAACATATATTTTAAGGAGGGGAAGGAATAGAAAGAGAAAGACGGATGCCCTATTTGTTAAAGGACAACAGGGAATTCAAAGCAAAGAACAAAAGGTGAGTCACTGCCACGGTGTTATGACATTTCTAAATTTGTAGTGCAGTTATCTGAATGTTAATACACCTTTGTTATCTACACATAAAATATTTTGCAAATGAAGGAAATGAGTGGATTGGATTTTGTTTTCCAGCTTGGAGCCTCATCCCACTAATACGACTGTTTCTATTTATTCCTAAATGAGCAAAATAAGGTTTTATCTGTTCTTAGTCAGCTAAAATGGTTCTAAGATTATAATAATTTTGCTATCTCACAAAAAAAGGGTTCTGGAAAAAAAGTCTTTAAAATACGCACTTCATTATTTAAGTAGGTTAAAAATCACAAAATACACTTTAGTATTGATTCCATGACTGGGACAATCACTGCTTTTTCATGGTTATTAGCTTCTAAAAAATTCCTCCAGAGTTCCTTCATGCTTTTACAGCTTGGTCTGTCTTACTTAGGTATAAGTGGTCAGAATGTCCTAGGGCACCTTCAAAAAATAGTATAAGTTTGCAATACAGAGATTATGTGATGATAAAACAACCTGATAAAAAAAGAAATCTCAGTTGAGAAGAAATTGTGTCTCTAGGTTTGAGAATGATTTAAAACTTTTTATCTGTGAACAGTCTACATATTTTAAAAGGAATCACTGACTCTCTAAAATATGCTATTGCTAGCATAGTTTAAATAAAAGCTTTTAAATAAGCCATTCTAACTCCTCCTTTCTTGCTGATCATTAAATAGACAGTTTTGCTGTTTCTGAAAAACTACAAAGTTATAGGAGACTCCTCACTTAGTACCTAATAAGCAATACATCATATCTAAAAGTATGAAAAAGCTTTTTCATAGCTTGTCAGCTTAATAAACTGACATATTTTCCAATGTCTCTAAGTTATTGAAAGGTTAGAAAAACAATTAAGTCATTGTGGATAAAAGGCTTTTGCATGGCAGCTAGGCCATGATTTGCTAGCGTATAATGGTAAGTGCAAGCAATTCAAGTTTCTTTTAATCTTTCACTGTAGATTGAGGTAACTTAAATTACTTCATTTTTTTGTGATAAGTTGATACTACATAAATTAAAGTTTAACATCCATAAACTTGTATGTGATAAATTGCTCATGTAGCTAAGCCATGAACTTTGTTCAAGGTCAGATTAGATGTGGCTTTGAGCAATTTGATCTAGTGAAAGATGTCCATGTCAATCCATGGCAGGATGATTGAACTAGATATCTTTAAATATCCCTTCCAACACAAACTATTCCATGGTTCTGTATAAGGACTGTTGTTTTTAACTTACACACATGGTTTTAAACACACAACACAGGTGTATTATATAGTGCCGTAGAAATGGTAAAGGAGCCTTTGTTATGAACAAATCCTTTTTTTTATAAGGAAATCATGTTACAGATTTTAAAGCTCTTCAGCTCTAGATCACTAGCAGCATAAGAACTCTTATATTGGATATCTCTTGGTTTTGCATAGAAAAATTGCTATGTCTATAATTGCATTGTTGATTTCAATAATGGTTGCAAAGAAAAAAGTCTTTGTAGATTAGCTCTTTTTGCAGCATAAACTGGAATAATATTTGAATTGCAGTTACATTTGTGCCATTGGGACAAATTCCCTCCTGTGAATTTCCATTACCTCTATTAATGTTATATGGGAAATTAATCCAGACCATCTTCTTTAATATAAATTCTGATTACGAATGTGTATCTTACTACAAGATGCTGAGAGGGCTGGCCAAAAAAAATGTTGGCAGTGTAATTCTAGGTCTATTAACTTGAGCCATGTGTTATCATTTTGAAGTAAATTATAGAGCTGCATTGGCAAGCTATCTACATTAGCTTAAGCCTTGATTTGGGTGCAAATTAGGAGACTGAAATTTTTCACGTAGATAGTGATACAGGCTGCAGTAAAGTTAGTTGGACTGGTTTCTGAACATACAGTCTCAGAAGTCATACCAGAACATAAAATCACACTGTCATCATGAGCTGTAATTTAAAGGAAAAGTGACCATTTGTTTCCTCAGATATGGGACACAGTTTCTGCACACAAAGGCATGCAGGACGGGAAACAAGCAGTTATGATCACATTGGGGTCATGGGGGTGTAGTGGGATAACTCAAATGACTGGGGTGGTGTGATGAATGGATACAAGCTCTTTAGGAAGGATCAGGCAGGATGGTGATGAGCAGGATCTGCCTCTGATGTGAGAGAGCAGTGGGGATGCCTGGAGTTCTGCCTGTGGGTAAGTGATGAGTCAGCTAAGACCTTAAAGGTCAGGGTTAGCAGATACAGCAACATGGGCAATGTTCTTGTGGGAATCTGCTACCAACTGCTTTATCAGAAAGAAGTTGATGCATCCTTCTTCAGACAGCTGAAAAAAATATTTCAGAACATGAAACATCAGCTAGCACTCATTACCCTAAATTTAATTTAACCTGAATGGTTGTAAGAAAGCTTTTTTTTCCCCAGGAAGTGAAAGAGAAACACTTGAAGTATAGGAAGCATTCAGTGAGGGTCAGGAAGTCATTATTTAGAGTCATGTTACCTTTCGTGCAGGTTGTGCTTGTTAGTTTCCCACTAAAATGAATTCTGCTTATTTCTGATTTTTTTTAATGCCTTTGTTCAGACTGCTTCTTCGTATATTCTCTGATGATACTGTTTTTGTAGGCAGCCAGACCGAGCAGTCATACTGGACTTGTGTCATTTCAGCTAATAACTGTACTAGAGGAAAATGTCATTGACCATTGGTTCATATCTTTTCTGGTGATAAGGACACAGAGCAGCATAATATCTGGTGCCACTTATTTTTATTGTCTAGGCAGGTTGGACCTATGTAAAAGGCATTTGGAAAAGTACAAAAAGTAACATGGGTCAGCAGCTGCCTCAGATAAACTGAAAGATAGCTGGAATCGAGTGAAAACAGTAGTGTACTGTAATGGTCCTGTTTCCAATCTTCTGCAACTGAGTGATTTTTGAGGTTATTTGATATTTATAAGCACTGTTTCTTACAGTATGATTTGATGCCTGTGATGCACTATTGCATCTTTACTGAAACCTGACCTGTGGGTTTTTTTTTTTTAAATTTCAATATTGCATCAGGTTTTGTTCTCATAAGAAACACAGACTACAAGGACAAGACAACTGGAAGTAGTAATTACATTTTTGGTAAAAGAAATGAGATCTGGTTGGTTTTTTGTAGGATGAGAAAAGATCACCTTAACTTGCCAGACTGTCACAATGCTCATTCACTGTGAAAAGGTAGCATCATACCTGAAGTTTTCAGTTAGTGTCACCAGATGCATCTTTGAATTTGTTTCTGCCTTTGGAGAACAAGTTTCTAACACATTTCACATGCATTATCCTCTGGGATGTAATTTAAGATTGAACCAGATCCTTTTTGATTTTAGATCTCTGTTTCAGATTGGGTTATATCCCTTTCATATTACCATGGTAAGAGAGAAATTCTTTTTGCACCCTCTGAAGTAAATGTAGATTTCACAGAATCCATCATAACTGAGCAATCCAATGACTTGTGCCTAAGTCATTAGGAAGAATTATGATGCTTTGAGGCAGGAATTGTATTACTCTCATGCAGTTAAAAGAAAAAAAGAAACATTGAAATACAGGGAAAATTGTCTTGCTCCATCTGACACAGAACATCAATATAATGCAGTCAACCTCAAACTATAAAGCACTGGAGATACTTGAGAAGAGCAGATGTTTAGGGTAAGCTTTAATACATATTTTCTCTGTTCTTCCTTTGTAGCTATGAATAGACCATCTTATATGCAAAATCCCTAAACAAATACACAAGCCACTGAGGTCCCATTCCCAAGTAGGATTCAGTTTGCTTAAAAGTAACAATTTTTACTCATCTTTGCAATATTTGCAGTTACATTTAGACTGTAAACTTTTTGTAGCAAGAGCTATTTGTGGCAGTAGGATTTTAGCATCACCTGAGCCTAAAGGTACCATCTGCAATAAAAGCAACCAATAACATACTCCATTCAGAACCAGTGACTACAGGGAAATGAAAAATGAGCACCTTTTGACATGGAAATCTTCCCTGACATATTGTATATCTAATGTGTGTACTACTATGTGCATTTTGGAAAAATCTGTTTCTTTTCAAAAAGACCTTATTTTCAGCAGGCTGAAAGAATGGAAATGAGTAAACAAATATTCATTTACTTGGAGCTCATGAAGCATGTTACTTCTATGTTTACTTGTTTGCTTAGCTTTGGTCTATTTTGTTCCAAAAAGCACAATGGAAATTATTTCAAAGACTCAGTGAAAGACAATGAAATTAACTTCTGGGCTGCTGCTAGCACCTATAACTTTGAAGAATTCAATAAAAATTGCAGGTGCTCACCATCAGTTTGGATTAGTCACTAAGAATATGCATGGCAAATCTTACTGTAAGGTGAAATGGCCAAGTAAAAATTCCCTTTATAAAAGCGATGAGAAAAGCTTAATGATGGTTGGAGTGAATGCTGCTGCTGTTATAAAACTTTATACTTCATTGCAGATTGGTGTATATATTTAAGGTAAGATGTGTCCTTATGTTTGCCAAATTATATGATTTTAAGATGGCAAATCCATATTTAGTTATTAATCATTCATATCCCTTTGGACTGATACTGGCTAAATTCACCTGTCTAGAGGTGGTTTACACAATTGCTCCTTTTTACCTGTGATATAACTGATTTCCATTTCACTTAATCAAATACCCTCACCAATAACAATGCTATGTTAAAACATGTAATGATACTTCTTCTTTTCCAGTGTATTACTCTTAACTAGCCTATTATGTTAATACAGGAGTTATTAAGTCACTCATTAATTCTGACTGCAAGTGTGACACCCAAGGAAAGCAATCTGTGTTTGGCATAATTGCAGTCATTTGAAAAGCCATTTTTATGAAGCAAATTATTTTTAACACATCCATTTCCTTATTATCAATCCCATAACTGATACCATTTTCTACCTGCTCAGCCATCTCATCTCTCAAGTTCAAAATTAAATCATGTTGAGCTACCACCTAACTCTTTTTCTTGATCTATACCTTACCTTCAGATATTAAATCAGCCTGTAAACCACTCTAGCATTTGCATGTCTTTGCTGTGTGGGATAGCATTGCAGTCTTAATGTTATAAAAGCATAAAATCATTCAGCTCCAATTACAGAGTTGCAGAGGTGCTGTTAGGTAGCTGTGACTGATCAATAAAGACTTCTATCTGGAGTTCCCTGACGAAAGAAATATCTTGGTTCTTGACCTTGCACTTTACACTTCATTCTGTGATATATTATATGTCAAGATGCAGCAGATGGTGAGGAATGCAATGGGAGATGACTACATTACACACTATTCTCGACTGCCTTTGACTTTAACTGCAGCATTTACATGACTCTGCCTTTGCCTCATCAGCTTGAAAACTGAAACGTTATGACTGGCTTTCTATCACCTCTGACCATTATTTTTTTACATTAGATTCACTTGCTTTTCTGTATTTTTCTGCTTTCCTTTCACATAGCATTTCCCTGCTGCATTTTCTTTCTTCTATTAATATCTATTCCAGTTTCTTCTCCTTCAAGGGGATTTTTGTTGCTGTGAAATTTGGTCCTTTTGGTGAATCATTTTGATACTTCTTCAGAGAAAACATTATTAGTGGTGGAGAAGAGGGGCAAGTCACAGATTAGCACTAGCCATAGAGTCCACAAAGAGAAGCAATAGTGAAAAGCAAAACAAAAACCCCAAATCTATAATGCAGTTTTCCAGTATGCTTTGTCCCCTGCAGTCAAAAAATGGAAACTGCAGACTGATTTTTCATAGTCTTAACTGCAAGTTAAATGGAGAACACAGAGATGAGTATAACAATAGGTATTGCTTTCAGAACCATATGGATTGGGCACAGGTACCCCTTTTATTTAGAGTTTAAAATAAATGGTGCTGCAGCAGTTAATGAGAATGAGATGCTGCTATTTTAGCAAAAGTGCCTGACCAGCATAAATTGCATTAGGTGCAAGTGACTGTTTTCACAGATGACACTATTGTTACACTGCTATTTTTTAAAAATGAAATCTTTCTCTTTGCATTCATCATAACTGGGTAAGTAACCAAATGAACTTCGTTAAAGCAGCTGTAGGGTGAGGGTTTTCAAAACAAAGTCCTAGGATTTGGCTATGTTGCCTCCAGTAACATGTCAACCACATGGCTAAATCCCCAGCAAACACTTGGAAAATGGACTAGCTGGTGTCAGACTTATTAGCATGAGGTGTTGAAGAGGGAAGGTAATCTTACCAATGCATAATTGTTTTTCCCTGATATGGATAGCACTGGGTTTTTGAGTCAGACACTGAGCAAACTCCTGATGTATCCCCTTTTAAAGCAAAAGGAAAGCTTCAGGAAATTGATACAGGTACTGTTGTTTCACCTTTTTTAGAAGAGTTAGAAATACAGGTCTAGTACCACTGGTAAACACAGATAAACTTCCATATCTGAGGGAACAAAAAAAAAAAAAAGAAAAAAAGAAAAAGGGCCTAAACCAATACTTTGGCCATCAAGTTTAGAAAATCCTTAAAATGGCCTCAACAGGAAAGAAGTGGAGTATAGTAAAACTGTAAAATGAGGTAGTCTGTAGAGGGAGGGGAGAAAAAGAGACTGTTAACAAAGCTGATCCCTAATTATGTTTAACATTAATAATTTGCTTGAAGCTGTATAGGTAAAGTGGCTGCCATGCTTAAACACCTGGAGTATGACATGACATCAGTCCAATTTACTTAGTTTAAAAACCAACCACTGTCCAAAACTGGGACAAATGCATGATTCCATTTGCTTCCATTCATGAAGAATTAAACAGCTCATTCTTCATAAATGTCCTCATGAGTAAACGATATCTGTGGAAACATGCATGAATTCACAAAAATCTGAACTGAATACTGGAAAATTAGTTGCAGAAGTTTGAGAATAAATATCCAAGATATTTTAATCTTTAAAGAAGAAATCTCACACATTCCATCAGAAAGAGGTGAAATTTTGTATCATTAAACTGACATAGAAAAAGAGCAGAAAAGGTAGAATCCTGCCCTTTTGAAGTCAAGAGCAAAATTCATCTTGGCTGCATTGGAACCAATAGTTCCCAGTGATTATATGAAAATCACACTATGCAAAACAAGCAATGTGTGCACTGAGGCAGATATGCAATTTACTGATCAAACTAGCTATAGGTAATTATGGCTAATCAAAGGTAACAAATATCTGTAAGAAAAGGAAGAGCAAGGAAACAAAAATTATTCACTACCCAAGCAGTGACTTGTATTCATAATAAATGTTCTCTGGAATAAGATGTCAGTACATGAAGGAATACAAAAAAATCTTTCTCAGCTCTCAGTTCTGAAATTCAAACATAAAAGTAAATGACAAATTTCTTACTGCTGAAATAAGTTTCCATTGCAAAACAGATTCTGGAAAACAAGAATTTACATTCATTGCATATAAATGTTCCACTAATTTCATTGGAACTCTCCATAGAATATTCTGCTTCAAAAAAGTGAGATAGACAAAATCTATCTTTTAAATAAGTTTAATTCCTTATCAGATTCTTTCCTTGACTTTTTTCCCAGTAATGTTTTAATGGTCTAGATCTTATTTGAATATGGAAAATAAATTTGATATAATGATTTAGCAAATGAGAGCACTATGGTAATAATGATATTTTTTCACCTAGAGAGCTGATATTATTCTCACACAAGACTTAATGATTTGCTGTACAAAATTGTTTATCTGCTTTATATTTGACCGCACCTACTTAACCCTTGAAGAATATACAATCCCCAAGGCTTTCTTTAAGATGTACTTTCAACTTGTGAAGTCTAGTTAGTCTTAGCAAATTATAAGAACATTTGTGACATTTTCTAACAAGAAAAATCAGAACTGCAACAGGAATGTATGTGATTCCACACACTTAACCTTGAAGAAGCACATCATCTTGGAGAGAAAGTTGGCTTTTAAGTGAACTTAAGCAGCACTTGCTCTTGTTTTGACAGCTTGTCTTTGATGGTATGCACATATATATCCTTCAGAAAGTTAATGTAGGGTACTCACTTTCAGGTAAGCAGTGAATTTAATACATTGAATTATCCTTCCTTAAGGATCTTTCTTGTAAAATTTGTCTCCAGTCACTTCCAAAAGCTTTTGCCTCCGGCATGAAAATCAAGCGACCTAACAGCCAAGTCAAACTTCAAAAATATAATTATCCAAAGAAAATGGAGCACTTCTGATTGCAGTGAGTGAAGAAGATTTCTCACTGATTTCATTAGAAGTAAGCTTAGGTGCTTTGTGATCTCAAAGGGAATCTATTTCAAACTCAAACCAGGAGTTATTATTTCTATATATGTTCGAAGGCTAAGCCAATTGGATAGAGGTGACTCTGCTTTTGACCTTACATTGTTTTGAGTCTGCTTGAACAAAGTATGCAAAAGGTCTTTATAACACATTCTTTTTGAATGAAAAGATACTGAAGAGCTAAATGTACTGTGATTCATGTCACAGAAAAATAAATAATTGCAGATCTAACAAGACTACTGGTCCTGTTAAAGGATTTTCAAAGAGTACATGGATGTCTTCTAAGAGTCAAGTTATCTTCAATGTTTCTTCTCTTCTTTAGCACAGGTTTTAATACTAGACTATTATTTTAAAAAAGCAGTCATGGCAATTTTTGCGAGTGCTTATCGGTCAACATTCTAGTTTAAGATGATCATTTCAGCACATGACACTTATATGTCTCAAGCTTTTCAAAGGAATCATTACAGACATTTGGAAGGAGAAAAAAAAAATCCCTCCTCTAATTAATTCTCAAAATAGTGAGCCTTTAAGTGACTGGCATGTATTACTTCAAAATACTTCTGCTTATGAAATGAAATCTATGGCCAAAACTAGACTGTTAACTGGGCAAAGTAGGCTTCTTTCCCCTTTTACTGCTCTAAACTGTTAGAGAGGGCTCAATCTCTGTCCTGTTTTGCTAGTTATTTATTTTTAATAATATAGGAAATGCTCCCTTAAGTCTCTTGTGCCGATTTTCTGAAGTCAGGGAAGAAAATTAATTTGAACACATCTGCACCATCAAACACAATTGCTTTGTAACACATTTGCATGCTGATTTAGTACATCATTCTGTCATTCCATTTACGTGAAATAGATGGTAGCATACTATGTAACAGCAAGCTCTAGGCATGGACACTTCCAGCAGGGGAAAATTCAGAAAGATTTCTAAGTATTTACAAAGATAACAGATAATGAACATATCTTTTGTAAAACAAACAGAAGGGTTTAAAATAAATAAAATTATTATTAAAATAATTAAAGTTCAGTTAAAGTTGATACAAGAAATGTCAGCTCCTGTATGCATACATTTGTAAGATTTCTTTGCATTTCTGTATGTCTTGGGATAGTATTTCTACCAAAGGTCACATTGGGCCTAGCTTGAGAGAAAATGTAGACACCAGAAAATATTTTTTCCCCTTGTAATTCCTTGTTATTCCTTGCCTTCCTAAATATAGATGCTGATTTACTGACCCTGGAGGGACTTGTTTATTATCTTCTCCTGTACAGACCTGACAGGTACTACAGAGTACAACTGAAGGGATGCAGCAGAGAATTTATCATGGTCCAACTTCTACACAGCACAATCCTTGCTAGGGATTCTTTTCATACAAACTCCCAAAGGAAGTAATTAAGGTACCAACATAAACTTAACTTTTTCTTGTCTTTTACTATGTTGTTGATAATTTCTTTAGATATTAAGTCTTATATCCAGAACTCCATTTGCATTTTCCAGGTACAGCATGATAATACTATTTTGCTTTACATCATAAGCTGACCTTTAAGAACAGAACATTATAGTTTCTATCAGGCATAATAGCAACAAAGAGTGTTTGGATGCCATGCTGCCAAAGAATAGCACTGTCCCTTCAAAGTTGCAGGAGGTTGTCCCTGGTACTGCCACATATGACATCATGATTCCCAGATGTTTAAATAAATGTGACATGGACTGCTCCTCATGGTTTGAGCTCTTTTAAACACAGCAGGAACTGGGTCGGTGAGCATGAGTTACCTGTAACCGTGCAGGCTGCTGGAAATGTATGCCTGGGTTGGTAAGTCATAAAAGTATGATGGTGAAGATGCCCAGGGAGTCAGTCCATTCAGAGAGGTCTGTACTGCTAAATAGACATAGAGGACTTTGACTCTCATGTCAGGTAAGAGATGTGTTTTGACTGTGCTTCTTTGCAGAAAACAAGCTGCATTTTTAAAAGCACAGACTTCCAGCTGGGTTTACCTATTTGAACAACAGGCATTTTTATAACTTGTGTAGCCAGTTGGGGTTTACCAATGTTTTACAGGGTTATAGATAACTAAAGATCACTGAGCCACCTGTGCTTAGCACATTTTAATGGGATCAAATGTTCAATGAACCTGTGTACTGTATTTAAAAAGTCTCCAGCCAGCTACCTATCTAAAGGCATGAAGGAAAAGGCATACAAAACGGCTAATACATTGAATTACTTTCTACTCTGTGATTCAGCCCAAGATGTGAACTTCCCATTTCCTGGTTAGTTTAAATGGCAGACTAAGTTCCTGAGCCGTGAGTCTAGGCAAAGGAATCTATTAAACCTTCCTCAAGAGAACAACTCAGAATAATAGGTGGGAAAAGACTGCATCATAAATTCTCAATATTCGGCAATTTAGTAAGTGCAAATAGAACACCTAGGCTGGTATATTTTAGCATCTGTTATACAAGAAATTAACTGCTAGAGAAGCAGAATTCTGAAAGATCTCTCTTAGGACACATGTATATATTTAGAAAGATTATACTGAATAACTTTTCAACAATTTAGGCTTTTTCTAAATACCACAATTGTGAATCTTGTTGTAGGAACATCTGTTGTAGGCTATAAATGACTTCTAATTTACAGAGCAGTGTGGGTCAACAAAATATATAATGTTACTAACCAACTTTCAGCAAGTAGCAAAATATTGGGGGTGAGGTGGCCTCTTTAGAACTGTGAAAAAGCAATTCACTGGATTCCAAAGTTAGAAGATAAACCCCTAAATCAGGTTCAGATGCCATAAAAAAACCCCAAAAGTATTAGAAGGTCCAGCAAAGAAATCTTGTAACAGGTATTGGATAAATTCAGTGCAGGACCTTTATCATCTATTGGAACAACTGAACTCTCTAAGAAGAGGAGGATAGAGAAGGACAATATGGGTTGTGGGGGGTTTTTAACAGTATATGTATTTTTTAATCTAGATATTCAGTATCATCAAAATTCTTGGTTTCACCTTTTGTTAACTTACTGGTGTCTTGTGATGCTGTATTGCTTCAATAATGTCCTGGTTTGGGTGATTTTAATTTTTAGCTTAAGCTCCTCTAAGTAGCTGCACTTTCTGAAACTACCAGCATGTTTTCACAGACACTGCCTGCTTCTAGCAGTGATAAGACCTAATGTTTAGATTTACTACCAGGGATTGGTATGCAAACGAAGGTCACTGCTAAATCTTGTGTCTGGTATTGGGGAGTGCAGAGTAAAAGCTGCACCTACAGGGATGAGCAAAGAGGACAGGTGACCCTAGACTGACCAACTAAGTATTCCATTCCATATACATCATATTCTATATAAAACTCCAGGCCAGTCCATTCTTTCTCGCTTCTTGCTCTGTTCTTCTATGGTCAGCATCTGAAGAGAACTCTCTGTTCTACCTTCAATCCTCATCTCTAAGTTTCTGCACCTATTTCCAGTATCTGGTTCCCTGAGCCTGGTTCCCATCAGTGGAGATGGTGACATAGTTACCATTAAGGGGAGTTTGGGTTGAGTATTGGGTTTGTATATATTTATATATATTTAATTTTGTTATTATTTTGATTAAAGTAGTTTTAGTTTTCTTTTCCAATCCACAAGTCTCTTTCTCTCTTATTCCCTTTCCCTTACCCTGGGGCATGGGGAAGTTGGTTAGTCACTGGGTTAGTGGTCAGCCCAGCTCTGACCCTTATCACTGCAGGACCCTTATCATCTATTTGGAAGAGCTGAACTCTCTAAGATGAAGAGGATAAAGATGGAGAATATGGGTTGGGGTTTTTTTAGCAGTATACATATTTTTTAATGTAGACATTCAGTATCAACAAAATTCTTGTTTTACCTTTTGTTAGCTTACTGATGTCTTGTGATGCTGTATTACTTGAATATATACATCCATATATATGTGTGTGTTTATATAAATAGTGGAATCTTCACACACAGGTTCTGACTGCTCTATATTGTCATTGTAACAATTGCTATTGAGAAATACACCCTTGGAAACCAAGCACTTAAAATCCACATATTTAAAATAAATGAGAAAAGCTATGAAATCTAATGAAAACCAGATTCTTTTTAACCAGACTTTTTTCTTTGAATTACCAGATGATCTCTATAAACTAAACACAGAAGGCTAAAAAGGTAGACTACACAGCTATACCTGGTATCAATGATTCAGTTCAGCCCTAGCAAAAAGGTACTGTGAGAATAATGCCACTTTTTATAGATTGCTTTTCCTGATAGTAAATTGTCCTTGTGCACTCTTGATACTGAGTTACACAAGCTAATACCCACACTCACTGACACCATTGCAACCATGTAATTTGCACTTTGAATAGCTTCTCCACAGAATTGCAGTCAGAGTGCACACTACACTACATACATCCTGTGTCACAGCCATTCAATTATTTTTATTTGCTTTTTTCCTGATAGAACCATGAACAATTTTTTGTTTGTCTGATTTCTCATTTGAAATTAGGCCTATACAGATGGTAAAGGAAGAAATGAAATGAAAAAGAATATATTGGGAAGGAAAAAATACTCTGACAGCAATTCTTCAGATATTCTGTACTTGAATATCACATCCTAGCACTCAGATTTAATTCTCTGTAACTAAATTTGTTTTCTCCTGGTGTACACTGGAGGTAAAAATGGGACCTTGGAGACAATCTAAAGCATATCAATCAATATTTGCAACTTTAAAAGTCCTCAAATGGATTCTGTGAACTTAATTTTCTTCTATAAAGCTTCTGTTGGCACAATTTGCTGCAAAGCTTTCTAACTACTGATACATTATGTTGCTGGCATGGATCTGTAATTTTTCATTAGCTAGTTATTCAATATTCCCAGTTTTCTTTACACCAAAATAGAAGGGATGTTCTTCAGTTATTGCACTGGAAAATGCTTTGGGGTATATTGTACCTAAAGGGAACAAATCAGTTATATAGCAGAACAGTATAGAACTGCAGGTACTCCAAGCTGACAATTATATTTTGAGATATTAAAGTCTTCTGTTTTGATGATGTCTCTAGTTTTAATAGATAGATCAACATGAACAATTTCTTAATAGTATGCAAGGTACTAATTCACATTCTTAATTTGCATTTACTTTACAGTCACTCCTCAAAAGAGAAAAAATATAATTAAAAGAAGACATTAAACAATCATAGAATGTCCTGAGTGGGAAGGGATCCACGAGGGTCATTGAGTCCAACTCCTGTCTATGCACAGGACAACCCCAAAAATCACACCATGTGCCTCAGGATGTTGTCCAAATTCTTCTGGAATTTTGCCAGGCTTGGTGCCTCCACTACTTCCCTAGGAAGCCTGTTCAAGTGTTCCACCACCCTCTGGGTGAAGAACTCTTTCCTAATACCTATATTGAAGTTCTTACTAGTTCTGAATATCTGCCAAGTATAACTCCAAATGCTAATATTTTTAATAGAAATTTGTCTTTTTCATTTGAAACATAATCTTGCACAAAATATATCAGGTGTATACTTGGATCATCATGTTTCACTAGAGAAAGGAATGGGAGGGATTGAAAACTTTTCAGAAAGCAGGGAGAAAACTAATGCAGCAAGGTGCACAAATTTGTAGCTTTTTAAATAGCTAGAGGTGAACATATATGTACATAAAAAAATATATATACATATATGCGTATCAGGTACTTAGATGTGACGGGAGTGTTAGGAGACTGACAACTTTCAAACTTTCAAGCAAAGCCTTATCTTTCTGGCCTTTTGCCCCCTGCCCAACTCCTGATGCCTTTCGTCTGTCTCTCCGCCCGTCTTTTTCCTGCCCTGCCTGCCAAGGAGGCTGACCTCTGGGCCCCCAGCCCCTCAGCCGACCCTGCCCCTGCCCCTGCTCGGCGGCTCTGCCTCGTACTGCTCCCCCGGCCCCATTTGGCCTTTGGCCATCACATCCCTCCCGTTCTGATGCAAAACTGCCTCTGGCTTTGCCGTCGCACTGCGGCAGGGAGCTTATGCACTCTGGTTACTCTCTTTAGCATGACTATAGTCAGGGTAAAGGCAAACCAGTCTCAATGATAGAGGCGTCACAGACCTCTGGTTTTGCTGCAGAACAGATTGTCTTAAAAGAAACTTCAGATCTTAGTTAAGTAGCAGTTAAGGACTGGCATAATATAGAACAGATTAGAAGCCTGTAACTGAATGCCGAGTGCATTTTGTCCTGCATAACAGGACAAAATATGCCTATCTTAAAATGTCTCTGCTCTCTTTCCTTAATGTCTTCCATCCCCATTCCAACACCTTACATTAAAATATCTCCCACCATCCAGGCTTATGGAGCTCTATAGACATCCTGCAGCTTCTAAATTTAAGGGGAAACTGTTTCTCCTGATGTAGCTACTCCACTTTTTAGAAGTGTCTACTCATTGGCTTAGGTAGTAGTATGTAAGAGTAACCTTTTGCAGGTTGGTGGTATGGCTTTTATTTTGAGAAATACACCTGTGGTGTAGGCCTTACAAGAAAGGAAAAAGCCTTAGGTCGTAATAACTGTAACTGCTACTGATTAGGCTACTCTTATGAAGCTAAAGTCTCCATCTCAGTCACAGTTCTGAACAAGATAATAGTAAAATTCCAACTTGAAGTTCCTGCAGCCCAGCAAGTGGCTGATCATTAAATTCTAAGGTATCCAGAGAAATCTCTACTTTATCATCAGCAGTTAAACCTTATTCTGGGTTTAGTCATTTTAAAAGTGTATGTCCCTTCTTAAAAATAAGTAGCTATGAAATAGCATTTCAACTTGACATGTCATATATTTTCCCAAAAACTAACAAGCAAAACTTATTTACATATCTGTTTCCAAATGTGTCAGGGAGGAAGTAATTATCAATGTATGTGTTAATCTCAGCATCTTCATATAACAAATTTAAAAAAAAATTATTCTAATGATTTAGGTTTTTATGTAGTAAAATTCTATCTCTTTTTAGAACCCCTGTCAGTGTAAGAATAGGACTGAGGCAGTAACCCCTGCTTCTGTTTGTTGTTTGTTTGAGGGACTGTCAAGCACTCAGAAATGCACAGTCACTTGTTTAAGTGATGAGCTCATCTTGTTGTCATATACTTGTATCCAAGATAGCATGACCCAACAACAGATCTGGTTTATCTGATTTGGTTTTGCCCCATGATGTTACAATTTGCCCCTGAAACCTGAAGACACAGAATATGTTATTCAAAGAGGAGATGAAAAAAATACCAGATGATGCAAAACTAGCAGGCATCTTTTTAAGCTAGGTCTTTATCAGATTTATTATTGTTTTTGTCCACTAGGTGGTCATCATAAAGTGAACACAAAATATTGGAAGGTAAGGATACAGCTTTCTCTGATGAGATGACTGGGTTGATGAATGAGGGAAAAGCAGTATATGTTTCTTATCCTGACTGTAGCTTTTAATGCTGTCTTGCACAACATCCGCATAGACAAGCTGATTAAAAATGGGCTAGTGAATGGTTAGGTGTATCAAGTACTGAAAGAACTGACAGGCTCAAACGTCATGATCAACCGGACAAAGTCCACTTGGAGGCTAGTCTCCAGTTGTATACCCTAAGGGTCAATACTTGGTCCAGTACTGTTTAACCTCCTCATTAATCACCTGCATGACGGAGCAGACTGCAGTCTCAGCAACTATGCTAATGGTAAAAAAGTGGGAGAAGTGTTTGATGCGCCAGATGGTTCTGGCTGTGAAAATAGGATGTCAGGAAACTCTTGGAGTTGAAAAAAACAGAAATGCCAAGACTTGCACTTGCAGAATAATAAACCCATGCACTAGTAGCTCAGAAAAACAACAGAGTTTCTGGCAAACAGAAAAGTGAACACGGGTCAACAATGTCCCCTTGTTGCAAAGAAGGCAAACAGAGTACTGGGCCTCCTTAGGCAGAACACTCAGCAGGCCAAGGGAAGTGGTCCTTTCTCTCTACTGAGCCCTGGTGGGACACACCTGGAGTGCTTTGTCAAGTGCTGGATTCCCCAGTAGAAGAGACACATGGATGTAGTGGAGCAAGTCCAATGAAGATCCACAAACGTGATCATATGACTGGAGTATCTTTTGTATACTGAGAGTGGTGAGGCTGTTCAGCCTGAAGAAAAGAATGGTTAGGGGGAGATCCTATTCATGTACACAAATGCCTGCTGGGAGAGTGCAAAGAAGATGGAGCTAAGGTCTTCTCGGTGGTGCTCAGTGGTGTTGTCAAAAGAAAAGGGTTAACAGTCATAAATATTCCAGCTTTTGCAATCAAGTAGGCTTGAGTAGTTAAGGGGGTGGGGGAAGGGAAGTGAGGAGGGAGGCTGAGGAGGGATTTGACTTTGGAGGCTCCCAACTAACCTCAAAGACAACAGGAGTCTCTTGATAAAAGAATGGTAAATTTCTGCATTCACATGGTAAGTTAGGAGTGACCAAGACTAAGCAGTCTTTTACCTTGCTGTAGTTTCTTTGTTGTGATTTAGTATATAAGACCTAGCCTGATTCTCCAAAGGTGTGCCAGCTTTGCCAATTATCACACTTTTCTGCACAGAACTGGAATAAAACAAAGATCGTAGCTCTATGTGTTGATTGGTTTTTGCACACTGGGTGAAGAATCCAGATTTGGGACAACCGTGGCATAAGAGGAATTGCATACAAGTTGAAAAAACATCTGAACATAAGGAAAACTTCTTTATTATGACAGTGGTCAAACGCTGACACAGCTTGCCCAGAGAGGCTGCATTTTCTCCATTCTTGGAAATACTCAAAACCTTGCTAGGCATGGCCCCCAGCAATCTGCTGAAGGTGACTCTGAGCAGGCTTTGTTCCCAGTTGGTTCAAAGAAAAGAACTTCCAAACCCCCTTGCTTTCTAACACTGCTCACTGAAGTAGCAGGCTAGGTGCAGCTGGGCTTGGTATTCTGTTGAAGAGACTCAATAACACCGAAATGTTATTAAGCAGGTGCTCTTTTAGTGCAGTGCTGGACACACAGGGGACCATTCCTCCAAAATTGTGTGTGTCACTATTAGTTACTCACACCTCTTATATACTAGAGGTACATCCATATTTATGATATTTTCCAAGACCCTTGCTAATAATTATACAGTTTTCCAAGAAGTCATTTATATGCCTCACCATCCTTTCAGCATATAATAGTCCTTAAGTGGTCTTCAGGGGCCTCTGTTTACCTCATCACAGTGCAGATAACCAGCTGTACTCAGCAAAGGGTTTTTGCTTATTCCACACATCTTGAGGTTAGACAACAGGCATACCCCAAGGCCACATTCCACTCTAACAGGGCCCTGATTGTCACCTTGTTAGTACAGTTCTATTCTGCTAATGTAAAATTTCTTTTATTTCAATTCACAGTCAAGTTGAAATACAGGAAATTTTGTCTGAACGTAAAAAAATCTTATTTACTATGTGGATTGACAGACATTAGAACACTCTAATCTCCTCATCCTTCTCTTAAAACTGTGACCAATTCAGCTGGTTTATCATCTGAATGTATAATTGATTATTTCCACTTATGTGAAGTAGTCTACTCTATTTTGAAGTTAATCTTCATTATTTTTTCACAACATTTTTTCAAGCTGACAGAAGAGAATAATTTTGAATTCTTTTCCTTCAGTGTTCTAGCATGTCTGCTTATCTTTTTGCTATGCACAAATCAAATTAGCTTATTTTATCACTCAGGTCATTAATGAAAATACTGATTAGATCTAGGCCCTGGAAACATTTTTGAAGATCCGTCTAAAAATATCCCTTCCTGTTGGCAGAAAGCTAATGATAATTCAGTGTGTGCATTTAAACAATACACATGTGAGCAGGAATGACAATACTTCTACCCAGAATTTCATTTTTCAGTTTAGTAAATTGATATTCCAAATGCCAAACTACCTTTACATTTTTCATTAATAAAACTGATTTTTTTCTGATTTTAGACATTACAGGGGAATGCATTACATTTATATTTTTTACAAATTAGTGCACAGCTAATTCATTTCTCTGTTTCTAATCTCAGTCTATAACAGAAAATGTCATCCTCTCAACTGTAATTAATTATTTTAGTATCAGTCACTACCTAGAACTGCAAGTTTATAATGTGAAAGCAACATCTCCCAATGAGGTTTTATTGCAAGTATTAGAGAGATCTTATTTCTTGCAGTAATGTAAATCATTGATTTTCCTGAGGTATCATCTTTCTCATACAATCTTCTGTAAAAATACCTTCACTGTATAAATATCAGTAGGAAGATAAATCATATCTTTCCATCTGTACTGATATTGTGAAGGGTTTTTTTCCTGATAGGTTAGCCAGGAGTTAAACTATAATGAGAAAATAAGAGAGACAAATATCAACTCTATTTCAACTTTCTCTTTGGATGCACACTTGTTTTCATCATTTTGCGCCTTGGAAAGCCAAAAGTTCAAATTTTTCATTATCCTGTAAAGAGGCAGCATCTGATTTTTGAGAGATATAAAAACCAACAAACCAAACAATCAAAAAACAACAAAAGAATCCAACCAAGCCCCTGCTGTGTAAGGTGGGAAATGAGTGGGTTTACTATTTTGTGTTTAAAAATGAAATATAGCAAATAGGCCAGCATTATTAATGTGTATTTGATGAATGTCCTATTTTTGCCACAAAGATATAGATTTGCCTTTAAACTGAACCAAGAAAATGTGATATACAACAACAGGCATCCAAAATATGGAACAAGTTCATCAGGCACAAGTATGCTAACTTGAGGAAAGCACAGCAGATGCAAAAGAACTGTGGTTTTGAGCATCTGAAATAAAAGCTCTAACTAATTAGAACTTTGAAAATGCATTTTTTATTTTTACAGAATCTCAGATCTTCTTGCATATATACAGCTATCATAGTGTCTGTATAAAATTTTTTCCTTTCAAAATATTTCATTTTCATGCAATATGCTGAAAGAAAAAACAATTAACATTGAAGAATATAGGCATAAAACTGTGCTCCTGCAATGTAAAATGATTTTAGGTTTTTTTATTTTTGAAACTTTGACATTATGTTGCCTGCCATATTTATTGAAGTTAACAGTTTATAGCTGCATGTTAATATTTTGGTTTTAGCTTACCACTGATCACCATAGCACACAAAAGCAGCAGCAGATTCTGCTTCACCCATATAACAGAAGATATCCCTGTGTACTAGGTGTGGTTGGAATGTTATTTTACTCCATAGAAGCCCATATGGTGCTATGTTTTATACTTGTGACAAAACCAGTCTTGGTAGCACATCAATGTTCTAGCTGTGGCTGAGCAGTGCTTACACAGACAAGTTTTCCAAGTTTTTCTGTTTCCCAGGTTACCCCTCAGCAGGTGGCCTGGGGGTGAGCAAGAAGCTGTCAGGGGACACTGGCAGGACAGCTAACCCAAAGGGGTGTTCTGTGCCATATGACATCATGCTCAGCAATAAACCTAGAGGGGAAGTTTTTCCAAAGTATTCTTTGTTTGGAGCCTGGCTGGGCAGCAGTCTACTGGTGGGAATTGTTCTTGCACTGCAGGGAGTCCATGTCACACTCTTTGACTGGGAGTTTAGATTATGGCTCTGTGTAGCCTAACCGTACAAAAAGCATTAACATGTCAGTATATTATTCGCTTTCGCAAACAGCGAGCACTAACTGTAACAGACAGTACTTGTACACAGTGTGAGGTTCTCAGCCTTGATTCAGCATCTCCTTTGCATCTTCTAAAATGTGTGAATTTAGTGAGACTGACTTTTAAAGGTTTCCTTCTTCCTTTGAACAAAATTGAGACATCTTACTTCTTAATCTTTACATCACATTTTAGCGACCCTTTCAAATTAGTCTTTAAACTGCTTGTTCTTAGGAGGACAATCTTTAAACCAGATTTGTTGAACCACAGATTGCCTGTATGTCCAAGTAAAATAGATCACTAAGGTGTGACATTATTTGTGTCTTTATTCTACCATTTACACCAGTTCTGGGCTTTGCCTTTTGTAGCCTTTTTCCTCAGTGGAATTTATGAGAGCAACTATTGAAGTGAATTAAAGTATTTCAAATAAATTTATAGTCTTGAAAGTTCTATAGCCCTCTGCGGTTCAGAAGTCTAAACACAATCATGAACTGTGAAGTAGGCTTCTCTGAAGCAGTGTGGGTACTGTTACCCATTTCTGAACCAATCTTGACATAAGTAAGACACATTCAAATGCACGTTCATGTGCACAGGATTTTTTTTTTAATTGGATAACACAGGTCTTATATGACAGATGTTAGGGATTTTGTGTAATAATGTTCTATAGAAATTATTAGATTACCATAGAAACCAAAATATAAGATCACCTGCATGCATAACATTTCAAGAATCTAAATCATTACTTGGTTTTCAATTCATTACTCAACATACTTCTTCAATGAAAGAATTTAACTCGGGGAAGATCACAGTCACATTCTCATTTAATTTTGTTTACTTTACTTTTTTTGTACGCTTGAAGTCTGCATTGTTTACAGTAGCCTAGATTTTTTCCCTCCTGCAGAAAGAAGCTCAAGATGCATTTGAACAATTTTTTTTTTTTTAATTTCTTTTTCAGGTGATGACAAACTAAGTGGGAGAACTAGTCCAAAGGACTGCATGTGGTATGTATTTTTCCAGAGGCAAAGATCATTGTCATGGGAAGTTTTTGTCTCTGCATTCATCTCCAGCTCATTATTTATTTTCTGTTGCCTCTACTGCATTTGAATATTCAGGAGGTACTTTTGTCATGAAAAGAGGTGCAACATTAACCTCAGTTAAGTCTGTGCCAATTCAACCACCTGTTTTTGTTCAGCTCTTAGGGGTTATCTAAAACTCTTATTATATCATACTCTTTACTTTCTGGTTTGGACTTCAGTAACCTGTAATAACTGTAGATGCTCCTTACTGTCTTGTTTCAGTAATTCAAGTACAGTTAACTAAAAAATAGTTACATTCAAGGAAAAACATGTGATTTGCTTTTACAGCATGCCATTACTAAAATAAAAATCTAGTCTATAGTTCTAAGGATTCTCATCTTGTAATGCATCCTGGATATATACACATATTTATGTTTATATAATAAAATATATGCAATTATATGAAGCCAAAAATGGAGTAGCAGAGATGCTACAGGAAACAAGTTATTTAAGCAGTATTGCCTAGTCCTTTATCCCTAGTACACTGGATTCAAGTCAGTAATGTATGATTTCATTCATGTCAATATTTATTTTCATTTTAAGAGAAACTGTTCTTTATTTCAACACAATTGGTACCTTGTGGGGAGAATACAGTAGTAAAGAATTGAAACTTCAGAAAGCTATGAACAATGTAGGAAAGAAAGGTTAATTGGCTTAAAAATAAAAAAGTAAGGGAAAAGAAACACAAAAGAAAAATGTAACAGGCTGATTTTTAAAATTTTCTCTGAGGCATAATAGTGCTTTTCTTCAAAAAAAGTATGCAAATGACTTGCATTCTAAACCTCCCTTCCATAATCTAATGTCATTAAAAAGAAAAAATGCTGTTCACAGGTGTGATTTACATATTAATACATGTAAATTATGAATCAACTCATAACTCAACAAATGCAAGAATATACTGTTTATGGTTCATTGTGTTTCATGCTACAGCAACTTGACAATGGAGTTGATTAAGCTTAGGTCAATGCCTATGGTCATCTGGATTATGCTACTGAAGTTTCTGAGACTAATTAACCTGAGAAACCTAACTACTGTCAACTGAGGATCTTAAATTGAAATATTCAAAAGGAAAAAAAAGGTTGAATTAGAAAACGTCTGAAGTTCCATAACTATTCTGAATATCTCCAACACTTGTCTTTGCATATTTATTTTATCATAGACCCTTTCTGTGCTGCTGCTTTTAAGTATATAACTGCACAATAAAGAGAAATATATCTTACTTTTACTGCAAAATGTCTTTTGCTGCAATATCACATCTACTGTGTCATAGTTTACAAATGTACTCATATCAGTGCATCACTGGCCCTGTTAGAAGGTCCATAAAGAGACTTGAAAAACTGACATTAACAAGGTGCTTTCACAGCAAAGCCCATGAAGATTCACTAGTTATATTTTGCCCTGAAAAGAAGAGAGAGGGGGAAAAAAAAAAGCCTCTAGTGTTAGCTTATATACCCATTAGGGAGACTTGGACTCCAGTTCAAGGAGGTTGTAGAGAGGCAGGTGTTGGCCTCTTCTCATTTGTGACTAGAAATAGGACTAGAGGGAATGGGTTCAAGTTGTGCCAGGGCAGGTTTAGATTGGATATTAGGAAAAATTTCTTCACTGAAAGAGTGGTGAGGTATTGGAATAGGCTGCCTAGGGAAGTGGTGGAGTCACCATCCCTGGAGGTTTTCAAAAAGCAGGTAGATGTGGCACTTCAGGAGATGGTTTAGAGATAATAGTAGTGTAAGGCTATCAGTTGGACTTGATAAAGGTCCTTCCCAACCATGATGATTCTGTGATTCTAGAGAGTAATTGCTGCAATGAAAATTTAAGTACCATAAAAAGTTAAGTGACTCAATAGCAAAGATTAAGGACAGCAGAATACCATATAGTTTTGTAGTAAAAGTATGATTGGGGAAGATGGATCTTGCATGACATGTCTTCAGGCAAAACTACTGTATACTGAGAAGATACAGGAATCACTGTGTTACTGTGGTGCTGCTGCCACTTCTTTCCCTATTCCATCATTTTAAGGAAAAGGACTCGCTGTTTCACCAGATTTAAGGAAAGATTTTGATAGTAAATCTTCACTGGGAAAGGTACCTTCCTGATGTCTGGGGTTAATGTTAGAGCCACAGGCAAATCAGTGGCCATTAACTATTCCCTTGTGTGAGGTTAAGCTAACTGAAGAACTACTAAACATTACATGAGAATTTGCTGACAGAAGTTAGAGATAACTCAGGGAAAGGTGGTTGGATCTCAAAGGCAGTGAAAGAGTTAGGTGAGAAAGTGTAAAACTACACAGGCTGTTGGAGGGGAGTATTGTATCAGTGCTAGAAGAAAACATGCTGTTAGTTTCAGAAAGTGCAGTTACTTAAAGGAGCTTTAGCTAAAAAGTAAAATCACCAAACAGAATTAATTTTGTTCTAACCCCAAACAGGACAATTGGGTATGCCCACATAAAATATCTGTGTTCAACTAATAGCTCCATCTGCTGAAATGCCCTTCCAAGATCTTCAATAAGCAATACTGAACAAATAATTTAAAATAAAAATAATATAGTGGAAGGAAAATACATGCTGTGCACTGTTGGTTCCTTTTGCTTCAGCAGAATATATCTACCAAACCTGTTTTTATGAAACTTCATTATACAAAATCAGGTTTTATTACCAATTTATCTATTCATGCTATCGTAACTTTTGCTATAGTAATGTATTGCTGTAGTCCAAACCCCCTGCAACAGCAGGATTCTCTAGCCCTCCAAAAGAAGATGAAATCAGAAAGTGTAGGATAATCTGCTTTCCTGAAATGCACAGTAGAGTGCAAAGCACAGCTTTCTTTAAAGACTTTGGTTGACTGTTTTTTCTACTGCAAAATGCAGAAGTGAAGTTAGGGCATTAAGGGCACTGCATCAAGAGCTGATTAATAGCCTCTGAGTGAGTGAGTATGTGTCTGCCATCTTACAGCAAAGGCCATATGTTACACTATCACATTCATTCCAAACTGCATCTTAGCCCAGTGACAAGAATAACTCCTGACAAGCAAAGAATTCATCTAATACAAGAGATACCATAATTTGCAACAGTAGAATTGCAGAATGACCTATGGACCTAAGACTTACTCTTAGGCAACATATCAAGGCTTTGTCTAACAGTGCCAGTGTTTGTCATGTCTGAAAGGAGCTGAAGAAAATGTCATTCAAAGTCAGTACTTCAGAGTGCTGATTGCAAGATGCAAATTAATGTAGCTTCTGCTAGATCAAATAAGCTTATGGGAGACATCTAAAATGCGCAATAAATGATGAAAATTGCTTTCACTGCAGCAATAATAATGTGTTGAAAAAAGTGTTAGAAACAGCATTACTTTTAGAACTAGATAACAAATTCTAAGATGCCAATATGTTGTTTGAAGCAAGTAAGGTCTATTTACCCTATTATGCATACAAACTCTTTTGCTTTTAAATCATATCAGTTAAATTATAAATCTTATTTCTGAATGCACAGTTCTTCAGATAAGTTTTTAAGTTTTTGTTACTTTTTCCCCAAGTGACATGATATGAAAATTAACAAATCAAATGGAATTAATAATTCTACGTTTTTAAAACATTAATAACTTAAAACTGATTAGAGAAGCTCAAATTCTGCTTATTGAAGTAAATGTAGTCACTATGTTCACTGCTACAATATATGAAATTGAAGGAGACAGGAAAGATATTATTTTGTGAACTGTTGTTTGGCTACATTCAGAATCTAGTTAGTGAACTCTACAGCATTTACATTAAATTAACCCAATAGATTGGTTCTGGTCATTTTGTAATACCAATTTGTCTTGTGTGTTTCACAGGACTTTTGTTTGGAAGCATAGACATTAAATAAATGGAGAACTAACCAGACTTTTATAGCCTGCTACTCTGTATTATTTATGTCTCAACATCTATTTCATACAGACTAGCTGATTCTGAAATTAGTCAGAATGCCTTGATTAGAACTGGATTTTTTTATCAGAATAAGGAAAGTTTATGAAAAAAACCCTGTTTGTACTCATCATGTGTATTAGGTATCTTTATAAATTTGCACAGAAATCCTGGTATCTCTGAAGAGGCACAGGCTAATTCAAATTTTACAAACCTTTGAAAAAAATGCACAAGGCCACTGCTTCCTTTTACCACTTCTTTCACACTCCCTGTCATTTGTATGGTGAAAAATAAAGATGGTCTTTGTATCTAAAGAAGAAAAGATCCAGATCCAGGAAGCATTGTTGCTGTTCTTATTTCTGAGAACTCAAGGGAGAGCAATAGCAGAAGGGAAAGGATAACAGTCTACTGGAATTCTCCATCCTGAGTTGAATGTCTAGGTTCCACATAATTCACAGCTAATGTTCCTCCAGAGGGAATCATACCCTTCAGGCTGATAGGAAACTGCAAGTTATCTAAGCATTCATTAAAAAGCAAAGAATTGGGCAGATTTAAGAGACTTACTGGAGGGAGGAATGCATCTGCTTATGGCCAGTCAGGAGCTTCCATCTGTGTACCATCCCGGTTTTCTGAGTTCTGTACTTGTCTCTACCATGTGTGAAGCCAGAGCAGGTGTTCTATTCCCTGAACAGCTATAATGGCTATGATATATGGGATTTACCTTCAAAGCCAAGCTCTGCTTGATTTGGAGAAAGAACTTTCACTGCTTCTTTGTCAATTGCTATACAGAAGACATTCTGACAGATTTCTGTTCCATTGCATGTGGCCTTGCTATTCAGTGATTTCTGCAACTAGCAACTAGCAAAACTTTTAGCACTGCATGAGACTAAGATGCCAATGGCCTAAGGTAGCCTAAACTGATCTTCAGTATATACATGATGATGGATGAATTCCCCCAAGTATACTTGAAGAGGTGGACTTCATATGTACACCAATTCAGTTTCCCTCTGTAAAACAGAAAGTAACACTTCTCCGCTTAGCTTGTAAGACCATTCTTAGGATAAATTAAGCATTGTAATTCATGTTGCAATCAAAAGTAAAGTGTTTCAGTGCCAATCAATAAAGGCTGAATAAAACAGAATCTATAGGCCTTGAATTCATGAACAGTGCAGTGCTTAGGGAATGTTAAATGCTTAGAGAGTGCAGGACAAACGCTCCAAGAGAAAAGCCAATTGTAGTAACACTCAGAGAAAAGTTGTAGGCCGATAGTGTCTTGAATTCTGCCTGGCCCTGGACTCCTTTGTGCTTTTTCTGCACTATACACACAGGATCAAGAAAACAACTATCCAGAGCACTTTGCCTTAAAGGTGGGAGACTTGATAATTCCAAGTGTCTTTCCTGCAAGATTCCAGCCTTGTGAAATCAGCAAGCTGACTGCTAGAGCTAGGGTGCTCAGCCTAAAATATGTATATGGTTAATCAACGTGACTACAAGGCAAATTTCACAAAAAGCTTTTGGAAATGGAACCTTTCCATTGAGTCTTTGTTCTAGGAAGGATGAGAATCGTGCACAACTTTTGTCTGCAAGATGGATACTGACCCCTTCAGAACTGTTATTAGGAAGAATTATCCTCCAGAAAATGTATTTACTTGAGGGTCACATTTACACTTTATATCTTTAATAATCTAAATCGAATTGGCAATAGTGCTGGCACATTTGCAACCTGTAAAAGAAATCTCTTTCAAAAATGCCTTCCCTTTTTAAATACCTGTCATCACACTTCATGAATGTAGAATGCATAGAAAAAAAGCCTATACTGAGAAATTATGGGGAAAAAAGTTTTTATATTTAATTTCTATCATAGATATGCCCAATGAAGCAGCATGAAGGATCTTATTACTATACAAAGATAATTTCCTAAGAGAGTTCTCTAATTTCATATTAGCTTATTCCCCCTCTGAAACACAGAGATTACTGCACTGAGTGATACATAAAAATAGGGAAAACAGCAGGCTCCATCAGTTTCAAAGGAATCAGCATTACTTGTGTTCTAAGCTGGAAAAATAAGTGTCAGCAGTGACATTGAGTAGGATAGGAACAGTATACATTTTATATGCTCCTAATATTTATGTACTTCACAACTTCTTTTCAGATTATCTGTAGTTTCCTTGAATAAAAAAAGATTTTCTTTTTGTATTTTGTCTTCAAAAAACAGCGTGTAGTTATGTTTTTCATCTCATCTGTAATTCTGAATTTCAGTACCATCAGCTAAAGTAATAAACATTTCTGCCTGAAAATGTATTTTAAAGAGAATCTTCTCAAAATTCATACCTTTAATTTGGCAAAGCATTGTTTAGAGTTTAAATAAATCTTCCTCTGATTTGAGTGGTACTTTTATGCATGAATTCACAAACAATTCTTTGAAAATACAGAAACCAGAAGCTTCACAGAGAATAACAAAAAAAGAAGAAGAATTATATGTAAAGCAGGTACATTTCTTGAAACGGAAAACTTACTTGTTCCCCAAGGCATAGCAAACATTATTTTAAAGCTCATTTGTTCACTCTTTTCCAAAACCCAGAATAAACAAAATAGTTATATTTAAGGCGGTTCAGCTAAGTCTACTGTGATGAATGAAACATTTGCAAGAAAAAAAGAATCCTTCAGTCACCTGGAACAAAGTTAATTTAGTAGAGCTGAGTGAAAATCAGAATTTCTACATAACTTCTTTTGGTTTTTGGTTTTTTTCTTCAAATCAGAAGAAAATGTTGAACTATTAAGAAGGCGATGAAACAAAAACACTATATTAAAATTTTTGCAATAGTTATGACTGTTATGATGCATTATATTTTTTAGCCAGAATTATTTAGATCATATGAAGTATAGCTTGTCATGACAGCACAGAATGGGGGCATTTGGTATCTGCATGGTTCAACATTTGTTTAGGTGATACCTGTAAACAAATTCAATTAACTGGGGAGGAAAAGAAAAAAACAAACCAACCAAAGAGCTGAGCAATATAGTTTGGGGAATGCTTCTTTCCATTCAGCTACATGTGTTAGGAATATGCATATGATGTGTTCAAATGGTTATCTTTTATTGTATTTGAATTGCTTAAGCCAACTCTTTTAGTGGCACATTTCCACATCCTGTGTTAAGGTGCATTTTCTAATCAAAGAATGCTCCTTTTCAGTTCCTTAAGTCATGACAACATAATCTCATAATAACATATCAGATGCATCACAGCAGCAAAGATCTATGCTTCCTTTGAGCTTAAACAATCTAACCAAACAGGAAAAGATATGGTTCTTATTTGTACAAGTATTGGACAAGTGCAAATGGTGAGCTACAGAAAGTGCCTGGTTTCAGGAATCAGGACCCTAGAAACTAATCAAGATCATTACCATAATGGAAAGATATTACAGAATCCAGTTAGCTCTGCATCAGTGTTACAGAATCTGCTTCTTTTCAGCTTGTATGAGGCAATTCCTCACCACTGAGGATAACATAGAGCAGTTATGCCTGGAGTCTTCAAAGGTCTAAAATGTTGTATCAGCATATAAAAGTTTGCTTGTACGTTTGCTAGCTGTCTAGAGATACAAAGGGTCTTCTGTGGCAGGTATAAATAGTCAAAGTAATTGAAAATCAAGTTCAGTTGCTGAGTCATCCACAGGTTTAGCTTCACTACAAAAAATGGCTATAATTGTTTAACTAATATATCTCTTCTGACTTGCATTTCCTAGCCATGCCATTAAACATGGCTGTTCAGATTCTTATTTTAACTGCACTTCTTTCAGCTCTGTAAGTTTATAGATCTAGTAGTTGGAAAGATTCCATATGAAGATGATCTATTAAGAAATTCAAAGGTTATTTGAATAGAATATGAATGAATATTCTGTTGCACAGGTATACTTCTGGTGCTGTGTATTAATCAGAATTTCATTACAAGTTAAGGTCAGATTTAGATAGAGTAGTTTTGAAGGTATTTAGTGCACTGTATGCATTATTTTGAGTCACACACTGTGTGATACTAACATTTAATTGTCAGTTTATAAACACCTATATATTCAGTGTTCATACTAGTTTGTATAGTTAAGATCAGTTTTCAGATACCACATTGAAAGCAGCTGTTGTGGCTTGCAAAACAAGTAGACTTTAGCATCCAGCACTCCAAAATTATAGCAGGAAAATTATAGTTCCAGCAGTCACAGTATTTTCATGTTTTACAAGTTAGAAAAATTGCCTGTGACCTTTCTAGCTAACAAGGTCCCAAAGTTTTAAACCCTTCAAAGTTAGTGAAAGAAACATTTCCATGGTGCCTTCAGAGAAATCCAGCCACATCATGATCTTAACTTTCCAATTTTTTTCTTCACTCCTAGAAAAATGGGAAGTGTTTTCCATGATGTAAGATTTCCAGTAAGAAAATTTCTAATCAGTAACAATGTATTTATACAAAGTCAGATATAAGAAAAATATTTTCTTACCCACATTGCTGGATTTCCTGTATTCAGCTGTAGAGCTTCTTGTGACCGAAATAAGATTTTGCTCAGACTTTTGAATTATAAAGGGAGAAGACCCATTTTCATCCTGTCTCTTGCAGGGACCATATACACAGAAATCTGTAATAAACCTAATCTTTCATTGTTTTACTATTTTTCTAATTTAGGCTGCTATTCATTTTTTCAGAAGAAAGGTAATCCTATAGTAGCTGTGAAGTACATGGTGTTATTTCTTATTGTGCCAGTCATCTTGGCGTGGAAAAGTTGCTTTGTAGATAGATGGTCAGGATGGAAACACAATTTTTAAGTGGCAAAAGTTTTCAAGCTATAGAAATCTTTTCTCCCGTGAAGCCTATGTGAGAAGTCAATTAAGAGTAAAAAAAAAACCAAAACAATGTCATTGAGGTGTTTCTTCAGATGTTGATTAAAAGTATTTCAAGTTTTAATTAGTTACATTCAATTGTTACAATATGATCAGCTTTAATCTTCAAATGCAAAGTTGCCTTTATAATAAAACTGGATGTTTTGTTTTTAGGAGAACGAAATAAAAGTTACTTACATGAAAAATACTAACCTGCTATTCTGACAAGCTTTGACTTATCATTGATTCAGAGAGATGGTTTTGGAGGATGCTTAGTCATTGATAAAATCCTTCACATAAATCCACTAAATTATTTCACTGTTCTTTGAGAGGTGAGAACACACAGTGCCCTTTACATTTTAGATAAGATGTGTGAAGAATGTGCAAAACTCTAATTGGCCAACTCTACTATGTGTTAGTTAGTCTGGTCAGGTTTTACATGGGTCAATCAATTACTCTAGCTCCTAAATGAGCACATTTAATACTAGTTCCTGCAAAGCAGAGTTGAAAGCTTTCCTTTCTCTAGCTTGTAATTTTGCAGTATTAACAAAAGTAGTGAGAAAAGTAATTTAAGTAAGTTGCTTCTTATTAAGAAGTAATGTCCAGAGAGACCAATGACCACACACATTAATCTCCTGACAAGAAGAGATTTCCAACATTTATTACAATGTACTTAGATCTTCAACAACCACAACTCAATTAAAAAAAAAAAAAATACATGTAATACAGAAAACTGGCTGATGGGGCAGAATGTTGTACCATTCTGTTCATGCTTCAGCCAAAGGTCAGAAACTGTATGTAACATATAAACACCATAAAATATTTTTCAAGGCATTTTTATGTGTCTTGGAGACATGTCAACAAAGAAAAAATATAAGCCACTTCATTTAAAATTGAAGTCCACAAAGAAAATGTTTAAATGAATGCACATTTTTGTATATTCACTAAACCTCACTCTAAGGTACAAAGCCATGGAGTGTGTTTTGATGATGAAAATAGATTTATTTCTTCCCTCATAAAACTCCCTAAATTTCTACTTTACTTCTGAATTGTATGCAAAAATGAAATATGTTATTAAATAGATATAGTTGTAAGGTAAGTTTCAATTCAGCTAGTTCTCATCCGTATTTTTTATTTTCAGCATCATAAAATACTATTAATCTACTAAGCTGTCACAATTAATTAAAATTGTAGTGACATTTTAACATGTTCACGTTTATTATTTTTACATTTTCATTTTGTAAAATGGTAAGAGAAATAAATATATAGTTATCTGTTTATTACATGGAGAAACTTAGAAATTAAGGTAGAAAACTATCAATACCAGTCCAGACAGAGGCTGAATTCTCAAAGTGATACTTAGACTTCATTTAGGCAGCAATATCCAAGAATACAATTCCCATAATTCTTAGCCATTTATTTTTAGGAACTTCTAGGAGTCTTTCAGCTCCCAAAGATCTGTTTCAGCTCAATAACCATTTTGGCTTTGATATGTATTACAAGTTGCATTAAATTAGGTGCTTTTCACATAATTTCTCTAACAAGTTTGGTTTGGTAGGGATGAAAGTAGCACACAGTAACAGAACTGAGATTTACAGAAAACACAAGGACTACTGTCTCCCTGTTTAAGAGCTGTGGGAGGATACCGCATGTCCTTTCAGGGGAAAATTTTAGACAGTTGAGCAACCTTGCAGGGTACTTAAGACTGTGATTATGCCCAGTTCTGTCATAAGATCCACAGTTCCACATGTTAAGGAAAGGGGTAGAGAGGAGATGGTTTGTATGTATCAGGTTTCATTACACTTACTCAAAACGAGTTGTAATTTGTAGTTTGGACTATAAATCTATAACATGATAACATGATGATAAGCTGTGCTGAACAAGTAGGATAATTTTGCAAATATGTATTATCACACATCATCTTTAGCAACTTTGACTACTTCATTTAAAAATAAATAGAAATGGTTTATTTGATGTTAAATATAGGACTTGGTTCTGTTGAACTCATGCTACTGGATTCAAGATCATCTTATACTACAAAAAAATCTTTTTTTTTTTCCCAACATTATGATGCATCTCCAAATTACCCTCACCTTAGCACCTCTTCTGAAAATTTGGATGTGGCAATTATGAGTTATCATTTAGACTCTTGATTCAGAGGAATCAAAGGCTATACAACTTCCTATAAAGTAAGTTCTTATGCCTTATAGCACAAGACCTGTGTGAGACCTGTGTGTTAACAGTCCAGCTCCTTGTGCCCACCTGTCACTGTTAATGCTGTGTAATTTATGGAAATAGTAGATAGTAATTCCTAATCAGCAAAGCTGCAGCTAATAATGCTGGAATGCATCATATAGAATTGATGTCAGACTTATGAAAAATTGAAATGACAAGTAAATTTTCTCCTATTAACAGCTGCAAGACCTTGCTTCAGAAAAGCATTCAGTCTATTCAGTAACATAATGATTGGTTTAAATCTTATTCTGTTTATTAATTATTTATTGATAAAGGCAGGTCTAATGATTCTTGAACAACAAAGCATTCAATAAGTAAATGGTTTGAATTATATTTTACTAGTTATAAAAGTATGCTTTAATATTGTGATTTTTAATATATCAGCTAAGATCTTACCTAAAGTAGCTACTTGTATGGAGTAATTGGAAAGGAAAATTCTGGGATTTCTTTGTTTGTGCTTTGGATTTCATTATGATCTATTCTAACCATGCTAAAAATATATATAAATAAATAAAATTCTTTGCTTTCCACACCACATAGCTTTTCTGTGATGATTGTACGGATACAAGCTATTTTTTTTAATTCATGAGAAAGTTTCTGCATTCTCATTGATTTTATTCCTAAATGTCCTGGTTTGGGTTAGAACAGAACTAATTCTGTTCGGTCATTTTACTTTTTAGTTAAAGCTCCTCTAAGAAACTGTACTTTCTGAGACTAACAGCATGTTTTCATAGACACTGACAGCTTCTAGCAGTGATAAAGCATAATGTTTAGATTTACTACCAGCGATTGGTAGGCAAAGCAAGGTCGCTGCTAAATCTTGTGTCTCATGTTGGGGGGTGCAGGGTAAAGACTGTACCTTCAGGGAGGAGGAAACAGGACAGGTAACCCCAAACTGACCAAATAAATGTATTCCATACCATATATGTCATTTTGATATATAAACTGGGGGTCAGTCCCCCATTGCTGGATTCCCGATTGTTAGATTGTTCTCCTGCGCTTTGGTGACCCCTAAGTTCCTGCATCCAGTACCAGGATCCAGCCCCCGAGTTTGACTCTCATCTGCTGCTGAGGCCTACTGCCACCAGTATCAGTGGTGACGTAGTTACCATCAAGGGGGGTTTGGGTTTGGTATTGGGTTCTGTACATATTTGTATATATTTCATTTATCATTATTATTATTATTAAAGTAGCTTTAGTTTTATTTTCCAAACCACAAGTCTCTCTGTCTCTCTTTTATCCCCTTTCCCTTCCTGTTGTCAGGGGGAGGAAGGTGTAAGAAGGAGCATCTGTCATTGGGTTGGTGGTCGGCCCAGCCTCAACCCTTGACACTAAAGCTACATGAAATTAGTATATAAGCACAAGATTATGAACATAAGTATGCAGTGTCACCTGTTCAGTGTCATTAGATTGCCTGGGTTGTTTGAGGGTCGTTTTTCTTTGACACATAGGTCAAAGGATTTGTGGGACTTTATGTTTTGACATTAAAAGCTTGATTCAACTGCTCTTACTTCTTCAGGGTAAATGCTTCTTATTGAACTAAGTTACTCATCAGATTTCTAATCTTCATTGCCTAACTATTCCATCACCACCTTTATAATAAAAAGCTGAATACCATCACAGGGGCAGGATGTAAGAAAGATTATGTTCCTCTCTGCAGTATTTGCTGGGTAGATTAAGATAATACCTTAAATACGTGTCTCATTCTGAATTTGACCACAGTACAGAAATGGCTAGGAATATGGGGAATACAGGAAACAGACTTTTTTTTGTTGCTTAATAAATTTTTTCTATTTCCATATATACTTGTGTATAGCTTGAGGTTTGTTGTACAAATCTGCACAGAAAATGACTGAAGTAAAACTCATAGTTTATCACAACGCCTTTAATTAGATGATGTCTATGACATTATTAAATATTCAGTACTGACATGTGTACACAAACTGTGCAAAATATGGTAAGTATCTTTAAATTGAATTATGATAATCATTATCATTTTGGGCTGCACTGAGAAGCAGACAAATGTCTTCAGTGATGGCAGTGGAATAGACAAAATATGGCACTGATGGAGTGGAGCAGATTGCTCAAGCAGCTTGACTGATTGACCGTATCGGATATCACTAATCTGGAATAATCTACGGAATCAACACCAGCTGAAAGTTATCCCAACACTCCTCAGGTGTCTGCAGGGCTCAGCTGCTTCATGACTGAGAATCTGAAGCTTTTGAAAGTTTACATAAAGAGTGTGATATTCGTAATGGTATGTTAAGACAAAATAAAAAACTTAAATGTTTGATGGTTTTTGTTTTTCCTATTCTTGTCTGAATGACTTCTTTTAGGAAATATGGGTTGCCTTTAGAATGAAGCATTAAGAGATGTTCTAGATGGATACCTTTTGGCTCATGTGGTTTTGACACAATACAGAGATAAAATGAAGAGACTTTTATGGCTTATTATTATAAGTCATAGTATTATATCTAGCAAAATAATGCAATGTCCTGTCTCATCCTGAAATCTCTGAGCATAGTTGTATTTCTGTTTAGTTATTTGCAGTGTTTACTTAAATCCTTCTTTTCTTTATCTTGTTATCTCTGTGTTCTTGTGTGTTTGCACACTGTACAAGGATCATGAATAAAAGTGGCCATAACTTACATTTAAATCCTCTGAGCCTATACATAGGTTTTCGGTGTGATCTTCAGTGGGACAAATGGAAGCCTAATTGATAGGAATGTAACCTAAACCTCCCACATTAGTGAATCATTCTTTCTCCTCTGCTGCTAACATCATATTCAAAATTTATGCCAATACTGGATATCTAAATAGAGAGTTAGCATATTATTCTTGGGCTATACCAAAATCAATAAGAACTTGCTGACTTGAATGAGCAAAACATCAAGTCTGCAATGAATATCTCTAAAGGCTTAAAAAAACCCTTTAGCTTTTATTACAGAAACTCTATTTCAAAATATGTACTGAAAGAAAAAAAAATGCTACATTTTATAGACTGGTAATCTTCTACAGGTCTTCAGATGAACAGAAAATTGTACCAGTGAAAGGCAATTTATAAGGGTGGAGTAAGAGGGCAATATTTCATAACATTAATTAGCAATGGTGTAGATCAAAGCATAAAGAAATAACAAATATAGGAATGTATCTAAAAAGCTGTCATCTTCCAAGGCTTTAGTAGTCTTTTGTCTGACAGAAAACTACACGTAGGAAACTTATCCTGAATGTAGAAATACAAAGCCTATGACAGTGCCACCCTGTTTTGCAGAATGGCCTAGTGACTGGAACATTCACTTAGAAATGGAAAATACAGGTTCAGCTCTTGTTCCAGCAGAAGAGAGTTCAAAACAGACAAGCCCAGATTTCCTGATAAAAAACCTGACCAATAAAGTGATTGGAATTGATTCCAGACTTAAGCAACGTAAACAAAGAGATTTGGGATCTCAGATTTGGATTTAAGTATCTATTTTCTATTTTGGCACAAATTTAGGTAATGAATTCCGTCACTGCCTAAATTCTTTAGTATCTAATTTCATATACTGATACAGTATATGCCAAAACTGCTAGTTAACATATTTTGTTCTGAGAGAGTACTAAATCCCTGTTTTATATCTGGGCATGTTTATTTTCCCCTGACACTGAAGAAGAGTAGGATTATTCCAGTAGGAGTTTATAATGCTTGGGAATATCTCAGGTTGTAAACTCTGATTTATATTAGGTTTTATCTGGTGCCCACCTTCAGAAGAATATTTCTACAGCTTTACTGGATTTTAATAACTGTCAAAGAGCAAATGACAGATGTGTCTTCTATGCACTAAGCTATCAATCAAGAAGTGTAGTGTTGTTGGAGCTGTAATAGACTGGGGATATGTGAGGTAAGTTTCCAGAGGGAGATAACATCTTTAATAGAATGGGGGGGGGGAAAGCCATACAATGCTTTAGTCTCAGAGTCATTGACTGCCTGTTTCTGCCTTTTTCACAAGGTCAAAAATTTTATCACCTCTTCTCTTCCTACTCTCCTCCTCCAGTAACTATCTTGTTTTCCAAATTCTCTGGTTACATAACCAAATGGCAATGTTCTTTGGTTGGAATTTATTTCAGACTTCAGCTAAGAGTTTGTTCCTTTTTCCAACTATACTAGCTGATCCAATAAATTAAACTACTTTTCCCTAAAAATAAAAAGTGTAACTGCTTATTAACCAAACAGATTTGTAAGTGATTTCTAGTCTCTTTGCATGGGGGAATTTCTATCTCACTTGTTGTACCTTTTACTGTACTGCAGATAAGGCACTTTGTGAGCTTCTATACTCAATAGAATGACCTTCAAGTAAAAATATTAGTCAAACTAGAGATTCTATTTTTCTTTTCTCAATAGTATTTTAAGCTAAAGAAACTTCTTCTGCCTTAAATTACACATAGATAGTTCACGACATAACAAACAAGAATGGGACAGCATTGCACAAAAGGCATTGGTGCTTAGTATGCAGAATCATTACCCCAGCCTTCAATAACCTTGTTAATATGTAAGCTATCTACAGTTATGCAGATGAGGTAGCACACTTTGAGATGTTCCCACTCACTCTTTTGTGATCTGTGATAGATTTTCATTATAAGAACTCTTTACAAAACGTAGTGAAAAACATATTAATACATTGATATAGTTGAACCTATATGCTGTTAACACAAAGAAAGATAGGTGAGAGTCATTAAATGGCCTGTGCACAAGCAAGAAGGATCATGGCTGTCTTAAGAAAGCCATTCAATGTTCTAACATTTTTAAATTCAAATATAAAAGAGCATTTACTGGGCATTGATGCTGATGACTTTGAAATACCTTTTAATCCAAACAGCTGTATGCAAAAGTACTTGTTATCTGTTTGTAACATTAAGTTACTAGAGGTTTTGTATATCTCTTAGAATTATTCAGAAGAAAGTATTCTCTTAGAGGAATATTTTTTGGTATAGCTCAACAGAGGAATTGCTAAATGGAACATAAGCCAGTGCTAGGACTATGTAGTGACAGCAAAGCCTACGAAGAGCCTCAGTGAGCTTAGTATGAAAAAATACTTTCAGATGTGACAAACTATGGTCAAGTGTTCTGCAGAACTGAGTATAGGGTGTAAATTAAAATAGAAGAGGTGGTCTAGAAGTTAGGATTCAGAGCTGTCACCACTGGGACCTGGGTTCAATTCCTGGTTGGGGAAGCTTTGCCGTGACCTAGTCTTAGAGAATCCTGCTCTGGCAGGGGGGTTGGACTAGATGACCTTTCGAGGTCCCTTCCAACTCCTAACATGTTGTGATGCTGTGAAACTTGATCAAGAAATGAAGTGACCATGACCTGCCCTTATAGTGGCATATGAATGAGATTAGAGAAGGAAGGATCTGTGGTAACTTTTGATTACTCCTTCTAGCTTACTTGTGTCACAGCACAAGAGAAAGGATAGATTTCACAGAGTTTCTGTTTGCACTGCTAAAGTAAAGGGGCCAGAAGTTATCAGATCCTCCAGCTTTCAGCCTCTTTACACTGATGCAATTGAAAAATACATGACTTTCAAAGACAAAAAGGACTGAGGCATGGAACTGATTTGCAAACACCATTCACTCAAGAAAGATCATGCGACTGCAAATGTTTAAAAATTGCATTATGTTAGAAAGGTATTTCAAAGGTAGATGTAGCATTAATAGCAGCTGTATAAGCAGTTAAAACAGCAAGGCTGTCAAAAAGGAACTGGTTATATTTCTAATGAAGCTATTTCAGGGAATGTCTGAAAGTTATTTTGGAAACAACATGATTATTCTATAAAACAGTATTGCTTTGTCAGGCAGTACCTCAGCTCCTTGGTGAATAAACTTGAAGACAATTACCTTATCGTGAAAGGATTATTGTCTCATAGAAAAATTCTGTGATGCTCTTTATATAACAGGACAGCAAATATGTGTGCTGTTAACTTCTCCTGCTGCTTGAAGAAGCACTGTTAAGATCTAGTTAAAAGTCAAAAAGTCTTTGTCATTATAAAAACTGAGCTGAGAAACCATCTGGGAGGAACACTGCATAATCAAGGCTGGGGTGACTAAGCATCTGTTCTGGAGTTCTGCCTGTGCACAGTGTGGAGGATTTGAAAACACTACAAGGTAAAATAAAATGATACTTTAGAGCTGAGCTTTGTATAAGTGCATCTAAATGCTCATGTGGGAAAAAGGAAAAAAAAACCTGTGTTTTTTTAGAGATTGTCATTCAACGTCCTCTGGAGTGCAAACAAAATCATGTTGTGAGTTAGTTTTCATGTTCTTTCTTCTCTGTAAATCTCCAAGGCCCAAAATGCCCAAAATACCATTGTTGCAAAAATTCCCATGAGCAATTGTACAAGCAACAACTTATTTGAACATTTTAGAAAATAAGTAAATTAAAATGTTAGCAAAACCACAACATTTGGGATCACACATTTAGAAGCACAGAAATGTCAGTCTCAGTGGTAAGACAAACCCAAACTGTTCTCTGCAAAGTACAGCCACTCCAGCTATTAAGTATTTTTTGTGTGGCACAGATCGCCACCCAGTTCTTTAGCAATGTAGAATTTCTGACATATTTAATTACTGATAGGCATAGATTTCAAGCCTACAGAGATCTAGAGCATGCTTCTCACTCCTTGCCTCTCTAGATGTGTAGCTTGCCTTGTACAGCCTGCTTTTTGCAAGTGCCATCCCACTGTTGTTCCATAAGGGTTGGCTCTACATCGACAGCAAATGTTTCTAGTTTCATCTACAGTTATGGAAAGGGATAAACACATTCTGCAAGACCCATTTGCCCATGCAGATCACAAACACATTGAAGTACAGCATGGCTTCTGTGCAGTCCATGCAGATTATTTTGAGAAGTAGAACATGTGGGGTGACTGGTGTGTTCTAGGTTTCACCTCATTAGAGTTGTAGATCATATTCCTTATCTTTTCAGCTTGTCCCATGTTTTAAAATAACGATTTGCAGGGACTTTGTTTTTCCTTTACACTTTTCTGTATTTTGGAATATAATCCTTAATTGGGTAAAGCAGACAACCTCTTTACTCTTTTAAAGAAATCCTTCAGATTTTGTTCTGCCTGTGTTTATGTCCTCGCTACTTCAATCTTACTGTAGTCCCAGGACCACTAACTTTGAAGAAAGGGGTTAAAAGCTGGCTTACCTGCCAAGTTGCAAGTTCCCATGGTTTCTAATCTAATGCTGAAGTATTGTGCTTCCATATGACAGCAGGTGTCCTGTCAGAAGCCTACGACAGCCAATAGGCTGAGAAGTGGTGCTTCCCAGGGAAACAAAAACAAAACAAAGAGCAGTTTGGTCACAGTAGTTATTTGGTTCACCAGAAAGGTAACTGGGTGAAACGAAAGGGACAGGGCATCCAACAGAGTTTGGTTTAGGCTGTATATTTCAATAGATCTTTGTTTTACCTTTTTGGATCTGTTTAGCAATATTATTATGAATTGCATAATATCTGCAACTTCTACTGGCATATAATGAGCGTTTTTTCTTTATTATCTAAGGAGAGTTCCTAGAACTCATCATTATCCAAAATAATTGACCTTGGCTCTCTATACACGCTGAACAAGAATATATGGCATAGAAGAATTAGGAACTCTATAAAATGAGGAAACTGACTTATTTTCTGGAAAACCTTGTAACATGCTGTGTGCATGAAGACTGCAAATAGCCCCTCATTTCTCTTACAATAACATGAACAAACAAGAGGTGGAAAACTTTCTTGTCTCTGTTAAACTTATCTTCTGCTGTGCTGTCATAACACCAGTATCTGCAGCTTGGGGGGTAACACAAGGTGAAATGTTTATACTATATCAATGGTTTCTGCTATTTACAAAACTCCCTTGCATACTGCAAGAGTCAAGTTAAAAGAAAATTTTTCCTTCAGCATTGTCACTTACTGTAACGACTTATTTCCCTTAATTAACATATTTATTAATCTGTTCTAGGCAGTGTTTAAGTCCTCCTGTGCACTTACACCTATTCCAATTCCTCCTGTGATGTCACTGAGACTCACTTTACAGGTGGGTGCAGATGTCTAGATTTTCATCACAAACTGGGCACAAGCCAGGTTCTATAGCACTAGTAAATGAATCAGATAAGGAGGAAAATAACTAATGGAATCTCAGGTGAGATATAGAAAGAAGTCCAAGGAATTACCAGTGTAGTAATTAAAAAGGCCAAGAGCAAGCTAAATCACATGGATATAATTCTAGCTCAATTACTAATGAACAAAATGTTTCCTAGAAAAGCATTTAAAGCCAGCTTGAGATAGGAGAATACCAGTGCTAAAATTTGTATTCAGAAGATATTTTTGTTTACTAATATTTTGAAGATGAGATTCTACTCATAAATATAGAACAGATAAAATATTTTTTTCCAGAACTAATATGCTTTAGGGTTGATGAATTGGCAACAATTAATACTCACACACACTGTAATAAAATGTTCATGAAGTTTATTATTTGCCATTCTTATCAACTAATTAAAAATATCTTTAGGGTCAGATGTGTAATAAATGGGTTGGAGAGAAAGACAGAATGGGTATAAACAAATTTTCATCCCTTGACTATCACAATGACTGTTGACTCATGGCTCATTAATTCAAGCTACAGAAAAGAGCAATAACAGCATAAAAAAAAGGCTACATATTATAATATGAACTCTGGGTATATTAGGCACTCTGGCTGTAAGTTAATTTTATATGTTGAGATATAATTAATGGGCTGAATTACACTTCCAATGTGGAGTCTATGTGAAACCACTGGGCATCATTGGCTAGTAATGAAAAGAGAGGGCTTATTCTGCTTCTTCTTAGAAAAGCTGAGACTGCAATCTATTATCTTTCCCATTTGTGTAATAGACTAATAAGCTCAGAGATTTCCCATCTATAGAGCCTTGATCATGTCTTTGGGAGCTACTTTCTATGGTGACCCTGGCCAAGTAAAATAACTCTTTTCAGAGTAAGCTTTCAAGCAATCTTTAGAGTAAACTGAGAGAACAGAAGAATAAAATCTGAATGATTCACAAAATATTTTAGTTCATCTTACCACTATGAGGTAAAGTGTGCGCATATAATCCCTTCATATGGTTTCCCTTTCTGAAACAAACCTCTTATGAACTTTAGGAGCTGAATCTAGGTAAGGAATTAAAAGTTAATTTATCTATTAAGTTATACCAGTCTCTGTGTGTCAGGGTGGGGCTGAGACTAGTAAAATACTGGTGGAGGTAGGGTTAATACTACCAAATTGCCTGTTTATACAGAATTATTATGCAAAAGTTTGCAATTATCTTGCCTATTTGTGAAAAAAAGATGTGATTTTTTTTTTTAGTTAGAGTATTTGTCAAAAATCCTGGTTAGTAAAAAATTGTAGGGTTAACATAATATTACAATATGTATCAAAGTGATCTTTTCAAAGTGGTCTGATAAAGAATGTTTTCATGTAATAACTAATAAGATTAAGATATTTTGAAAAGAATATGTGAACAGGTGAGATATATAGTTCATTTTGGGACGTAACTCTTAGAAATAGCCACAGAGTTATGTTTCTCTTTTACCTTGCTTTCAAAGAACTGTAGGGCATGCTTTGATTTTGCAAATAAAAACATTACCTTCACTTTTCAATTAATGATTAAATAAACTGGAGACATAAACAGCATGGGAACAGACAAACAAAATAAATTAATTAATTCCTATTTACAGAAGGTCATAAAAGTTTTCCTTTTACTCCTGTGTTAGGAAAAACATGTTTCAGGCAAACCTCAAATGTACTTGTACACAATCCTCTTTGTATGTCCTATTTCTGTTTCAAATATGGGAGAGAGAGTGGGTAAAACTGTAAAGACAGGAATATACATAAAAAGCATAGAAAATTAGAGATTACAACCCCTAATCCCACTCTCCAAAGCAAAGTGTGATGTCATGTCACCAAATGTTTGGGTTGTACTGGATTATCACTTCTCATACGTTTTCTGCTAATGAAAACAGGCTCTAAGGACAATAAATTATGCGGCTGGTAAATACAAAAACATAGGCAATCCAAAAAACTTCTGGACATGTTTTGATGAAGATAAACTTGGATGGTAAACACTTTGAGATGAATACTTTGATTCTATTTTTAAAGAATTTTTTATTATTATTGTTTCTTTTTTACATGAACCAGTCCACTAGATAGAAAAGAATGTGCATATAAAAATTATTATAAGGCCAAAATCTCCTTCTGGAGAGATTGCCACATTGTTGAAAAGATCATCATAAAAAATAAAAATATAAAAATTAAAATTAAAAAT